>CM052168.1:4168479-4183646 GCA_028455555.1 Augochlorella aurata | reverse complement strand
ATGTACAAACATTAAATTTTATTGAAAAAACAAGTCCGTTATAGCACCGTTGTGTTGTATACTCTCATAACGGTATACCATCATAACACAATCTATAGTCCTCACGCGACAAGAAGGAACTTTTGTGTTTACATTTCCCCTCTTACTAGCTGTCCTACTACCGCAGTTATCGGTCGATATTGATCGCCGTCGATCTTCGTCACCGTTATAGCTGCGGGGCAGCTACTAAGAGGGGGAAACACAAAGGTGTCTTTTGGTCGCGTGAAGACTACATACTCTAAGCAGATTGGACAGTGACAGTTTTCGTAAAGATATATTGTTTTTCTTTTTATATAGTATTGATACGAAAAATATCATATTTTATGTTTCTCTGGGCACACGTAATCGATTTCTTAAAGAAAGTCATACAAAAAAAGAGATCTAAAAGTGATGGCAATATAATTTTAAGGAACATTGAAAAAAGGGAACGTTTTTAATACTCTTTCTTCTATTTAGTCGAACTTATACTTCTTCATTATCGATGTGTACAGTAAGAACACTTGACTTTGATTTTTTATTTACCCCTTTCATATTAATAATAACGCAATAACGTAATTTGTGAACAGTTGTAGTAGTAAAGGCTTAAAATACGAGGCTACAAATAGAAGGCAAGTGGCCGAGTTGAAGATTACGACTAAAATGGATGAATGTTACAACCGAGAATTTATTGTATGCAATTATTTTTGGAAAGAGGCAAGAAGATTAATTAATATTTTCTGTAATTAATTAATATTATTCACATTGGTGTGAATAATACTGTAGCTGTCTAAGGAAAATAAAATAATCCTGTTACAATTATCCTACTGTATCGATTAATAATGCGAGAGGAATTTTACTATTCCAAATGATTAAACATCGAATCAGGTTTTGAAATTGTTCGCCTTCAAGCTGGTAAATTCTGAACAGGAAGATATGCAACAGATATTGACAAAGGGCTTTGCGAGTGTTAATATTCACGTGTTTTAGAATGTTACAACGTTATATAACATACCATGTATATCCTTTTTCACATTTCATAAAAGGAAACTGATTAAGACATCGTTTAAGTCAAAATTTTTGCTCAGTTTTGATCATTGCAAGAGTGTATAAATCACTTATATTAATCCCAATAAAAGAAAATTGACCTTGATGTATTGTTTTCCACGAAATAAATTTTCATTTGGAATAACATAAATTGGAAAATATTTATTTCTTACGATTTTTTTCAGAGTTAACATCCTCGTTAACTAAACTATCCAATGATCTCTTCGAAAACTTCTGCAATAATGAAAGAATCTATTCTTATATTTTATAACTGATACACCGTAGAAACGCCCCCATCGTTCTAGACGTCGATAACTGTCAAAAGGAAAGATAATACGATAAGAATATAGAATAATAGGATTCACTTTTCTCAAGCTTTGGTAATTCATGGCAAACAAGTAGCCCAAAGGTGTCGACCGAATTTCGTGTATCTTCGGAAACGAGACAATGCGAGCAGGATCAGAGAATGCGTGGTGTTCGCAGCGTGGGTGGCGAAGTGAAGTGGTGGTAGGGGTTGACAAGAATGTAAGAGCAATTTTTCAGATGGACAATGGGTTTAGATTGAAGGACGCTAGGGTATGCGACGAGGGTGGAAGGAATGAGGAAGAAGAAGACGATGACAATGGTTGACAGAAAGGCTACTCGGTTTGAGGAGAAACTAACACGTAGGAAGAAATCGTCTGACGAGAATAAGGTGTTACGAAGAGAGAGGAGAGGGACAAACAAATACAGGAGAGGGCAGCTAGGATTAGGGTCTCAAACCGCAACAGATAAACAGACCTGGGTAAAATAGTATTTCAAATGGCAAGTAATAAAGAGATATTTTATTTTAGAACCTGCGTGTATGATTAAGAATAAAATATTTTATTTGTTCGTAAAAGTATGGGTTTAAAAACAAAATATCTTATTCGTTGTAAAAAATTTTTAAGATAATATTTCAAATAGTATTTTATTTGAAAAATACTGAAAATTTATTTTACTAATTCATTGTGTAAAATATAATTTACATGAAAGATGCACACACTTTGTTGCATACGAATGGCTGTATTTAAAAAGTCAATAAATTTCATTTGCAAATAATACGATTTTTTACATTATCTTGTTTTACGTTATCTGATTTTTTCAATTAATTTTCAGGTTAAGAATTATGGGACGTACCGTATTTTATGTTTTATGTTATTAAAATAAAAAAATATTTTAGTTTATGTTTCAAATTGTGAAAACAAAGTATTTATTACAATGGCTGAACTTTAGGTTAACTTTATTTTATGTTTAACGCTATCAAAATAAAATATTTATTTCACTCTTCACAATGTTTTGTTTACTGAAATTTTCTGTCTTATTTGAAGTACTATTTCATTTAAATTGTGAACAATCTATTACATAAAATAATATTTCAAATATTTCCTCTATAAATATTACCCAGCTCTGCAGATAAAGTAGGGAGATTACGGCGGTTGACGTAGGAAGGCACCCGAAAAATAAAAAATGATAAGAGTTGTTAGCTTCAAAAGGAATCGTGTGAAACAGTATGGACACTAAGGAAGAGACCACGCGCAGAAACGCATTAGAAAAGAATTATTGGATATTTGTATGCAAATGATATGTACATTGCAGATCTTATGCAGTCTATTCACAATAAAAATGGGCAAATAAACACAACACTGTGATACTATTAAACCAATTTAACAATTTGTTTACATTATTTATAACTCATTAAAATTATTCAAGCTAGGAATCCTGCAGTTTAATCATACGTGTACACTGCGGATTTTTATGTCAACTTTCATATGTTATATTGTACACATCAAATGAAGATGCTTTGTTTCGCATTTAAAATAAAATAAGAGCATTATTAAATTATCGCTTAACTGGTCTGAAGAAATCACGAGTGACCCCAACATTGTATTTCTATTTTATTTTGTAATAAAAGTTTAATTTTTCACCTTTTTATTATTTTATACGCTAGCTCAGAATGAAATACAATGGATCGTTTACTTAGTAATTTTTGGGAAAATCATTGTACTAATTAAGAGTTTATTAATATACACGTTTCTATACATTTAAAAAATTTCAACATAAATCTTATGTTTAATATTGTTTGTAACAATTCAGCAAATTAAACGAGTGCTATAAGACGGCTTTTATTTAAATTGAAACTGTAGAATTACGTTTGAGCAAAATTGTAAGGCGTCGTTACTGAGCTACTGAAAATGTTTTATACCATTAATACGTTTTCATTTTGTAGTATCCTTTTGTTGTTAGATTCGGCAGTCTTTTGCTGGACCAAGCTTGTACATATGAAAGTCATCAGTAGAGTGCGGATTTTTATGCAAAATAAAAATTGTCTGCATCAATATTGTCGTCCTTGATGTTAATTTCCCTGAGACCATGATGGACAATCCGAGATGGCTATGTTTCTAATCAGAATGGCAACTTTGGTACACTGAAACTCAAAGTTCTTTTCAGTTTTGGCTTTCCATGCAATCGTTTATGAATTCGATTATTATAGACAGCAACAAGTTACTTAATAAAAAAATTTGCCTTTTATAATTGAATCCAAGAGACATTCTACTGGTCTCATTCGAACCAAAAATTCTTCCACCAATCGTCCGATTCATGAAAACATTGTTTGCAATTAAATGATTTGTGTCACTGTTTAACACGAATACGGTACAAATACGCTTATCTGATATTCTCCCACTAGCGTAAATTGTGCGAATGATAGAGAAACGGGACAAAAAGTACGATACCGGCGATAACGAGGAAAGAAGTATTAGTGTACGAGGAGTGATAAGGCAGTAGGATGGAAGTATGGAAAACGTGGACGGAGAGGGAGTAGGTTAAGGTTAAGGTTAAGGTTGAGGTTGAGGTTGAGGTTGAGGCATAGAGGAGCAATGTTAAATGGTCTGGTACGGTGAATGGGAAAATTTCAGCAATAGCAGAACGAGAATGTAACGGGGTGGCAGGAAATGGTAATCAATCAAGGACACGGTAACGTGCAACTATTATTGAACATTCCGATGGATCGGTGGCCGAACAAGCAAGCTTTCACAATGAACTCACGATAACGATTAATGCTCCTCGGCGCCGGCCGCCGCGATAATGCGGTGCGTCTCAATTAATGATCGCGTAATTGTTTCTAATTTTACGCATTCTTATCGACCGTCCGAGCTCCATTCAATTCTTCGAGTACGCACGGGCTTTTATTTTTGCATGATTTAATGCCGATGATAATTTCTGCGACACTGACGCGACAGTCGTTCGCGCGATATTAATCCTCGGTCTATCAAGGGAACTAGTTAGTCGATCGTAACACGGCTAATCTATTCGATTATCCAGGATAATAACCTGGCGGTTCGACAACGTTTCTCGCCCAAGTCCGTTCGCTGCCAAGCAACCCAAATTATTCGAGCTCTATCTGTTACGTCTAATTTCGGAATAGCGGACTAGTGGACGTGTTACATCTTGCTGTCTGACATTTCAACTATGTTCGATGTCACAGAAAGATTAATTGTAATTATTGCGTTTTAAATATAAATATTAATCATAATTAATAAATATTAAGCATAAATACTGTAGAATTAGTTAAGCCACAGTTTGGTGTAAATTCTTTCATTTTTATTAATTATTAACACTGTTGCACGATGTCCAAGATGTCCATCACGAATTGTCTTAAATATGAAATTATTTAGTGTTGTTATTTTCATAATTTAACTAATTGCTGATAGGAGTAAGTGTACTAAAAGTGTGTATGTGAATTCTCCCAAATTTCGTTCCTATAGTAATTTTAGGATTTATTTTATAGTAATTTTGGTTGACTTATTAGGTCATTTAATATTTTCATCTTCATTCTCAATTTGTAATGCATATTCAGTGAAATTCAGTACTTTATTAGTGTTATTGTGTAGGATAAAGTCTTAACTTTAATGTGCAAAAAGAATTAATTGCTATTGGAGTAGTTAGAAGGATTTTTATAATTATTGACGCCACTGTACGTTGCAGGAGTTTCGTACGGATGTACGTTTTATCAAAATTTATTTATATTGTATATTGGATATTTATTCTTCTATACGTGAAGTTATTAAAAAAATAATTTTAATTAAATGATATATAGTTATAAAGTCTAAAAATCATTTTTTAATTGATTCTGAATTTGACGTTAAATTGATGTTAATTTGTTCTTAATTAGTTATTAATTATTTTGCATTAGTTGTAAATTAGTTGCTAATGGTGGTAAATTGATTTCAAACATCTCCATGTATATGTAACTGATTGATATCTAACGAGATGATTTTTATTATTTATTCGATGTTTATAAATACACATATATAAATCGTAAACTTATCGCAAACTATCAGAAAGTTGAACATATAATATACGATTTCAATCAGAAAATGTTTTTTACCGCTTTTTGGTACCTCTTGCCCTACTGTGGACCGGTTAATTTTTCCCCGGCGGTTATTCGCTTGAGCCAATAAAGCGAGAAAGTGCAGTTATTAAATGACATTTGTAGGAGCGACAGCCGTAGTATTCTCTTCATTCTGTTTTTACTACCCTATCTGCCCCGGCCGCCTGTTGATTCATTCTCATTAAATCTCTGAGCTTCTGTATGCGGCACCAGTCGATTTCAGAGTGTCACTGAACAAGACAGAAAATATCTGTATCAAGGAAGAGGAGGCTGCCGCGCGGAACATTCCATTAATATAGACCGAAATTCTCGTATTTAATCTACTTAACGATTTCAAAGATGCCATTGAAACCAACAATGCATGGAATTTTCAAATATGGTCATGTCCACGATTTTTATTTAAAATTTTGTACCAAATCGTGAAACTACTTCACGATCGTCGTGTCTACGCGATCATATTTGAACGATATTCAATTTTTAGTAAATACAGGGAAATATTAAAATGTGTAGTTTGTTACGATGCACAGTGGTTTGAGATTTCTTTTCCTGCGACCAAAATTATTTTAGTGTTGCTTCAAAAGTTAACGTTATACTATAATAACATTTATAAATATAACCATTTACACTATATTTATACTATATAACCATTTACAAAATCGGGTTGATCAACATTTTCTATGGAAAAAATTTCTTTTTGCAAGTTTATATATCCTAATTTGTAGAAAAGTGAATACTGATCAACTTTTGTTCGAAATATTTTTTGCTGAATGATTGGAAATGAAGCAAAATAGTGGTCTATTGAAATTGGATGCGATCGTAGTGACGAGCACGTTTGTCCCTCGACTGCTTGTGTATTTATTAAAATTATTTTACACGTGATGGTTACGAAAGTTGTGTCTGAACTTGATATCCTCTTCTTAGCAAAAAGGTCTCACGTTAACAACTCTTAACAGTTTGAATTGTTATAAATTTGACGCTATTTGTGTATCTATTATAAAAACGATTAAAATTAAATTCAATATTTCAAGTGAATCAGGTAATATACAGGATGTCCCAAAATGATGTTACTTCCGGGAATTGGGAAATTCCTGAGGCAGTTTAGACTAAGTTTAGACTTTAGTTTAGACTAAATATAACTTTTTTTTTAGCACAAATGCAATCCGCGGCTGTGTTTACGTGTTATTAACGAAAAACATTGATAAATGAGAGGCGAGATCAGCTGATGCGAGGCGGCCGAGCCATTCAGCGAACGAAGCCCAGTTCCGATCATTGGCTTGGTCGCCTCGAGCCAGCCAAGCTCACCTCCCACTGATTAGTATTTTTCAATAAATTTTCAGTTTATAGCAAAACAAATTTTTTCGATACATTAAACTTAAGAAATTGAATTCTGTTCTTGGAACGCTGCTCTTTCAGATCACTGTGCGATCTTTTGTTACGCTGTAAATCTATTTAATATTCGAACAGTTGAATAAACAGCGGTTCCCAAACATTTTGGTGGCTCTGTCTTCAAATTGAATTTTCCCGGTGTTTGTAGTCAGTCCGCAAAACGTCTGTGCTTTCAATTCCTTTTTGCATATGGAACCATTCACGCGACGGTTATACCATTCGTAGCAGCACATTGTGCGCACTGTGGTTTACAAGCTGTCGGACGTAATTTTTTTTTGCCTCCCGCGAAGTTCAAATGGAAAAACGAGAAAACGATTCAACGGAAAATAGATAGTTATTTTTCCAATCGAGTAAAATACTTTGTTTCAGTGAACTACAGAGTTTTTATAGATATTGTCCCGGAAAGATGGATTTTTAAAAATTAGCAATCAACGAATCTTTGTTCGTATCATATAAGAGGTTGCAAATTTTTCTAATATTTTTGTACGAAAATCGGAATTGATTTGCAAGTTCTATCTATACTATTGACGATTTTATACAAACTATAAAGTTTGTATGAAACATGACAAAGCACCGACGAAATACGAAATTATTGCTCTATTGTTTCTGCGAGAATAATTTAGATACTTTTCATAGATATTTTTTTAAAAGTGAAATACAGACCGAGTAAAAAGAAACTGCATTTTGTACTAATCAAATAATTTTTGTCAACATATTTTCATTCTATGGTCTTTCATATTTATTGTAAAGTAAGTAGTTCGTGAGTAAGGATCGTAAAAGTTATGGTTTTATTTAAAATACTGACTGTAGTACCTTTTTATAAAATATTCACATGTCACAAAATGACAAATATTTTTATAATAGGAATAGATAATTTGTTTATCGATATTGGGAAAGTTCATGGTCATTGTAATAAATAGTCTATTATATGATGAATAATAATGTAATAATATAAAATAACTATCATACTTATGAATACTTAATTATTATACTGATATTCAGTAGATGTTACTTATTTGCAATACAGGATGTTCCAGCATTGGTAGTACGATCGAGAAGGATCTACATAAAAAAACAAATCGAAAATGCGGAATACAATTTTTTCATTTGATGCTTCGTTGTCGAAAAAATCTATTTTGAATACTATGATTTAAATGGATGAATCTTGATATAAAAAGAATTGTTGCCCTAACTGAAAAAATTTTATTCTTTATTTACGATTTCCTTTTATGTAGAAACACACCCTCCTCGAATGTGCCACTAATGCTGGAAGATCCTGTATAAATAATTCACTGTTCAAAGGTAGTTTGTGTTCCTTATGGCATCTCTTTTAATTTATGGTCTACGATAACATATCTCCAAGGAACTCTTATTATACCGATTCTGAAGTATCTATGTCATGATAACATTTTTAAGTGCCCTCCTAAGGGTAACGTTTGTTTTATGAAAATTCTACAGGAACAAATATTTTCTTCGACCAAAATCACAAGCCTGAATATTATTTTTATTTAAATAAGAAATATCTGTTTATTTCGGTCTCTGGTAAAAACGACGAAATAGCAAGGGAATACAAAATCATCTTTTCTAACCTTTATACAATATTCTTTGTCAATATATTTTCATTCTTCTTCTGAAAATATTCTCATGTTACATGTTCCGATAAGAATAAATAACGAAAAGTTCCCGTTATAATTTTATTTTTAATTAAATATAACTATTTGAAATGAATGAAATTTAAAATTATGAAAAATAGTTAATGAAACAGCATAGCATGGGAAAATAATCAATATAACATACTAAAACGAGCGGGCGATAATATTAGAAAATGTAGGTAGAAATTAAGCGAAATAATAATATAGCCTAACTGCAGACTAGTTTCGTTTTTTATACATGTAATAGTTGCATTTAGGACTGCGAACATGAAGTGTAATAATAATAAGTAATAGGCTAAGTATCTGTAAAAACATCAAAAAATTTAATATAAAAGTATGGATTGAAATAAAATTATTATTATTATCAAAATTAATGTTTCTAAATAAAATATAGAAGAATAAAATAAATTATTCACGTATTGAAATTTTTAATAAATCCGATTTAATAAATTGATTTGACATTCATCGAAAAATCAGATTGTAAAATACCATGATCACTTTTCTGAAACTCCGTAGATCGCGGGAAATTGTTACGTAAGCGAGTCCCATCGGTACGGTGAAATGCCGAACAGCAACAGGCTGAAGGAAAACAGCGAGGGGAGTTCCTTGTTCTTGAAACGGCGCGGGCGGTATGGCAGCAGCCGGGTGTATTAATCATCGGACTCATGATTTATTTATGAGCGTGCGCCGGGGGACAGCAGCAAGAGTTTTCACGGGTGCCGATCGATGGGTCCGTGGGCGATCCGTGGGAATTTCACGAGCCGCTCGTTGACCCGCAACATTACCGAGCCGAAGTTAATCCTGTTCGCGACTAGGCGGATCGCGATAATTTTGTTAAAGCGAGCCGTCAACGGCACCATTGTCGGCGCGGAACAATCGCCGATACTTCTGCACGCGGACGAGAAGGATCTCGAGAAGCGTTACCCGCGCGCGGCCCAATGGAAAATCGATCGGCTGCGTTCCGCGCTCCAAAGTTTCGACGGGTTCCCGATTACCGGTGATCTGAGGGATTTGGATTTGAAAGAAATCGGATTAACGCCGGCTTCGGCAAACTTTCACCTACATTTCGTAATGACGAAGATATTCAACACTTTCGAAGGTAACTAGTTGTCCTGGCACACGTTTACCCCTGGCAAAAACTATTCGAACACCTTTTAAAATGCAATAACATTTTTAAGAACTATGCTAAATGGATGAATTATCTTTGAAAGTTATACAATACTAAACAATATTATATAATGACTAGACTGCTGATATTGCTGCTTTATGCATTTATTACAAAATTGACTACATACAATTTTAAACAGAGAAAGGATAAAATTGATTTATGAATATCAATATGTCATTTCCGAACTATTAAAATCATTAAAAAAAGAAAGAAATTTCTATGCTGCTCCTTTATCTTACGAGTGATGCGCACACTTTTTTATTTTGCATAAAGATCCGCAGTCTAATTCTGCTATTACTTGGAATGAAAAAAACTCTCGTTTTTTAACTTTTTTTTGTACCTGGAACGAAAATTGAAAAAATGCGTGTTGTAAATCTCGTTAATTTATATGCATATTGAAAACTTCATTGAAAACGGTGAAGTATAATCAAGCTACAACCACTGAGAGATGTACCAATACTACGCGTTTTATTATATTTTCTCTTGTTTTGTAAACTCAAATTACCATTTTTGCGGAATCCGTAAATTATTATGATTATTTATTTTCTAGTCATCGTCGTAAGATACATTGATTCGTGTTTTTAAAGTGTAAATTGTGAAATATCTTAAACGGAGAAGTTTTAAAACTGTTTGTACACGTTGACAGCGGATTTATACCTGCGAGTATCTGTCGCGTATAGTAACAGTAATCTGTGAAAAATTTCGAGAAGTGGCGTTGCGTGGTAGTTTGTCAGAAACAGTTGCCCAGAATGTTGTTCATCGTACCGGAAATATCTCTGTAAATTCGTCACTGTGACACAAAGGAAACGGCTCTTTCAAGATAGATAAAAGAAATCTAGAACTTGTCATCGGCGATTTCGAGCATTCCAATATTTCTGTTCTTTTGTTTTTAAAAACAAACTGTGAAAGACATAAAAGAACCCATACGAAGTACTAGATAATTTTATTGACATATTTTTGACATTGCTCTCGGAGATACCTAGTCGAGAAAAGTTGATATTAGACAGACTGTATTAATATTAATTTTCGAAGGAATGATCAAGATAACCTCTGTGGTAAGATTATTGTTGGGGATGAAACACGGTGTCTTTTGTACGAAATGAAAGACGGGGGATTATCGTGCAAATGGAAATCAATATCATCCCCTAGAAGATAAGATACGTGACAAGAACAGCTAAAACAGGTGTCGCGAATTACTGTTCGTAAATGTGTATACCTTATTACAACATTATTCGCTTCCTATAATAATCTTAACGGAAATGTATTACAGAAGAAATATGACACACTCTGCTTTGAAAAGGGTATTTAGATTGCTGTGCAGTTTAATCTTCATTTTCCTTTCCCGAGATCCACTCAATCTTCATTCATTTTAGTTCTAATTAGAACAAATCTATATTCTAAATATTTTAATACATTATATTTATAATTCAATATATGAAGCGGATATTAATATTTCAAATATTTATTTTCATTTTACTTTACTTATTCAGCTACCTTATTTATGAAAATCATGCACCATTGTATTAAAAACGTGGCATCAATTTATTGAAAAGGTTTAAATGAAGTATTATGAAAAATTGCAATACATGTGAGCAGATTACGAATGTTGCGCGTTTATAACAAATATAAGTGTGTAGAATATAAAAGAGTTACAATTTTAGAAGAATTCAAGGACACACCGGTATTTTATATGTATATAATTTTTAATTTGTCTGCATTACATATATATTATTATTATTATTATTATATTTTATATATTTATAGGTAATATAATATATAACCTCAATATTTTAGTATTTATTTACACGTTTGCGGACAATTGAAATATGTCGTGGGGTCGCTGGGGATAGTTTGAGGGTTAAACACTTTCAAATCGAAGTTTCGTTGTCGACAGATAAGTATTAATTATTTGTCAGTAAATTTTAAATTAATTCGCTTTTTATTTTTGAAAATTCATTGGCATATGTACCCGGTTCTGGATAAATACAAGAATTGGAAACGACACGCGGCGCCCGATTGAGTATTCAGTTAACACTACGAAAACTTTGAATCTAGTTTCATGAAAAGAGATTCGTACGAAACTGAGATTGGTTTAGCAACCTGTTTCGCGAGACGTACATATCGTCTTCAGCTGACATGCTATCCAAGGATACCCCGAGTTTCCCGAGGTATTTATCGCGAGCTCGAAGAATTCTCCAATTTCGAACAGACGGTAGTAAACTTGATGGAAAGTAAGAATTACGCTTCCGATTACATTTGGAGTTACAGCAGTTGTCGACTTGGCAGGGTCCTTAGAATTCGGTGTCATATTTGAATTACGCGCCATTGTCGTCGACGACTGCTTTTATTTAGTTAAACCGGAAAGAACTACTCCCACCGCGGCTCGTATTAATTAAATTGCGAGTTTTATATACTTCTCGTACCTGTATTTTTTGATTCCCGTCAGTTTTACAATTCACTTTTCGCTGTTTACTATGTTTATATAAGTCTCCGAAATTACAGTAATCTTCTAATTAAAATGATTCATTGGACACATAATTTAATCTATTAATTACTGATAATCACTACAATTAAGGCATATGAGATCGGAGGTATATATATAAGAGAAAATTGTTTAACAGACTTTGTTCTGCTTGAAGAAAAGAATTGTAAGAACGACTGCTTTAAATATTTGATGTTAAACATTATAACTGAATTATTTTTAGCGCATGTTTGTAATATAGATATTGTCAGTCTAGAATAATAATTTTCACAATTTTCATTCAACAAGTGAAAGGGCAAGGGGCTGACAATTAAAGTTCCTCTTTTCCTTATTAACATTTTAATGGTTCGTTTCACACAAAATTGGTCTGGTTCCCTTTGTAGACCTCAACGAGGTACTAATTACGTTTGAAGCAGTGAACTGTTAATCACTTTGCAGCTGTTAAATCCAGTATTCCATATTGGGAGAGCGAAAAACTTTGATGGATTTCTGACACAGTTAACTTTCACGCTATCGTATTAAATTAATTAACAATACGGAGGAACGCTTTCAATCACTCGGTAACTTGTTCACTTCTGTACGTGATGATTATGGGATATAATTGTATGTTTTGGAATGATGCTATTTGCATTCAAATTCGACAAAGGAAATTAATACGTGCAATATTGAAATAGAGGAGATTCTATTATGATGATTACAAAGATCATTGCAGCAATTTATTACAAGTAACTCTCCTCTTTCATTAAATGTAACAAAACAGTGTGAAATGACACAGTTTGCAATGTTATTAATTGGCACAGTTAGCATGCAACAATATATCATAATTTAATACAAAAATTGCTTTACCTTATTATAGGTTTCATTGTCAAATATTTTATTATATTTCTTTAAATATTTTTCTTCAAATATTTATCTTTAATCATTTATCTTCAAACATTTTTCTTTAAACATTTTTCCTGAAAATCTCTTTACAAGCGAAAAGGTTAGAAATGCTATAAATCTATGAAATCCAGAAGTCTAAAGAGGATAGTAGATAATAATTTTGATTGTGGACGTCCAATTAGAAGTCTTAGTACGAAGTAATCTAACCGATCAAGGAGATAAATGGTCGTTAAAAGAAGATCGCGGGTAAATACGTGACAGCGATCAATAAAGTAATAAGGGAGACAAACCAGACGTGTCATTTGAGAGGGTCCGATGAAGCAATATTCGATTTATATGCCCGAGGATACGGGGGATTTGGTGAACTTTTGAAACAGTAGCGAATAACTTCCTCTTTATGACGTATTAAGATCCCCATAAGACCTCATGTACCCTTCGTGGAATCACGAAACGTGATGCTTGTAAATCCTTCCACGCTTCCCCTTCAACTTTCGGTTTATGATGAGCACAGACCACATCAAATATCGGACGCTACTCTCTGTCGCTCTCTCTCTCTCTCTCTCTCTCTCTCTCTCTCTCTCTCTCTCTCTCTCGATCTCTACACGAAACTTTTCTATCTTAACGTTTAAATTTTTATATAACATAAAAATTGTCCGTACTAATAACAAGCTACAGAAGCTACATGGATATTTAACTCGATTCTTAGGAACTTTAACGACTTGAAAATAGTGCATCAGTATTTTCATATCTTAAAAAGCTCATAAAAGAACTCATTTTTTCATAAATGCATAATATACTAATATTTTATCTGTTCCACGAGGTTCATAAAACACACATAAAATTAGAATAACTGGTTTCATAATATAATAGTAGAGAAGACAAGATTTATTATAATAATTGCATTTTTAACTCTTACATTTCGTTGATCCTAACAAATTGTGGCTTAACTTAACTCTGCATAGATAACGTGAGATTCGCATTATAAATATTTTGTAAAAGTTAGCAAAACGGACTAAATAAAGTCATAAATTACAAAAATTATTTATTTTTATTCGTTTCTCCTTTTATATACTTTTTAATCTAATTCGTAGGACGCATCTGCATATGAAATAAAACCAGCCCGCGATTTCATAGCAAAACATTAAAACAGCCATAAAAAAACATTAAAATCATGTTCGCAGTTAATAGATTGTGATCGAAATTATTTTTCTGGTCTGATAAATGAATTGCGTTTCATTTTTATGTTTGCTGACAGACGAATACTTGCGTTCTTCGAGTTTCTAGCTCCGATTCTTCGATGATATTTGCATGCACGGCGACGGGAAAATCAAAATGGCGAGCATAAAAAGACCAGTATCGAAGGTGCAAAGCCGCCAACGCCTTTGAATCAAATGTACGACCGCGGTACAGACGATTTTGCGGAACAGTACAGAACAATCCAATATACTCGATGTTCATAAGGGCTCGCGGGCAAGTCCACGGGTCCCATTGGGCCTCCATCCAATCGGCGAGAGCAAGAAAAGATCTATTTACGATAAACGTGACTTGCGAGATCGGCCTATTTACTCTACTGAATCATCATTGTTTCGATTGCATGCTATCAAACCGATGTTACATCTTCATGCAATATTGCGCGAACTGAACGTTGATAACTCCTCACAGAATGATATTTTTAATTCTTACGTAAATAGTACACTAAACGCGATTTAACGCCCGAGGATTCTCCTTCACTATTATTAGATCACTTAGTAACGCCTTTTAGAAATCATTTGCTGGAGCAGGTATGAAGTAGCGATTTAATTTTTCTATTAAATGCTTTGAGAAGTTTATATGGAGGATTTTATTATTATCTTCGTGAACTTTTCAGCAGAAATTAATTAACTCACCGTTTGTAATTGCTTTTATTTCGAACCATCTTTAAAGTCACTCGTGTTGATTAATAAAAAATGTATTTAAAAATTTAGCTGATTTGAAAGTCGTTTGAACATAAAGTTACAATTTAAGAATTTTATCTCGTTGTTGTTTTATTTGTGCATTACACGCTTTCGACTTGTGTGTCTTTAACTTTCGCTGAGTTTGTTAGCGTTCGATTAATTAGCTTAATAATTTTTCAATGAAATTCTT
>CM052168.1:4115222-4139485 GCA_028455555.1 Augochlorella aurata | reverse complement strand
CGCCTACGATATGTTTCGGTCAGACGAACGAAAAATACAGTTCAGTAGCCCGTTTAATTGTTAATTGAACCCATTTTGTCAACTACATTGCAAGTTTCGGATTCCAAAAAATGTTGTCGTAGGATTTTTAGAACGTTTATCCTTTGACCCAACCCATTAGTATCTTTCTAATTTTCTGTCAACAAATGTGCTTAACAATTTTTACTTATATATAACCAATAACTGAATTAGAAAATAACCAAGTAACCAGTAACTGAGTTAGAAAGAATACTTGAACTTCACACACTGCTCCGCAACTTTTCTTTACATTTCAATCCTTTCGATTTGTACGTTTTATCGCACAAGTAATCACGCAAAAAAATTTACTCGTTTTACACATCGGAACACCCGTCCAAATATCACAAATAAAAGCTCAAGTATTTGTAAAACAAGAGCACGTTCGTCACCGAAGAACGCTGTAATCGCTGAAAATCGTCACCTAGGATAAAAGAGATCCCATAGAAAGAATCCACAACCCAGTACATAATTACTTAACAGCCGTCGAGCTAGGCGAGCTATGCCATGAATCAAAAATATCGAACTTTGACAAAATTTATACTACCCGAGAGCAATTAGCTTAACACCGTTTATTACTCGGTCTCACCGATTTAGCCCCTACCGAGGCCAGCCACGGGGGCGTTGAAAACGAACAAGAAACGTCGTGGGATCACCTACCTTTCGAATCAGGAAGCGGCAGAGGTTGATTGCAGGTGACGTCGAACTGTCTTCTTCACAGAAAAAATTCTTCGCCGAAAAAAAACAACGCAAAGAAGGTGTAGGGAACGGTGGAGTCCTGACGGATCGAGGTCGAACTTCCCCTGTCGAGAGTCGATCGTAACAACGCAACTTCCGGTGCTCCAGGTGCGGGATAATCGGCCGCGGTGCTTGTTTAGGGGCTCGTCGATTACGATTTCTCCTGCGTGGATGATAATCGAGCGGTTTCGTCCTAGGATAACAGGTGGCACGCCGGAGTTCCTCACCGTGCAGAGTACTAACGACGTGTGACGTCGACGGCTCGGTGCGAGAGGGCTTTTATAGCCGGCCGTGCCGACTCGCCTCGACGCCGCTCGACGCGGCTTACCGCCGAGGAGCTCGCAAAGCTTCACAGGCCGATTTCCTTCATTAACCCCCGACTTCTGGGCTGGCCTATCTTACAGCCATGCTAAGTGAATGGTAATCTTACCGTATTGTTTGCAAAACAAATTGTTTTCACTGTTTTCCTAAAATAAATCCTCATCTTGTGCAACAGGGTATGTTGGACGTGCTGAATATGGCTGTACCAGTGATATTTTGACAAATTTTATCCTTTTAATATTTAGAGCAAATATTATTTAACGATGCATCGTTCTGTAACTTTCTGATATCTAAGATCTTATACTCGTAGAAAGCCTGTTTTCTATTGTGAAAATACTAAATCAATTGCTTTTTCCGCACCCAAAACCATTACAAAACGAAATTAACCATCCAAACAACCAAACAACCTACTAGACTAGATGTAAAATTAAAAATTAAATCGAGTTCACTGTTTCATTATGAGAATATTTTGAAGTCGTGAAACAAAGCATCTCGATTCTTCTAAATCTTATTGAACGTGGGTAATTTCAGGATAATTTCTGACTTCTCGACTAGACTGCCAAGCGAATGGTAACCTTACTGAACTGATTACAAATCAAATTGATTTCACTGTTCTCCTCAACTAAATTCGAATCTTGCGCAAGATAATTTGATAATTTCTTTCTTAAATTTCTGATATTTATGTTAGGCTATCTACGAGCTTATTAAATGAGTGACATCACTTCACTGCACTGATTGCAAGCGAAATTGATTTTGTTAGAACATTCGAATCTCTTCAAACAAGATTAGATTCGTCAAAACTAGTAGATTATTATACTTATTAAACTTGCTAAACAATTTCTTTATTTAATTCTCTATTTGGAAGCCAGATTTGATATGAATTATAAATCAATATATAAGTTTGATATTAGTTTATATTATTTAATCATTATTATATTAGATAGTAATAATATTTGATATTATTAATAACAAATCAAATTGATTTCACTGTCTGTTCATGACAACATCTTAAACTCGTGAATTTAAACTAAATCTTTATTAAAGGTGTGATAATTTGAAGACGATTTCTTTCTTTACTTTTTGACTGATAAGCTAATGTATTTTTTTAAATTTTCGACTTTTCAACTTATTTATTTTTCAGTTTGTTAAGTGAATGATAACGTTTGGCTATTGTTTGCAAACGAAATTGATTTTAGTTTGTTATAGAACAAAATTCGCGACTTGTAAATCAACTCGACTCGGGTTCTTTAAAATTTGTTGAATAATAAATTAATCAGTTTTCTTTTCTATCCTCAATTTGTGACTTAGGATATCTTTGAACATGTTCATTGCAAACCGAACTGATTTTGCTCTTTTTGTAAAAGAACTTGTTGAACAAATTTTGACTATTCTTCACTTTAACCTTTGACTTTTGAGTTAGATTAACTCTGACGTCTTCGTACTTATTAAATTAGCGATCATTCGAAGATCGCAAACGAAATCTATTCCATTGTTCCGTTACAAAAAAATGATAAGCTCGCGCCGTTAAACCCTTCAAACTTATTGTACAAATGATAATTTGGCCATATTGATTAGAAAAAAATCAAATCATTTCTTTACAGATGTTTGTTTGGTGAAAATACTCAGCTTGCAGAATAGGAAGATGAAACTATCTTAAATGAACAAAAAATTTATGTTAATCATGAAGCAAATTTATTTAGTTGTAGTTGCCTTCTCAAAAAAAACTATTCTGAATTTCTATCGTAGGGTGTCTAAGATTTCTTTCAACATGCGAAACAAATGAAAGTTTGGTTAAACTGATTACACAGAAAATTAATTGCACTAGAACTGTTTATTTAATGCACAAACTCAACGAATTGAAGAAGAGTATCTCAAACCCATCGAATAAGGTATATTCGAGTATATTGATTGCAAATAAAATCCATCTAATAGTAAGTTATTTGCAGAGGAATATTGTCTTTTCGTAAAACTTGCTAAACTAATGAAAATTTGTCTACACTAAGTACAAAGAAAATTACTTTCAGTACAGCTGTCCATTTCGAGAAACAACTTCTCGATTCGTAAAGTACACCTCAACTTTCAAACTCTATCAAAGTACACACAAAGCTTTAGATTTTAAAACAATTTCTTTAAAACAAGTTTCTAAAACAACGAGACGAACAGAATTTAATGGGTTTATTGTTTATTTATTTATGGAACAATATCCTTAATATGTTACGTAGGGCACAGATATTGATCACGAAGATAATGTTATTGGCGGCAGTCACTTTAATACAGTAGATCGTACCAGTTTGTTTGCAGAGAAAATAATTTTCAATTTGTAAGACAAGGAATACTAAGTTAGTTTTAGGGAGGTAGAATGTTTGAGATCGCATGAAATGTTTCAAACGAACAGAAACTTGGTTGCTTTATTGTTACAAATATTATTTTGACAATAATGGTTACGAAGGTTCAGGGATTGCTAAAAATTGCTTAATGAAACTATTCTTTGCCACAAAATTGTTGAAAATTCTGACTAAGAAAAAAATGACGATTTTCATTTAATCTTTATTAATCTATAATATATTAATACTTTTTGTTCGCCGTCTTATTTTGGATCTTGTCAGTGAATTTAAAATGAAAACATTTATAATAATAATTATTCAGAATATGTGGAACATAATTCCCTCGTTATAATTAATTGAAATATAATTGTCAGAGAATGGTTTGGTTACTTAAACTCATTTTTGGGTTTAGCCTTGTCAACTAGATGAAACTAATTACGTACTGCTATCTAGCGACTATCCACAATCATGCATATCATTCAACATCCAGCTAACTAACTGAATATTGGTCAAAATGTTGCAATTTTCATATGTACAGTTCAACGTATAGTATATTGTTATTGAATTTGTATAGATACAAATAAAACCGAAAAACGTGTGTGATGAATCAAATGCTTATGTTGTACTTACTAATAAAATCTATGATAGCATATTTTAAAAGCTTTTTGAACGGTTCCTATTGTAAAGTATAAATGAATTAATAATGTATTTAATTATTTCCACCAAACTTGCTAGTTTTGCGGTTTATAATCATTTAAGCCTTTAATTGACAAAGCGCAAGGGTGCATTAGGGACAGATTAAAAACTAATTGCGCAAATGCAGATATTAATTAATTATTTTCATTTCTTACATTTTACGATCATTAATAATGAATTATAATTAGATCGCTGCAAACCGATCTTTGTTTATCAATTTGGATTTATACTACCACATGCTTTGCATAATTAATTTTTCAAAGTCTAAGATAAAGACTAAATAAAGAATGTCCCACAAGATAAATATGTAAATATAGCACTTTACAGATAAAAAGCAATTGGTCATGAAATACTTTACGCATTTTACTTGCACGATTCTATCAGTATCAATACGTTTTGTACTCACTATTAATCTGGATTTTCATTTAGTTTTATAACTTTCCCTAAATATATAAATATTATGTGGACGATTGAGAATGTTGTACATAAAAAGTCAATGAAGAATGGTATACTTAAATAAAAAATTTGATTAATTTTGAATGACAATATCGAAACAGTGTTCAGAAAATATTTTAATAAAACAGCCTCGTTCCATATTTAGCTCGAATATTTAGTCTTCTCATATTAATTGACTTTTCAAATATATTGTATTACAGCACCAATAGCGATCATGACCTACATTACATTTTTATATATAATTACGAGAAACGAGATTGTTATATTTATGTAACATAAACTCAAGCAATAACTAAAACGTTTTATTATTGTTTCAATTAAAAACAATATTCTTAAATAACGAACATTAAAGGAATAAACTAAAAGAATAATTTAATTTAACAATTCTGACGAAACTTATTACATTTAACGATCATGTTATAATGTTGTTATAATACAAATACATGTTAAGATAACAATGTGATACGAATATTAATTAATAGACAAGAATCTATTGAAATTAATTTTTCATATACTTACATGGAAATGTAAAGTATAACCATCGAGTAATTATTAACTAAAATTATATAAATAAATAAGTCAAAAGTAAGAAAATCGATATAATTCTTACAGATGATTTCCTCCTCGAAACATTCCTTTATAACCAAAACGAGTTTGCAACAATTCCTTACAGCTTCGATTCTGCATTCAAATACACTTTGACTCACAGCCAATCACTTTGACCAGGCAGGTTTCTTCCTTTTAGAAACGTCTTTTCTAATGCAACGATTTCACTTGAACCTTCGATAAATTTGAAAGCTGTGAGCACAAAGTGAGCGTTGCTTTTGGAAAGGAATCGTTAAAATTAAATTTCTTTTTCACCGTTTCGTACGCGTTCATCGGTGCACGATATTCATTCTACAAACTTTGTTCAATAACCATAAATAATTTCACTGAAACACGTTTGCTGTTCTACAATCCTATTTGTGCCATTTTTACTTCTGATCGCTGCTTTCGGCATTGTCAACCATTTTACCATTATATTCCATGGAATAATTTGACCGCGGCGTTTTGTTCAAGAACGTCAACTCGTCAACTTTTCCAGCTCTCTGTTCCTTTCCTTCGCGCAGTTCCGTCTATGCAGATGTATGCAAACGCGTGTTTGTAATAATGTAATTTCACACAAATACTACAAGGTTTTTTCCCAAAACATGAGATATTTGCTCCGTTTCATTATAGGCGTTATTCACGGTGCTTGTTTATGGTAATTTGCTCGTGACCACAGATACTAACAAGTATTTTTCTGACTCCTGTTTATGTATCTATAAATAGGTAAGATTTCAAAAGACAAACGTCGCTGTTATGATTACAACGAGGCTGGAAATTTTGGTTTGTCTTTATTACTAAATCATTTATTTTGGTAATAATATTGACTGCAATTTTTTCTTTGAATGTAACTCTTTTACGTAATTTTTTTTTAATATTATCCTTGAACTGTTATCCTAAATCCTGAATTAATCCGATATTAAAATTATAATTACTCAAATGTTTAAACAATCGTACGGTAATTTTTTCTCCAAACAAAAGTTTTTGTTCGCTTCAGAAGCAAAATACATTAACAAAATTAGAAGAACATATTCACGCCTTCGCTTTCATTTTCGATTAACTAAAAAATGCAGTTTCATAAAAACAATAACCAGTACGTTTAGTATTTTTGTATCGGATTGAATTCGTTGGTTTTTTTTCTCGGACGAAATGGAATGCACCTCGCATTCAATTTGTTCGCAAGAGATCTCGAAAAGGTCACGATCTATTCATCGTCCAATCAAATATTCTTCGGTCACTGTGACACGCTTGTTGTTGGCGTTTCAATAATACTCCTACCATAAATTTCAATAGCACACAGTTTCTGGATTACGTTATGCATGATGAATTCGTAATTTAACTATTTGCAGTACAACTACCAGGGCCGTTTAATATGAAAACACAAGCTTATGCGCGTGAATGAAACTTTCGGTAATGAAGCTATCGCGGTGACATCCAACGCCTATTGTGGCACACTGAAAACGATGGTGTACTAATTAATTGGGAAATTGAGGGTTATTAAAGATAACAGCTTCAAGAATATTAAATAAAATTAAGAAAGAAGTTTAACGCTATTCTCACCGATACTTTGCATTAGACGTACAATTTACCGAATTAATTTTTTAATAACTATAGCGAAAGTCGAAAAGTAATTGCACAGAAAACATATAAAACAGAAAATAATTTTTATTAAAATTTATTACTAAGTGTTCGTTAACCCCTTTGGTAAAATAAAGTGAATTACAAATTTCGAAAGGTGCAGTTTAGTCCCTTTGGTAAAATAGAGTTGATGGAATTCTGAATTTATTTTAAGTCCAGCAAAGGACTCACAAAGGATGATCCTCAATGTGGGAATGCAAAACATTCTGAATCGTTGAGGATATATAGAGCATATGTAGACATGTATTACGCATTTTTTTCCTCTCATAAATTCACTTCAAGGAATGGACATCAACCTGTAAATGTTTGCAATCTTGTACAGTTTGCGAATCATAACAATGAAGTAAAAATAGTCGAATATTTGGGGGTTAAATTCTACTTCTTAAAGTGAATTTTATCTCCAAAGTTTCACAATTTTTAGAATTTTCGGATTGGGCATCATCCCTTGTCGATGCAAGAGATAAACTGACAATTCTCATGTTTGTGGTGATTGATTTGCGAAAATGTTAACGTAGAAGGTAGAAATTATTACAGCAGTTAATGGTCGATAACTCTAATTAAAAAGTGAAAAACAATTTATTTATTATTTCGCCGACGTGTTTGTTTGAATTATAATTCCCATATAATTATGAATAAATAAGGGAGGAGAGTGTAATGGAGCGCATAAATAAGATTCCCGTTGAATTCCGAGCATGGCACTTTAAATATGCAGATTCCTCAACGATTGTGCTTTATATTCAAGCTGAAAGTATATCTGTAGAACACATTTTTTACATTTCGTTTACAAATGATATTTACTACGACCGTTTCGTTTGCGAAGCTGAATACTTAGCGTTTAATTCCGCTTGCACCTACACTGATAAACTTTAATAGCATTAACCCGCGCCTTCAGAAAATTTGCACCAGCAAATGAAAAGTGACATATCCAATTTTGTGACCCATTAATCGCAGACTTTTATTTAAATCGTACATTTTTCTTGCAGATATAAAGCGTCGGGCGGAATAGTGATTTGTATGGACTGATTAGAGCAAATGAAATAATTGCAGGAACTTTGGTATATTGTATTGAGTATTGTATCAGATCTTAAGTATGCTACGAAGTCCATGAAAACGTGGGAAATATTTGTATATATTTAATTGAACAACACTTGTTCCTTTCATTAAACTATTTTAGGTTTGAAATTATTTGAACTATGAATTTGTCTAAAACATTGTAATTTGGAAGATACTGTTAATTTTTGGTAATTTAAAATTTCGTGCAACATGTTGATGTTGTCTTGTAAGTAATAAATATTTCAAATCTGCGTGCAATTTAGTTAGCACCACAGAAGCGCCGCAAGCGATCACTTGTTGCTTGACATCTCTACCATCTGTGGAACAAGGGAGTAACAGTTGTGCGAAGAAATGGTGTAGCTACAGTTAGAGTCATTTTATCGATTAGATACATTTTCTGGACGTACGAAAACGGCATTCACAAAACTTTTAACAGAAATTCAGAATACAGGGAATTGATTATAGCTTTGATTCTGATGGCCTAGAAATATGTTCTCGATGATATCATTTGGAATATAAAAGAAAGTGATATTTTTAATACATTATTTAAACAAATGGTGATATTTGAAATTTGTCTTCGCAGATGTGATCGTTATAAAAATGTACAAACTTCTCCACTTAAACCATTCTTTTATCTTGAATAGTTTCCAAGATATTCGCGAAAATTGTATTCTATTCTGAACTTTTACCCTTCCGGTATAAATGATGACGGATAAAAAGAAATACGTGTCAAATATTTTCTAAGAACCACCATCTCCCAAAGTTTGCAACACGAAATAGAAAATAGAGAATGGTCAGTTCCTTTGTATTAAGGGAAGCATTACCTCTTTCAAAGATAACAACGATACTTCAGTGCAAATCTCGTAGTCTTAAGTGGCATCAAACAATTTAAAAGTTTAGCGAGGTAATAAATAATTTCAAGTTAAAAATTTGCGATACTTTACACAGTCATGGTAATAAATATTTTATTTACTGCAACTGTCTCATTTCATAGAATTCCAAGTTGCAAGCAGCAGAACGGACTTTCACGTGTACTGTAAGATTAGATTAGCACTTTATTCGACAAATCAACTTTTACAAATTAATGGAAAGATTATTATTATAGAAGTTGTACAATATCAATTACTTTTTTGACACTCTTACGTTTAGTGAACGTGAGTAAAATTAGAAAGACACATCAGACTAGTATCAAGATTAATTTTCAAATCCGTGTAAATAATTCCATCGCTCACGTATAGGTGACGTGGCAGACAAAGTGTTACTAAGAAAACAGAAATTGGTATCGCATCGTTAGATTGCAATGAAATATATATTTTTACCAGAAGCATTACGTGCCAAGCAGAGTGTACTATCGAAGAAAGCTTGGTTGCGATTAGTCAACTAAGTAAACAGATTGAAGCCAACGTTTAATTCGCTGAGATACGAGGCTGTTGGTCGATCGGCACGCTAATTCGACATTAATCCAGTGAAGAGACGATAAAGTCCACTTAATACCTTTGTATCGCCCAGACTTCCATTTGCTAGCCCATCCAAGAATTCCATCCTAAAGCAATTAAAGCTCGTCATCGAAGTGTAACTTCGTCAATGTGGCGGCGCTGTCCCGAATGACGTTGCTAATAGCATTATTAACTAGCGGCGGGATTAACATGTATACATTACACATAGGTATGTCAATCGATACTATTCTTAAATTTCATTTCACTCGTCATATGAATGTGAGCCGCCATTAGTTACTGAGCCAATTAAGTCGCAACATTTCTATGCAACTCCATTTTTAAATAAATCGACAATATTTAATACAGTAATCTCCAAATGCTAGAAAGGTCTTCTTAAAACTGACATGATTCGGAATTATAAAGTTTGTGATTACTAGATTACACATTTTTATGCAAGTTTTTATATATTATTTTATATCGAATGAGGGAAATACTTATTTTATTGATTAGAAAACTTTTTGTGATAAATATGAAATAAATATACTATTCAGTTTTGTTAACACTTCATATAAGGGATATCTATTATTAGCATTCTTAATGACTTTTATCATTAAAAATTCTTTTTTAAATAATGATCTGAAAAGAAATTATTAGTATATGTTATTATACTTATTGGTTGACGAGTAAAATTGCTATTGCTAGCTGTCTGTGAATCATAAATTAAATCTGTTAATAATTAATTCAAAAGTAACTGAAAACTGTTAAATAAAAATCAGCAGTTCTTATATTTAAACATTTTGCAAATATACTAATGATTAAATATTTAATTAATTCGACGATGTTAGCGATTTATTAATTATTTATAAGATGGATTAATTACTTTCGACGAATGCAGGGTAAGTTTGGTTTATAATAAATTTTATGTTAGAAACTGATGTCTTACCAATCGACTCTTAGATCGAAAAGCTTGACAATTTAAATGGGACATATGACAACAATTGAATTGATATATATAATATACCCACGATTTAAAAAGTAACAATATACTAAACAACTGATGAATAAATTGCTGATTTTATGAATTCAGAACAAAAACGAGTACTTGCAATTTAGAAGATATTGCAATTTGGGACAAGTTACTTCCGATTTACAAAATAATCAACGAAAGAGCAAAATTTAAAATTGTAATATATTTTTAATAGAAACTGAAATAAAAATTTTAAGTTGTAATAGATTTTGAGTAGAGATTTAAGTTAATTAATTTTAAACTAGCGGAGAAAATGAATTATTATAAATTTTAATAGAAAAATTATTTACAATGCGTTTTTATATAAATTTGAGTTATAATAGATTAAAGCGTCTCCTGTTTCTTGTAGCAGAAAATGTTGATCTGACATAAAGATGCTCAGTGATCCGACAAATCATCCGATAGTTGTAGTCACTGCAGTTTGCGATATTCTTTGCGCCATTGTTACTTTCACCGTCCGGATCCGACGACTAATTCCCACAGTGGAGTAACTGCCCGACTAGGCCGACGGAATCATTCGATCCCGTCTTTCACGTGCATCTCATATTGTTGAATGAATCCTAATAATAGAAGAATTTTTCTCGGGAAGCCGTAAAAGAAATCCCGATTTCTCGCAAGCCACTCGGCTACACATTGCGTTAAAGGCCAACGATAATGGCTGTTCAGCAATTCAGAAAATGGGGAGTAACGATCTTCATTCCAGTGTTACAGCATCTGAAAATGTGGCTACTTTTAAAGCGCTATTAAATGGTACGGCGAAACGGTCTCCTCTCAAATTATTAGCAAGCTTTCCAGTCGATTACGTTCTATTCGTGATGCGTTTAGATTCTTCGATCATATATCAACGTTATAATCTGCATTAGGCATCACTAAATTACTTACTATTTATGTAGACCTAACTCAATTATTTAAACTAATAGATTATCATTTAATTGCTTGCTATACGTTTAATATCTATTATTCAATCGCTCTAAGCGTTATAGTCTAGTTTACGAAGATAGATGCAAGTTCTTCAATAATAATAAATGGAATTATAGATTATACAAATTACTTTTTAATCAAATAAAAAATCTAATTATCATTTGCAAATGAAATATTAATTTAATTTGTAATTTGTCACTTATTATTTAAAATAAAATTAGCCCGACTCTGATTATAATATGATGTGATCTCGATGCTAATTACCTTTTTATGTGTATCTCGCCTTAGTTAAGGCTTATATTTGTTTTACATTGAACATTATAACGAGGGCTAGAAAATATTAGCCATTAAATATCATTCGCTGATTTACTGTTATACATAATTTTTAGTTAAACCTGCACTATGTTTCCACAAAAATTTTGTCTTTTTCACGTAAATTTACTTATACCGGCGAAATTCAATTCTATTTCATTTCGCGTATGTTTATAGTGCTATTTTATAAGTTTGTGCCAAAACGACGCCACGGTTGCAATGTTAAATAAATGAAATTTACGTTAATTTTAAAGTATGCTATTTCTTTGCCCCAAAGTGTACGCGAGCAAACAAAATAACACACGCAACTGCCCGAACTTAAAATTCGGACCGTTCTAAATCCTTGTTTTAATTTTAAAGGCTCTTCCAACCGTCCGGCCATTTTAATTTCTTATTCCTTGAATTTCATTGTTACCGCAACGAACGTATAGAATAACAAAGTTAATCATCGGCTCCCATTATTCTCGCATGGAAATGAAACCTCAAATGAATACGTCTCATATGCGGAGCGATACGATGTACACAATATCGCTAGAGCAGGCACAAAAGATTACGGCGCTCGTAATCGTGCCGAAGAGCCAAGAAAAAAAAACGATGGATATGCGTATCCGATACGAACGATCGCTTTTATTTTAGTGGTTCCGTTGTCGGGACCCTGGGACTGGATTAATCGACAGTTGTTCGAGCGTGTTCAAGCACCCTGTAAATAGAAATTGCGGCTTGGTGCTTGTTTTTCTCGACGACTCCTTCCCTCAATCTCGACCCGTCTGATCAACGCGCGGATTCGCGCATCGATCTGACCTGTGAATGATGTTCCCCGGGTTATTGGATGATTCTCCGTATGGCCGTTGGCTTTATCTATGACGGCGAAGGGCCCGCGTCGAAACGGCGACAGCGCCGGCCGACGATTATCCGTCATCGAACCTAATCATTTCGCCCAACATTATTTATGATGCGCGATGCTCGTGGCGTGAAATTGCGTTAGAAATATTAGCCTCGTCGGAATGCTCGAGCCCATTCGTTTTTTTACGAGCATCGAACATGAACGAACAATGCTGTCTATTTACGATGGAATGGCGGGAATTTGTGTGGGTTTAGCAGAGGCGTACCTTTTTTCTGTTGGACCCTTTCCTGATCGATACCTATTAACATGTATCGTGGTTGGTTACAGAAAATTATAGGACCGCTCTAATTCGAAATAGAGGAATTTGCTGGATTTGGGGTAAGAGAACCGACCTCCTTTTTCGATAACAAAAATTTAATAAATATACATACAGGGTGTCCACAAATCTTTGCGAGTATATTTTACAAATAAAAATAAGAGAGAAGTTTGATATGTCCTTGATATGTACTCGCTTTGTAATTGGTCTGTGGTTTTCATTAATAACTTGATAGCAAAGCCACGACTAACATTTTCACAAAGGAAAAAGTGACTTCATATCGCTATTTGCATTCAAACCGCGTTTACAATAACACGATGTCATACGTAAGTTGACAGAATCGTAACTTTAAAGATGCGAATCTAATAAAATACGTGTCTCCTAGGAATTTTTTTCTAGATAGAAGAGTCGATCTTTTTTAAAACGAATATCTTGTTTAAAAGTACATACATTATGTAACACGCAGTAATTTCTCTGCTATAAAAATCTGAAAACATGACTGAGTAACAGCCTCTCTCCCAGAAGTTATGTTCGTAAACACATTGTGCTGCGAGCACGATTTCTCGGAGCTGAAATAAAATTTTAAAGTCTGAAATAAAAAATTCATGAGGATTCTGCTGAGATAGAATTTTATCTGTTACATGGACCAGAGTTTTTTTTGTAGTAAATGCTATTTTCTCAATTCACCAAATACAAACAGTTGAAATGTTGGAAGGTCGTATTTTTGCCGCAAACAACAGACAGTTCGTGAAAAATTAACTTTTTCTACGAAAATACTTGGATTATATAAATAACGGACTGTAGGTAGTATACCCGTTGCATATAATCATAATGCTTAGATTGGAAAAAATAAAAGATTGATGACTAAAATAAAATATAACAAACTCAATGATATGCATAACAAATTCAAGTGATATGCACGATCTTCGCGCACTTATGGTATTTATACATTTTTATAATACAACAAGACATGCACATTTCTAATTACGTCTCTATCTTATTTTTCTAATAAGGAATTTTCTTCGTTTTATTCAGTTTGTTTCTGATGGGTTTTGAAGATAATCCATGAAAATTGGGATTTGCATAAAGATCCACAGTGTCATAATCTGTTTCAAGTAGTCATGTTAAGGAGGTACTGTATAAAGAAGCATGTATTTTCAAGAGAATACCGGAGCATGTAACCCGAGGTTGTTCGTGGGAATCTTTGCAGTGGTATTATAAATAATAAGATAAGTGCGCCAGGTTTATATCTGCGCGATTAGCTTCCAAATATGCTCGAATTTATATAAATATCATGGAAATAGTCAATTGTAATTTCTTATTCTAAGATCAAATACATACATGTTGAACTTAATAGAAATATCATTTAGTTTTCTGCCATGCTAGTTAGTTTTAGCTTGCTAACTTTTTTATTTAGTTCTATATGAAAAATAACAAATATTGTTCTATATTATATGCTACATCATATAATATAGTATACAGTCTCAACCTTTACTCGCAATCAGGAAATAAGGTGTTTCTGAGGTTATTTGAAGTAACTTTTTCCTTAGCGCAAACGCATATATATATACAATACTATTTCGTATTAAGCAAACACAATATTCCATATTTTCATCACCATAAGTCAAATACAACAAGTAAAATCGTTAGTACAATTTTGTAACTATTAGCAGCTTACAGAGCACAAAATTTTCTGCTAATGTATATAAGTTTTTACGAAAGCATTGCACGCGCATAAACAAAAGTCTCGCACGTTAGGACAATTCAGTCTATCTTTTGTTATTTCATGAACAAGGATCTTGACTCTTACAGAGGATAAAATAGATGCTCGAGCGTTCGCATGATGTTATCCGGTGTTATTGAAGAGAAACGGGAAAAGAAGAATCGCAAACGCGAGTGGCCGTGCTCTGTATAAAAGCCTGCGGTGTTATATTTCTTCTGTTGTTTTCGATCTTCATTCGCGCAGCATAATATCGTGAATAAATAATGTTACAATATCTCCATCAGCTGCAACTACGTTAAGTGAAATTTAAAGCCACCCAGAATGTCTTACAAAACGGTGGAAGTTTATGCGAGCTCGTATTTTTATAGACAAATATACAAGATGAAGGCTTGTTTGTCTTTAAAATGTTTACTCACGGACGTATACGTGTCTAATGAAGTTGATATGTGAAAGATCTAATTTAATACTTCTCTTTGAAACATTGTTATAAAATATGGCTACATCCGTTAAAAAATCGTCATTGTTGTTTAGCGTGATTTTGATGTGACAACATTACATAATAATCTAAGGCCAGTTGATTCTATGTATTTGTTAAACTTTTAGGAAGACATTTTAAATCATTTTTCAGCTGTGTCAGATGTACTAAAGTTTGTGCAATATTATTGTGTAACATTTTATAGTATTGTTATAGTATTGAAAGAATAAATCAGTATGTACAACCTAATAAATACTTGAATTTTCAGTATCGATCCAAAATTTTCATTAAATCATTCTTTATTAGACCAGCAATTTCAACGTTAAAATTCACTGTTCATCACTACTTTCGCGTTTCAATAATTATAATTTTAGTAACAATTAATTAAATGTTCCACCTTTCTGACAATTTCTGACAAAATAAATTCTTTACATAAATTCAAATATTTATAACGTTACACAAAAATTCGGGAGAGTCGGCAGAATTGATTCTGGGCAAAAATCATTCTATGCATGATTTTATGCAATGATTTTATGCATGTTTGACAAAATTGACTAGATTAAAAACAAAATTGTAAAGACATTAGAAGAATTTCAGAATATTTTTATATTGAGTACAACTTATTAAAACAATTAAAAAGGAAAAGACATTTTCATCTGACTTACGTTTCCTACCATGAACGTAGGTAATTTTTAATTTCCATAAAAATCCGCAGTCTGATAATTAAAGTAAGGCTTTTGCACTAATAATTCCTGTTTTGCATAGATGAAAGTATAACTTTAGTATTTTTCAACTGTTCTAAATAGGTTGTACCACCACGTAAATACTGAAATAAGAAGTACGTAACAGCGAAAAGAGCTAAAGTTTATGATTTTTCTTTTGGAGAAAAACGAGCTGTCGGCTACTGAAATTAAAAAGTTAAATTTTGTTGGGTAACGTTATCAGTACAGCAAAGCCGATGGAGCAGGATAACAAAAATCGAAGTCGATCGCGGAGCATAGAACCCACGAGAGAATTTCTGGAATTCGTGCGATAGCTTTAATCGAATCACTCGAAATTGTTCGAGTGCATACGGAAATACGCAATTCGATGCATATGACCTATGCACGCAACGCCGGGACTGTTTTTATCCGGGCGCGCGACTAAGATCGTGATTACGAATCACGCGGATAAATAAAACCGGATCCGGAAATCGGGCTCCACGAAATTTCAGTTGGAATTAATTAACTAGCCGTGTACGGTGGAGTAGGACAGAAACTCTGGCGCAGTGCTCGCAGAGTAGTTTTATTTGCACTCTTCTGTTCAACTTTATCGAGAGAACCCCGTAACAAAAGGGATCAATCATTTGCCTCGTTCGATTTCGAGGCGAAACGGGAGAATTTCTTCTTTGGTATTGCCGATGACAGAATGTGTCACGCGTTTCCGTTGATTTTTTTCAAATTGCCGGTCGCGCCGCTGGAGTCTTTCGCCGATTGATCGCTGTTAAACAATTTCGGGGTGTATCGTGATTTGTTCGAATTGTGTCTGTGTGGAAACGACGAGTAGACACTACGGTGATCCTTAACTTTCAACTTGCGATTTTTTATAGTCTTACTCCTTTAAATTGTGCCACGTGGTAAAAAACTTATATGTACAAAATTTCAGAGTGATTGGACAACGGGAAGTCAAAGTCTAAAAATTATAGCGATGTTATGTCATTTTTTGATATATCTGTATTTCCTTATGTTAAAAGTATGGGACAAATTTTTTAAATAAAAATACAATTTCTTAAATGTGTATTAAGAGCGTGCATTGCTTCCTATAATATACATCACATTTTAAATTTTGTCTACTACTAAACTTTCCATGTACCGAGGTATATATATATTTCCATATCTGAGATATAAACGCATTGTTTTAGGAATCTTAGCAGATACTTCTCCCATTTGTCTCTCCGGAAAAGTTAGTTTACTATTGTAAAGGAAATCGTACTTGGTTATTTATAGTTACAGCAAGTGTTTCTGGTTTAGTTTCTGCTGAAAGTTCAAGGTGCGTATTTCATAGAACGGGGTTCAAGAGAAGAGTGAGAAGTGATACAGAAATTTCCACACAATTCGTATCGAAGATCATACAGTAATTCCTCACCATAGTACCAAATTCCTCACCATACGAACCCAAAAACACTCAGTAATATAGGGGCAGATACAGAAACTACCTTCTCTGATTGGCTAACGATTCACTGCTGAGACAGGACTCACTGTGGATTGGATGCGCATTAAAATGGTGGAGATAAAAATGCTTTACAGTAAGGCAGCATAGCAGGGAACTATGGTAAGGCATTACTATATCCTAGATGAGCCTGACATTTTTTACGAAGCAGGGCCAAAATCAACCAAAATAGTCGAGATGGATCCAACAAGCAGGACATAAATTAGTGTTTAATCGGTCTTCAATTCGACGTTATGACTGTCAATTGCGAGCAAAAAGAACAACAAAATTACGTAAAGCATTCCAAGAAGATTTGCCGAAAAATATAACTATTCACAGCAATGAAAAACCGCTACCACGATTAACTGGTAAAGAATCTGTTGAGAGATTAGCAATTATAATTACGTGTGACGGATATAAAAACTGCTAGAAATCTCTGGTATTGTAAGATGCACTGGTAAACAGCAGGCACTAGTTGTATCAGAACTATTAGGGGATTGGAAACTGACAGATAGGATTGTATCAATATGTTGGGATACAACATGTACAAACATGGGACATCTTCAAGGGAACTGTGTGATTTTAGAGCAAATACTCGAGCGAGATTTATTAATTTTTCCCAACCGGCATCATGTGTATGAAATAATTTTAAGCAGTGTGACCTCAAAATGTCAAAATCATCAACACTTGAAATTTCATTACTCAAAAAGTTTTCAAAAGCCTGCCCAACAGTTAATAAATCTAATTATTGACCATGTGTAAATGATAGATTCCTATGTTTGTGATAAGCTTCAGGATATGAAATTAATATTGGATTTCTGTTTACATGCGATCAACCCTTGGTGGTACATTAAACAGAAGAAAATTCCTTCCATATCCCTGGAGCTTTTCATCACGCTAGTTGGATGGCCAGAGATATTTATGTGTTAAAAATGTATTTATTATGGGAGTATAAGTAATGAAGAAATTAGGAATTAAAGATATTTGCTTACTTATAGCTAATATATGTATATTAAAATATTATCCAGATGCCAGTAAATTAAATGCCGTATATTGACCAATACGTAATATTTTATAACATGTTTCAATTAGATTTATTGTAACGTATAATGAAAAATTGAGATTAGATAATATTATGCACACGTAAGACATTATATTTTCATTAAAAAATATTTAGTACTTATATTTAGTTAATAGAAATTTCAAAACATCCATGTAGAGCAATTTAGGGGGCTGACCAAAAAGAGCTCAAAAACCATTTTTGACCTCTATAGTTAAGTAAGGGCCACATTTGTGGCAAAATGAATAAGCCAAATATAGAACCGTAAAGGAATTACAACGTTTTGAGTCTGTATTTCGCTGTTCTGAATTTATTAAAAGAAGAACATTTTTATTTAATTAAATAAAAATATATTTAATTGATTTACACACTACAGGCAGATGCAAACGTTTATGAACTTTTTTTAGAGTACGTATTTACAATTCTTATATTTGATGTTTAATTGGGACACAATATTGCTTTGCGACAGGTGAACGTATGAATTCGTACAATTGCCCACGACCTACCTGGTTGTAAAGAAATTAATGAGTAGAGAAGAAATCAATTTTTTAATCCAAAGGAATTTATTTTGTCAGCGAAGACAGAAATGGAAATACGTCCTTCGCATGCGGACTGTAGATTTCGTATGTTTCTGTAAGAACAATTCAATAATACCACTCGTAATGTTTCAAATAAAAACTTTATTCTGTTCTGTTTAATAAAATCATTGTCATAGGGAATTTTGCTTGTCTTTGGTTTTTGTAAATTATCCAATGATGTTTATATTGGAGAGTAAAAGAAATTAGTTCACAAAAGAGGAGATCATTGTTACGGTAATGACGGCATTCAATCTTGCAGCTTTGTGTACATATTATTTGTACACACATAATGGCCAGATATATTTCATATTTTGCAGGATTATTAACACAATGGAACGTAATGCGTTGATTAAAGTGAAACTGGGACCTGAATTATATTCAGATGTGGTTTAACCTAATTTACATTAGAATGCGGGTTCAATAAGTAACAAATAAACAATTTAGGTTAATTATTACATTGCGGATCTGTTATACTTTTATAATTAAACTGGGGATTTAGATTTACAAAATTTACAAAAATTAGGATTATAAACAAGGTTCCTTCGTTAACTGAAATATTGCTCATTTTAAAAAGAACATAAAAATGAGATCTTGTTAATTTATACGTTTCATCACAAATTAAATATTTGCCGAGGCCATAAATATTCCTCAAAAACCAGTAAAATTTATGAAAGTTCTGCGGCGTTCATCATAAAATTAATATAATGAAGGGATGAGTATACTTGTAAACTCTATCGTTGCAAATGGAAAACACTGATGTGAGGAGATCAAATAAAAACAGTATTATGCATGGCCTACAAATGATACGTGGACGCAATACATTTGTGAAAGCAGTGCAAAATGTGTCGAATTAACACAAAGAGCAGATTAACACGTTGACCTTCGTGTTTACTCAACTCCAGTAACAGAATCATTTATATCTTCAAAATGAATATTTAAAAAATCGTGTCCATCAAATCTTACGATCTACGAAATGCGAGGCAGCAGAAAGGGTAATTATTATGAAATGTTAATTTCTCAGTGCTTGCGTTACGTAGTGAATCAGAAAACTCTTTTAATATATGTTTTTATAAAAAGACAATACTGTAATATACATTTTTTAGTAGCTAATACGCAGATCAATATACTCAACTAGGAACATTAGCAATTTACTATTTAAAAAAAAAAAGTGAAAAAGCACGAAAATTATGTGATGCATGAAAACAATAACAAATACGTTTTGAAGCGTTAGAACTTGCGACTCAATTAAATACTGTGCTGCCTCCCTAAATACTGTCTACTAGTTAGGCATAGTCAACAGTTTAGAATTTAGACATTACAGCGTCAATTCGAATGTTAGATACATTTTCTTTTGTCGTATAGTCACCAAAGTATTCGAATGCTTTTTGATAACAAATAATTTCTCTAAACTTGGACCAAATGATTTAAAACTTTTTCGAGATGTCAAAGGCACTAGTTTGTAAAACAATAGTTAAAAAACTATTCTCAAAAATTCCAATTAACATTTTTGTAAAAATCTTTTTAGTCATTCAATAAAATTCAATATAATTCAAGTCATTTAGTCGAATCATAAAAAAAATTAACCCGTTTTCATTAACCCTAGCACGCTTAAGATATTAAAAGGTTTAAGGTCTGCTTAAGGGAGAGTTAGTTTGTATCCATGTAATAGAAAGTGCTATAAATATTATCTTTACTGTTTGAGGTATATTTATTTATGCAATGATGTTGAATAATAGCTTCGACAACAATTAATGCAAAAATGAAGTATAAAAAATTTATAAGAGGACATTGTTGGAAGAATAATACATTTTTAAAATTCTGTGGATATTTTTTAAATCTCCCTTGAGCATACCAGAGTTAATCGAATTACTTGGATTTTGTGCGAATTTTGGGAGTTGACTTTTGGCACTTAACGCATTAAAAGGCGTTCAAATACTTCCGTGGCTCGCTGTATATCATTATTAAGTAAACGAATAACTCAGAGTACACTCTGTACGTATAAGCTTATCAGATGTGAGGCAAATTAATGTCTCGTATGCACGAATCCAATATTTATTTTCCGGGATAGCGAGTGACGGTGACAGAGAAGTTTCCAAAATTACTAGTGAAGTAAGACTACGGAACCGGTTCCCCGAACCGTGAGAGTTGAAGGTCCACGAATGCTCATTGCATCGTCGATGACGTGAAACACGACGTAATGTAAACGGTGATGTGTACACGGAATAGCGGGGTCGACGCCCAAGATGTTTGCGTAACTGCGAACAGAACGACCTGCGAAACGCGCGTTTCACTGCGTAACAGGTGCCGAAAGCGTAGGCTGTTCTACTATCGGCGCCATTACCATGCTAATATCCAGTTTTCATGCGGAAATGTGACGCTCTTTCAAATAGATGCGAATATAAATAACAGCCGAACGCATTAACACCTCGATACCGTCATTCGAATTTTCCCTTTCGTCGTTTAAACTCCGATGAACTAATTCTCGTCGACCGAATGCGGAACTGATTTCGAACGCGGAGCATTAATGGCAGAGTTCTCGTGTAACGGGTATAGAAGTCGAATTCTTTTCTTTGCAGAAACCAGCGCAATATTTCAAAATCGGACTCCGAAGATTTTTTGGCCGAATTCGCCAAAATAACGAGAAGCCACGGCTCGTTTAGCGCGATCCGGTGGATATCGAGCTTCAAACGCGTTTTTAATCATTCGAAAATTAATTGATCGATCTGGTATTAATTTGTCCCAGTGCTGTATCAACAATATTGATATTGGTTTTAGGTATGACATTTTTAATAATATGAAGTGAACTTTTCTAATGACAAAAGTCCAATTTTCTTCTGGACCTTAGAAATAAATTTTTCGTGTTTTCTTTTCGAACTTGCTTTAATCGCAGTGTAGATTGCTAAACTTTAAGAAAGTCATTCGTTTGTTGCATTAACATGACCGTGATAGGTGCTACACGTCATGCGAGTAAAAACAGAAACATAATAATTGGCCACGTCATGTGAAATCACGTGAAATCATGTGACATTCGAAGAGTGCGAGGCTGCATATTTCTATTATTTCAAATCCGTTAGAAACGGATCAGGATCACGCCACGCTCTTCACATATTGTCACGCGTGGACGTGATTGCACGTGATTTTACTTGACGTGACATTAGTATGTTCCTACTTTAAGGGTTTTTCGCGGTGACGTGACTGTACGCTGTCCAATAATGAAATAAACAAACTCAATTTTAAATGATGTTTTCTTGCAGTTGAAGGATATATCTACAGTAAGGAGCAAAAGTGTTCACACACCTTTTAAAACTGTATAACTTTTTTAAAACTGGGCTAAATGACTTGACTTTTTCTTGTAAATGTTAAAGGAACTAGTTCGCTGTACAATGACAAAAATTGTCTAATTTTGCTGTTATTTGGAATAAAAAAATGTTAAAAAATTCCCGTCTTTTCACTTTCTTATCCGAGCTTGTAATGAAAATTTAAAGAACGTGTGTGATACTTTTTGGTAACTTGTATACATGATGAAAATTTTATCGGTTGGCGCATAATTAGGAAATACTGCGATTGTCGTAATTTTCAGCATACATACAAGTTACCGAGAACTACCAAATGCATTTTTTAAATTTTCATTATTGCTTCAGATAAAAAGATAAAAAAGGGAGAATTTTTTACACTTTTTTATTTCAAATAATAGTAAAATTAGAAAACAAGTATTTTAGTCGTTGTGCAGTGAACTAGTTCCTCTAACATTAACGAAAAAGGTCGAGTCATTTAGACCAGTTTTAAAAAAGTTGTACCGTTTTAAAAGGCGTGTGGTCACTTTATACACTGTATACATTCTAAACAAGATTTAATTCAATGTTAAAAATAGTTCTCTGTAAACTTATAAAGGCTACTCATATCTTATAATGGTAACTGAGGTCCATTTTGATCCAGACCTACAAACGCTGGATTCCAATTTCATCTTTCTAGCAACTAGTTTAAATCGCGTTAGTCATTTGCCTTAGTAACAATAAGAAGATCGATGTTGCTATTAAAGAACTAGTTCATTAATGGATTCTAAAGAATATTAAACATTTATGTTTAAATATTAATAACTTTGCAATAATCCTGTAGAACAATTTTCCTGCGATTATCCTGCGATAATCCTCCGATTTTTTATAAATTTTTCTGTTAAATAATTTTATGCAAAAATGACTCATTATCAATAAATCCTAAAGTTTTCGCCACATAGTTATGTAGATTCCTCTAACATTTCTCTTTTAAATAATTTCTTGTATATCAACGAAATTAAAATTATAAACTTCTTGACACGATATTATATAAATCGTGTTAGAAACCTTGTTAGAAATGCAAATATTACTCCGTGATGAGAAAGTGTACAAATTATTACAACTCCTTTTGAAATGTGTTCTATTTCGTTAAAGTCAGATAGCGTAATTGAATGATTCTACTTTCGCAGTGGAGTACAGAGCGGTGAGAAGTCCACGAACAATTCGATTAATTGTACCGCTCAAGGAAATTTTAAATTAGAAGGGAACAAAGATAATATCCCGGTACGTTCCTTTCTCAGGTGGCTGCATAGTACGCAGCCTACGTCGTCCGTTCGACCAATTATTAAAAAACGAGAGCATTAATTGAAGCATGCCGGTTCATCAAACGTCGATAGAAGATTCCTTTCAGCGGCCAAGAGATTCTAATTAAAAGAAAAATACGCACAAGGGAGACTTATAAATTACATTCCCCTGCCGCGCTCGTGGCAATCTATTTAAGGTTAAACTCGGAACGTCAACTACCAATTTTTCATCAAACCCCTCTAATCCGATTTCTTCGGTTCTGATAGGGATCAGTAGGTAAACGATAGATGTTGTGTGTAATTAAAAGTCAGATGAATTTGTGCTGAAAATACAATCCATGCAAATATTTTTTTCGTCGCCTCAACGTTGTATGGATTATATAGAGGGTGTATTTTTTATTCTTAGAAAGCAAATTGCATACGATTACATCGCGTAGGAATATTCTTTCCGTAATCTAATTTTTGACCAGCTGTATTCTTGCTTTATTGAAGTGATTGTTCACTATTTTAAACACATTATACTTTAACTTACACTGCATAATTATAGACTCAAAGTAACTTTTACATTGTTATTAATATCCAAACGATATTATACATATTTTGTTACGTTTTTGTTTAAATATCATTGGAAAAACAACTGTTAGTTTGAGTCTATAATTATTCAAACCACTGTGTATTGTTTAGACGGATATTAACATTTATAACTTTGAATATTTTGGATACAAATGTTCGTGAAAAGCGAATATAAAAAATATATTTGCTTTTAGTGCCGAAAAGTGCTTGTGATGGAAAATACAGTATAGAATCGAATATTTTGAAATTAATTTTAAAATCTGCTGCAATTAATTTCTAAATGGAGTTCACGACAACTCCATTTAACTTTCATTTTTATTTTCGATAATTTAGAATTTCCTACCAAAATATAATTTAAAATCCATTTTAA
>CM052168.1:3981334-4071143 GCA_028455555.1 Augochlorella aurata | reverse complement strand
ATATATATATATATATATATATATATATATATATATATATATATAATGCAAAGTGTCATACTTTAATATACAGTTTAAATAATATACATATTGTGACCTCACTTATAAAATTAGTATCGTTAAAATAGATCTACACGTACACTTTTAGATTTCTTTACATATTCAAATAAAAGATATCCCAACGATTAGAATTACTTAAAGAAAAAAAATTATTTTGCTCAATGAAGCATTTGCAATGTGTATGGCGTTTGTATACACAGATAAAAGTCTCCACACTGTAAACACCAGAATTTAGAAAGATTAATTATGTGATATACTATTATCCCAAAACTATCAACAGTTGTACACGCATATGCGAGAGGTCTTGATCCGACTGTCACGTTGTCAGTTGGCAGTTACCGTCTCTAGTTAGTCTGTCAGACGCATTCAGTGTGTTCGGTACAAGATCGAGTGCTGATTCGAAACACCGATAGGTCAATGGCGTAGTCACATAGTATAAAAAAAAGATAAAAGATGATCAAAATATCAATCGGTTGGTGTACATGAAAAATGTATTACAATTTGCAAAATTAATTTATAATTTTTACTACATCTGTGATAATGACGTAGACCTTGTCACAAATTCATAATAATTGTGAACTATCTAAAATTAGCTAGTGTTGGAAGAAATATTTTCTGTAAGAATTATTAAAAAATTCAATTCATAGACTTAGAATATAAATTTTACCCTTTTTTTACGATTTGTTAATATATTTCTTTTTCGAATAGATTTGAAACAGCTTTCGACGGCTTTTTAATTTTCAGTAAATTGCTAGAATATTATCATTATGTAAGTGTTTATAAATTAATCTCATCTGTACGTTCAATGGGCACAAAAATTATGTTTATTAAGATTTTTTCGAAAAAGGCGATTTACATAGCCCATTATGTATGTTTCATTATTTATGACAAGTTTTTTATTCTGAATTTATATCGTACTATTTGTGTGAGTACAAAGTACACCTTATTAAATAAATAATATACTAAATATTATACTAATATTTGTATAAGTAATTTTTACTAAAAATTTGTCTAATAAAATAGAAAAGTACAGGGTATTGAAGAGTGGATGGAGAAAACGTCGACATTCTCGGTGCACGAACCTAGTGTGTTTACAATGTGATCTGAGCTGTTGTTGATCTACGGCAGTGTAGAGAGTCGTAATCGATTGCTCCTGCAACCCTCACCCTCACATAGACTTCTTCAAGACTGGATTCTACTTACCATTTACTATAAAGAATTCCACTATGTCAGTGGAAATGTAAATAAACAATTTGAAGTCATTATGTCGCAGGTTGTAGTTTCGTGAAAATTTTTCGAATCAGTTGTATTCAATTTTTTTTTGTGGAATGGTGCTTGTGCCTCTCGCTATTACTTTTTAATAATATTATAAGTGACAGTATTATTAATTAATTCCATTATAGTTGTGAATTAAATCGTAATGTCAAGAGCCATCGGAACCATAAACGGTAAACAGCAATAAGGAACAACGGTGAAGGAATCAAAAATTATTGGAACAATATTTACGATAAAACTGTGGTAAAATATAATAAGTACTAATAAGAGAATACAATAAAAAATTCTTTAAGAAATCGGTTTGCGTGACCTCGACCGTTTCCATCGTCGCAGTTATGTCATCGGTTTTTCATTGCGATGGAAATTATAGTGCTTTATCGAACGAAGTACAGAGCATCGTCCGATTACCTAATATTCTAATTTAAGAAGTAGATAGCATGACAACATTAATGAGGAGCAAAAGGAAAGGAGATATTAAACAGGCCCTTAATCTCTTTTATTTCTCCATTCAAAATTGAAATCTGTCACAAAGAGAGGAATGTATAATTGAAAGAATTATTTACATTGATTTATCCACAAATATTAAATATACTTAAAAAAAGACGCTTACGGACAAAAGTTGATAAACGTGTTACACAAATGCATGTTCTACTCATATAACCAATATCCTAATAATTAGGATAATTTCCTGTACATTGAAATATCTTCGTTATTTTACCTCACATAAAAAATATGTCATATTCATGTTTTTTTATCTCTAGATCATTTTTTCAAGTGAAGATTATCGCTATTTTTTGTACATTAGTCCTTATTTTTTAAAGGTCACCACAGTAGTGTGTTATAAAAAAATGAAGGCTAATGTGCAAGAAATAGCGATGACCTGAATACTAGCAAAAAAATGATCTTCAGCGAAAGAAAATATGAATCATAATATTCTGAGCTTAGGACTAAATAAAGTTATCCTGACACATTTCTTGATATCAGCAGAAATAACGAAGATATTTCGGTTTGCAGGATAAGATAAACATTCTGTATATTTATTCATTCAACGATTTAACGAAATAGTAGTTATTTCATGGAAGTGACAACTTGTACATTATAGAGGAGAGAAAAGAACCTAAACATTTGACGCGCGAAGGATCGAAAATTTTTCCAAAAGTTGATTTTAAAATTATGATTAAAGACGCTTCAAATAAAATTAACTAAATCGACTGCAAGAAATTCAATTTGTCAAGAAACGAAGAAAAAGAAGAAGAATCCAGGGGTGAGATCGAAGTCGTCCCCGTAAGACAAGATGGTACCGTGCGAAACGGCGGGAAAACGTAACCGAATTTGAAATCTGTGTTTTCTTGGACAGTGGGGCAGCGAGTCGGCAGGACAATTAACAACTCTCTTAGAAAGACGGGTGTTGAACGTGCGCTACCGAGACCCATCAATTAACGGACGTCTTGGCGTCGGCCTGGTTAATTAACAGCATCACTGTGGAAAAGAAGAGGAAATGTAACGGACGCGAATTAATTAACGAGGCAATCTGCTGATGTCGGGCGTGTGCTATAATTAAGCATCCCCGCAGAAATTTCAGTCACATTTGCCTGCCGCCTTAACGAGCACCCTGAAAATTCAAGGAGCAGCAGCTATGAGACTATGTGCGCTACAGTGTTCTTCAGCTAGGACGCGCGAGCGGATCGAATTTTGCTGGTTGCTACCTGTGTGGATCGCCGTGCTGTGATCGCTCAAGTTTCTTGAAATCTCGGCAACCACCTCTGGTAAGTAGCATATTTATTTTAATCGGATTTCGATTCGTTTCATAGAAGTTGTTTAGGGTTTCTTCTTCGGGGAAGGATCTTCTTGGCCGGGCAGTAGTTGCAACTTCTAGAATTTTCTATTTTCAATGCTTAGTACCGTTTTGAAAAATTCTCTGTTTCGTGAAACGTGATTATCATTATTTAGTGAAGGAGCACACGTAACAGTTTTTTTTTTATTTACGATTCGCAGTTATGAATTTATAATTTCGAAACAGTGATTCAATCATTTTCTCGCCGGATTATTACTTTCATCATTTTAGTGGTGAATAAAATTAAAATATATAGTAAAAGAAATATATGCTTCAATGCTTTGTTTATTTTAATTGTCCAGGTACATTATTGTTCCTATTACACTGGTTCAAATTAACATTACTTCTGAAAACTAACAACGCCTCTCTTTCTTAGTAGAAAAAACTACTTCTTATATTGTATTCGTATTATACAGTCCTGGTAGTTGACATAGGGATGATTTCGGGCAATTTTTGTATAATGCAAAACGTTGATGAAACTTTTTATCAGTTTTTATGTACATATTCTTAGTTGTTTCAAGATACATACATTTTTTCATTACATTTTATCGACGTTTACCGAAATAATAAATCTTGTTCTTCATAAACCTTCTGAACAAAGAAACAAATAGAAATCAAAATAAATAATTATACATCAAGTCGTATCTTCTAAACTTAAAGCAAGATTAATAAATAAATAAAAGAGTCTCAATTGACGGAAGAAGTGTCAAAATAATTGCAATGAAAAGGAGAATGTGGAAACAAATGAAAGTCAAAATAAATAATTCGGTGCTAAGTCAATTCTTTGGACATAACACTAAAATAAATAAATAATAATTTCTGAGTCTTCGATGGAGGAAGTGTAAAAGTAATTTCGCTTGGAAAAATGAAAAAATATGTAGAAGTCGAAATAAATAATTATCTATCAAATTATACTTTTTAGATTTAAAGCTAGATTAATAAATAAATAATAGTTCTTAACAGAAGACAATTGCAATGAGAAGTATGAAGGAGAAAATCAAAATAAATGTGTGAAGTTAATCCTTTCGACACCAAGCTAGAATAAATAAATAAATAAATAGTATTTTGAGGTATTTGACAGTAAAAATCACAAGGTAGTGCCAATTTCGTTAAAGTTATCGGAATCAAAAGCACGGTCGGAGATGATTGATATCGTAAAACAATCGCCGGGTAAAGCAAAGTCAACAAATATTCGCGAAGTCAGTTTCGACCATGTGTCACGTCTGCGTAATCGTAAAAAAGTCTCGCGGCAAGGATAACGCACGGTTTGTGAAGATAAATAAAACGTCCTGTCGGCAGAGCTGCTGCAGCCCGAATGGTGTTAACAGTTCGCGATAAAGCACGTATGCGAATTTCCCTATCCCGAGGGTTAAAATTCTTAAACGGCGATTGACAATCGCGGATAATTTTGTAGAGCAATCGGTTTAATAACAACAGAACTAATATCGCTGTCAAAAGCTTATTTGTCGCTTGTCCGGAGTCGCTTTGCCCCTGCGAGACTCGCTCGAATGTTTGTCGATAATTATTTCGAAACGAAGATGAAACAGTATCGAAACATTATCATAATGAACGGCAGTCTACGATGTATTAAATTGTTGCACTGCTATCGTTTCAATTAAGCATCGTCTTTGAAACGGGGCACTTGTTTGCGCGGCGCAAACATTTTCTTGTGTACTGTTTCGTTCTTGTTATTATGCTCTTTATTGTTAACCATACTACTGAGAATTTTAATTTTAATAAAATACTAATTGTAAAAATAGCATACAAGGTTTATTTTGCCTTTCTTATTGTTAGTTAAATTGTTCTACCTAACATTTCTGATCATTCAGAAAGGAAGCTATGAATTAATAAAATCTTATTTAAATAAGTGAAAACAAATGAATGGTAGACATTCGGAACACTATGAAGTATACGTATAGAATATTTCAGCTTCGCCTAAAGGGGATAAGCACGTGATGTTCCAAATATATTTGAATATCTTTAAATGTGGCCAATTAGTGGATAAGACATTTTAACTGAGCACGACAGTATTGATATCAAGTTTTCATTGTAATGCTTTTATGTGTACATATTACACGATTCTAAAGTGTAAATTTTCATTTGAATGTTTGAGAAAACTGAACGTGAGATTGTAGTTTAAATTGCAGATTCGTTGATTAACTTTCGAGGTAATAAATGGATACGAACTTTCTGGTAACAATTGAATAGCGGAACGATGCGGTGTAATTGAAACCGACTTCTATAAAAAAAATGTTGGTTCATTTTGCATGATACGGTGTAGCACAGAGTGCATATCCAGAAAAAGAACTCTCGACCCGGAAACCTGATATTACGATTGCACATGTACGTCTATGTACGCGGAACGTACAATTAAAGTTGAGAAAAAATTATAGGCTTCAGTCAGAAAACGTAACTCTGGGTCGCTCGTTCGCCGTCTGATACGCACAATTGCAACCTGCATCAATTGTATTCTCATTGGACGTCGCAATGAACATTTGAACATGTCAACGAAAGTGAAAGCTTCCTTTGTATTGCCTTGTTCTGTAGTTTCATTATCGACCAACATACTTGCGTCTCCAATATCACTGCTACGAAAGAGCTGTTGCCGTCAGAAATTAATTGTTCAACAAAAGGGTAAATTCTGGAGAATGTATTATTTATCAAGCATAACTGGACGGCGACAGTTTATGCATATTCATGTCTTCGTAAATTAAACATTCAATTACATTGTATGACGCGTAATTAATGTTTACGCTTTATGACACTTTTTAAATTTATCTAGGTTGTAAAATAAAATTACAAAAGACTTTTCAATTTCGAATTTATAATTTAAAGAATTCGCAGGGTTATCGGTAGCATGTACATCTTTTGTTGTAACAAAAGTGTTTGTTTATCATATAGAGTGTTTTATCGTGTCGAAAATGAAATAAAAACCATCAGTTTTGAAACTGTTCTCTGAAATGTTCGCTTTCGGCGAACGAAAGGCTTCCACTTTCATCCGAAGACGGTTTGCCTGAAGACATTCCACAACGTCGTGCATACTAATTTAATCGGGACATCTATTACCTTGTTAGTATGATTGTTATATCAACTCTATTATGGTTCGTTCGCACTCGACGATAATCTTAGGGCTTGAAGAATGCATTGAATCCACTATGGTGTAGTATAGATGTGACAATTTTGTGTAGATGATTTAAGAATAAGTCGATAGAAAATGAGAGACGTATCAAGTGTTTCGAGTAAATAATAAAAGTTATTTAAGATACAGTATTCTTTTTTCTCTCCTTTTAGTTTCCTTTCTTCAACTTTTCTCTGTTTATACGTGATAGTTGTATTATAAATTGAGTGATAATCAAGTAAACGCATCGACAGCAAACAAACAATAGCACAAAGCATGACAAATTGTAATCATTATGAATCATTTTACGTGAACTATTACAAAAGAGACATACGCAGTTTATTTTTCAGAAGAAGGATGGCTGGCATTGACAACCCTGCTTATGACACTCCCGAGCATGCTGTAAGTACTTACATAAACTAATTTTTTTACTATAACTCAGTCAATAAATGTTAAGTATATAACGTTCCAGAACTATAGATTTAATTATTTCTACAATTCTATTTATTGTTAGTATTACTATATTACAATATTTACTGCTTACAGAACAAAATTTCGAATATTTTTAACCTAATATATGTGAATAGTATTGATTATCCATGAACTGCGTTAATTATGAATATTTATTAATACATATATTTGAATAAAAGTAATTGTTATTAATATTCCATGGGCTGTATTAATAGTATTCATTGTTATCAATTGTTTATAAATTGCATTAATGATGAATATTTATTAGTACATGTATTGGAATAAAATTAATTGTTATTAATGTTCGATGGGCTGCATTAATGTGATAATTCGTTTTTACATATATTTGAATAATATTCATTGTTATCAATTGTATATGAACCGCATTAATGATGAATATTTCTTAATGCATATATCTGAATAGCGTTAGATTTGTTATTAATTGCAAATATTTCTTAATTCATACATTATTTCTAAATTATAAATATTTATAATACATACATTATAAATATTTAAATACACTATTATAAATATTTCTTAATACATACATTACCAATTCTGTGTAACTCATTAATTTTATACTGAATATTCTGGAGCACTATGTTTGACATTTATTATTATCAGTAAAAGTTGTAAACACAGATATCGTAAATAGATATTGCCAAACCATAAAGACATTTGACAAATGCACGATACAAAAGCTTCTGAGCCTACCTTGCTCGTTTGTATGAGAATGAATGTATCATCGATTCCAGTGCTGCCATTGTACAAGTTTAAACTGCTTCAAGAAGTCAAAATCGGGGTAATTGAATTTCAAGCAACCGAGACAACATCGTGGAAGCAATTTAAATGTTCGAATCAGTTGGTACTCGTTCACTCAACCCCTTGTCCCTTTCGACAAAATCTCCGATTGTTTCTTGCGGAACAATGAAGACACTTTGGGCAAACAGAAACTTCATTTCATTTAATTAAAACACTCAACAGTCTTACGCTCAATGGTATCTGCAATATATGTCTAATTGACACGTAACAAAACCATAAATTTAAATAATAGCAGTCCTGCATGCAAATGTTTTTGAACTTCACAAAATGACTGATTTCGGTTCTACAGTTATTGTTATGGTAAACGTACATTTTTAATGCTATTTATTATAATTAATTGAAAATTAGCTGATTTGGTCAGAAAACTTCTCATAAATCTATTTCTACATTTAAAAAATGTTTAAAATGACTAATAATTTTTATGTAACACGTCTACCTATATTCTTAAGAATGTACATATTATCTTTTTATTCGAAAATTTTAAATAACGAATAAATTAAATTAATTTCTTAATTCTATTCTATTTTTATTTTCTATATAAAAAAAAAAACTACACATTTTTTTCGACTACGTCGTGTGCAATTTTTTTCGACCCATTGTTTTAAAATAATTGCAAAATATCTGAAACGTTCACATAATGTACAGGGTGTTTCAGTTAAATTGGATTTAAGTGAATCATCCTGTATAAATATAGTAGTAATAGATGAACATATTTAAGATGAACAGAGTTGGCCGACATTTTGCATACACTTTAAAACGGGGACAATCAGTGTCTCGGTTCAGAAGACTAACATAAAATAGAGTAATAGCAGTCTTAAGAATGATGCCTCCTAGACTGTTAGACAAACTTGAACGGAGCCGCGTACAGATTGTTACGAAGCAAGGCTCTGCGGGGATAGATAAAACACTCTAAGATATTGCTGTTGTTTATTCCTACGGGATAGTATGAAAGAACGCGGACATCGCTTCGTTGGTAAAACTCCGGGCTTATCAGTTGAAAGATTAAAATGAACCTCGAGCTTAAGAATGAAAAAAGGATAAAGGAAAGTGCGACGAGTTCTTCGGAGGCAGGCAGGCAGGTAAGCAGTATTTTAAACTTGCCAACTTCGCGCACGTATCATTCCGCGGGTAACCGCTCGAAATTTTCCCCCGAAACTTTCCCGAAATTATGACCGAGAATTATTCAGCGTTTTATCTATGCCTATCGGCATTGCTTCGCAATTTACGGGGAGCAGAATTTTCATTTAACGCGATTATATCTATAGAACTAGTAACAACAACAACAAAAACAACAACAACAACAACAATAATAATAATAATAATTGTTACGTATTCACTACACTCCCTTCACCCCTTCTTACTATTATTATATATTTTCCTCATGCATCGCCATAGATATTACCGTCTACTGTTATTATTATTATTATTATCATTATTATTATTATTATTATTATTACTATTATTATCATTGTCATTACTGTTATTATTATTACTATTATTATCATTGTCATTACTATTATTATTATTACTATTATTACCATTGTCATTATTATTATTATTGTTATTATTTTATATTAGTATTATTAATATTATGTGTATATGAATGATATTGCGCGCGGCCAGCGATGTCGGAGGGACACCAGTCGGCACTAAGATCCTTTTCCCCCACCCACGCTACGACCAGGCCCTCTCTAACCCCTGGTAGTTTTCCTCGGAAGACTAGACGGAAACCTTCGACACTCTAAAAACAACACCCTTACAGTAAACACGAAGCGAGAAAATAAAACCAAGTACGACAAACAACAAGCGTTAGATAATTTTCAACTTCAAGAAGCAACATTTCATCGTTACGAACTATATCGTAACAATAATAATAAGTTTATTTAAATTATAAAGCTATAGACTATGGAATAATTAACAGGAAATACCGCCAACTGAAAATACGACTAAAGTTACGACTACACGACATCTCCCAACGTTCTCCACTCTTCGACTCTCAGAACAACTCTGACTGTCTTTCCAAAAAGGCGAAAACCATTACCCGATTTTCATTACACCTTCGTTGACAAACGCGTTGCCATCGCAACGGCGGGCTCCGTTCGCTCTCTTTGATCTCGCGCCTCCAGGTACGGTCCTTAAATGCAATGCCTTAAAACAATAGTTTTCTTGCATTCTAAACGCCTGCCCTAAATTACGATACTACATGTCTATCAGATCGTTGCGCAATTTCTGAACAAAAATATTTATTTAATATCGAATCTACCGAGCAATAAGTGACCGGTATGCGTTGCCTAATAAAAATTACAAAATTGGATTTGTTTAAAGATTTCACGAATTGTAGTATAAATTGTAATTGACAGTGTATGCTTTGTTGAAGAATTTAGTTCAACTATTTTCTATGAAAGTATCTTTATAATTTCAATAAACGTGAAATAAAATACTAGAAACTATTCACAGTGATATGCATTGGTAGATTTATCGAGAATTAATATTAAACCGAAAATTTATGTGTGTTATTTTATAAAACCGTTAAGACTGAATTTTATTTAATTTTCTTTATTTTTATCGAAACATATCCTGCAATAAATAAGTATGTTAAATAATTTCCTATGAAAATGTCTTTATAATCTAAATAATATTAAAGAAAAAATATAAAACCTGTTAACTTCACCGGTTCGGTAGTTTTAGTATTAATATACTATGGCTGAACGAATAATAAACAAAAAAAATCTACGGTGTTTTACTTGAATAAATTTAACGGCTCTTGTAAAACGTTAAGAATAATAATAAGAAATACAACAATTTAGACAAAATTGTGTGAAAAATTATAGTTCTTAATAAATAATTATAGTTCGGAAACATTGTATCTGTTATTTTAAAATACAAAACAGTTCTTCTTGCTCTTTATAATATGTACAAATTATTTCAATAATGGATTATTTTATTGCAATACTATACAATGATTTATTGACGAGTCATATTAATTATTCCCCACTTTTTAGTTGGGAAAATTTTCGTAGCAAGATGCTATTGGAAAAAAGCTATAAAAATTCAGGTGACTATTTCGTGTTAGATAGAAAATAGCTTCGGACGAAAGTCATGGTGAAGTCTTGAGCCACGTGTGTTCCGGACGCGGTCATCTTAAATACTTTGAACAACAAACGAAGATTTGTTTCGTTTAATTCTTGTGAATTGTTTAAGGAACTGAGACATCTATTCCTCGAGAATTAAATAGAGTCAAGATAAATATTCAGTTCTAGAAAATATCTAGTTCTTAATTCATGTCTAATGTATCGAAGTTATTGATATTAATCCATTTGCATAATTTTATTCTATTAGCAGCAGTACAAGTTTACAATGATTGCACGTATATAAGTATCACAATTTTTGGAACATCGTCGATGTTCCAATGGATAGATTATACGACATTGTTGAGTATAATTTTGTTGTTAGTAAGCAAGATAGTGCTTACAATTATTTACATGTACCTGCATATTTACTTGCTTCTGGTTGACTGACCCAAGCATTCGCATAATTTGCATCATTAGCATATGTATACGATTATTCTCAGGATTGTAGAAAAGCTAAAAAGCATTGTGTCGTTATTTATCGCAAAAGAAAAGAAACACTTTATCAGCGTGATAACATCAAAGTAGCTTTCAGCACTTCAGATCATGCTATACAAAGCAATTGATAATTAGATCATTACGTTTCATTCTTCCTTGCGGCGAAAACGTGTTAAATTAATTTATAGATTTTCGTAAAAGAAAATTATAATTAAATGCAAATCCAAGCGTTTGGGTTAAATTATTCGATACAGGATGAACAAAAGTTGAACAGAAATTGTCATAATGTCTATAACATATGTGATTTATGTCTTCGACATATTGGACATTGTCTTCGACAAGTAGCAATTTGGAAACGAGAAGTGCAACCGTGAAAAATGCATTGATAATGGTATTGCAGCATCTTCCACATTGGTTCTGGGGACAATATTCCGGTAATAGCTCAATATCCGTGGTTGTAGGGTTGCGGTCAACGCAGACAAATTGAATCCAATTGCAATTTCGAAATGCGGTTTGCATACGTGTTGCGTCAACTATCGAAGAAAAAACTTTGTAATAGCAGTGAATTACTTTTCATTGATTCATGCAGAGCGAGGTAGTTTTCGTTACAGTTAATGCTAGCTGTCATTCATTAATGCAGATAATATTATTGCATAACATTATTGCATAATATTCCACACTATATTTTATACTTTTATTTTATGCTAATTAAATGTTATAATTTTATTTTATACTAATTAAATTATATACTTTTATTTTATGCTAATTAGATTTTATACTATTTTATTTCATACATATAAATGTCTCACAAAATTCGATTATTCAATTATACCGATTATACCTTCATAATAAAAATAATTCTACAATATGTAGTTTTGGCATATCTAAATAAATTCAATATTTTTATAAAGATGTTCTTATACTATTATCACCAAGTTTGGTGAATTTATTGCTGTTCTATTTTGCAGCCGAAAAACGAAACAAAACTGTATTGTTTATGGATGGTAATTTGACAGACACGATTCTCAATATTATATTTATCGATTACTACATAATAAAGTTGCCCTAGTGCCAGTATATTTAAATGGAACAACAATGATATTTTGAAATCGGTAATAAGAACTGGTCGAAGAAGAAAAAAGGCGTTGCTGAACGAAAACTACAAATTCCATCATTTTTTTTTTTTATTTATTTGTTCAGCTTTTGGAATAGCTTACATAAATTACTATCCTATTCACCTGTTTCCACACATTCTTTTTTTTATAACTGCTCTATCTACCCTATCTATCATTACTTTTTTTCTATTCTTCCAAATCACACACAATCAATTAAAAAAGTCTTCGTACATCTATTGAAACCCAATAACTTTCTTAAAACTGCACTAAATGACTTGAATATTTTTAGATAATGGAGCGACCAGTATATTAGCCTATTAGACTTCGGCGTGCATGTAAGTTACCAGCATCTATGAAAGACATTTTTGAAATTTTTTTTATAGGCTCAGATAAAAAAGTTAAAAAACCAAAATTTTTTACTTTTTTTGTCACCCCAAGTAATAACAAAATTAAAAAGAAAAATATTTGAATTATATATAATATATTATATAATAATTATATAATAATATATTAGTCTCTCTATCATTTAAAAACAATCCAAGTCACTTAGTGCAGTCCTAAAAATGCTATTGCGTTTCAAAAGGTGTACAGAGACTTATTAATATTAGTGTTAGCGATGAAGAATTAAGATTGCTTTTACCATCCCAACAACGTTAAGTTCTATAAAATCGTCAGTTTTTATTTGAAGCATTACAGTGAAAACGATTTTCCGCTTTAGGAGTCGTAGTTGACAGATTTCTCGCGTTGGAAGTCAAAGGCGACAGATTTTTCGTAATCATCGAACACTTCGTGGTCGAAACGAAGGGACCGGCTAAAATCAGGGCATTTCGCGCAAGCAAAAGTCGATGATTAGACTGTCAGCGTCGGAAACCGTTGAATGGCGACGTTCTAGGTAAAACAAGATCATTCGCCGGAGAGATATTCGGTCCGATGACTGGCGACACCTGGAAAATTCCTCGAACGAAATTCCCAAGCGACGGGACGCGACGCTCGCGCGTCCGCGGGATATGGGACGGGGAGATTTCGAGTGATCCACATATTTCTGTCGTCGGACCATTTTTTTGTCCCCTTTCTCCGGGCCATTGTTATCGCGGGCTTCGGCGGTATCAGCGGCGAACACGAGCCAGACGGTTTCGCAGAGAACCGTTCGTTCCCCGTGAATGGTGGTGGCCGTGCGCGGTTAATGCCTGCGGGCCACGATTGTGTCGCAATTACGAGGAGTAGCGGTTGCGCCATCATGAAGATGTCGAAGAGAAAAATAATGGCTGGAAAGGAAAAGGGGCCGGGCGGACGGAGGATTGCATTGTCGAAATTAATGGGCCGCGACCGGAAGTCTGCGGGATCCGCCGAAATTGTTTCAACCGTGGAAATTTGATTCTTCTCGAACAATAATTACTAGGGAAATTATTGGAGGATTTTATTGATGACTATCAAACTGCGTGTCCGTCTGTTGCGCGTCGATGTGAACGGACAAGGGTTGCATGGTTTACTATACGTACATTGGTTTACGAAAATATTGAAACGCCTTTCGAAACGAAATAACGTCTTTTATAATTCTACCAACGGATTTGAATCTTGATTACATATTAGAGGATAGAGGATGACATCTGAAAAACTTATGATTAACGTCATGGAACAAACTATTTCGTTCTTTACAACGTCATCTGGTCGACATTGTTCGAAGACAAAACATCAATGCACTGGTGATTGGAGAAATTCTTCAGTTATTCAAGGAGTCACGAATGATTTTCTTCACGTATTATAAATATTGAGTTGTTCGAAAAATGTTCGTGATATTATTTATGAAGCAACACAAGCATATTTCATTGCAGCCCAAGTCTAAATTTATTTGACTGTGGACCAAACGACACCAAATTATTTGAGTATCTACAGAATGAGTCATATAACTTGCACGCTCGAAATAACCTTTAAATTATGCATCTGATTAAAAAGTGTTCAATAAAAGAATTGTGGAGTTTTTAGGGGAGCAGATAATTTCGTATTCACCTGTTTTGTACGTGAAAGTAGTTTTCGAATTTTCAACGTCAACTTCCTTTTTTTCATTGCAGAGGTATATTTTTCTCATTGGCGTCGAATTGATTTCTGTCATCGATATGCCCGTCGATAAGGTCTTAAGTAAGTGGCGGCCACCTCCGGCGCTCGTCAGCAGGTGGATACCTTTCCCACAACTACCTTTCTTCTCCTTCACTATTCCGTCATTTACAGCGCCGCCAAAAAGTAAAACAGTATAAACTTATGATGAAGCTAAACGTAATGGTTAACGAGATTTTGAGATAAGTTGATCGAAGGATAAGCCACGTGGTGTCGTCAGAGAAGTTGTTCAGTGGTTAAAATCTCTTTTATCACCAACATTAAGATGAGCATAGATATATACTTTTTTACTTAAAACTTAATATTGTTTCGATCTTTCAATAAGAAAAATATACCTCTGCAATGAAAACACATTGTGCACACTGTGTACAAAGTGAATACAACATAACCTTCACCCTTGTATTGAACATTTTGTAATCAAATGCGTAATTTGAAAGTTGTTTCGAAGTGTGCAAATTCAACCTGTATACAAATCATTTCAATCTTTATTATTCAACACTATATGTATATACTAGATTTTCCAAGTTTATATCTTATTTATATTAACGTATTTATACATGATCCATGTTAATTCGGTAAAATTCGGAGGTGGCTAATGACTCCATAGTTAACGCGACTACATTAACATAAAGTTCAAATAAATAAATAAAATATAGTCCTTGAGTACATAATAAACATGCAACATTTGTAAAAATAATTTGCAAATCTACGCAACAAAGCATTATACGCCTCATTTACTTGTATAAGACTGCTACACCAGTGACCATAAAACACACGTAACAACAGAACCCCAAGTAAGCCGTTAAAACAAAGAATGAAACAGTTCTTTTTTTGCATAATACGTGTCATAACAAATCATGTTTTAAAAAAATGTAAAGTGGATGATAATACAAGTCTCTAAAAACAAGGAAGTGATTTTTATCATATTTTTTCAGATGTCATATTCAGATGTCAATTTTTCCAGTCTGAATCTGAATAGACTCTAAGTCCGCCGTTCAAATATTGATAATATAAAAGTAGAAAAGACAATATTTGTTATAGCAATTTCTTTCATAACCCTCTTCTACCTCGTAAACTATGATAACAATTAATTTTCAAAGCGTGAAGAAGCAATTCTGAATCAATCGTTAATAGAATGAACTTCCGCAAGAACCTGATATGATGCGATAATTAAGTACGACCAAGTGGAGAATCCAAGAGTGCAATTGCTTAGAAAAAAAGGTTGACAGAAATCTGTGCACCACTGTATCAGCAGCGTTGACAATACATCGCAGAGACCACCAAAACACATTGAATGGTTAAATCGATAACGTGTCTGCTCGGAGAAAGAGTTTCGTCGCCGAAGGAAGAAACATGTCCGAATCCCCCTTTCGGAACCACTTTAACGGCGACTTGCCCATTCAAAGGAGAAAAAGCTCTCCAGCTTTGATAACAAGAATCCTTTTCATTCAGCCCAATCCAGTCTTACGCGGACGACCTCTCGACAATAAACTCCCATCGCGTAGCAGCGAAAACACTAGCAAGCCTGCATCCCCCATCAATACGACCCTTAATTCTCAATGAACCAGGTCTCCATTCTCCCTCGCCGTGAATCGGGCCTGGATTCCCATGTCCGCGAGCGCGCATGCGCCGAAAACAGACACTCTTTGAATTCCGTCGCGAACGAATTCCTCTCCTTTACAAAGCTGGGGAGAAAAAGAGTCCTCGGCCCATTCGAGCCCGCGAGAGCGAGAGAGGAGAGCCAACAGGGAGAAAAGCAAAACTGACAACAAAACACAAAAGGGCCGAGAGAAAACGAGGAGTCCGGTGGCGCTCATTAATCACGATCGACCGCAAAATTCCAATCAATCGGTGCTGCCGGTTTCGGTGCGCGTTTTCTCCTTGATTTTTTGTCCGCGGTCGGAGTTTTCTTTTGAAAGGAGCAACGACAAGTAGCGAGAGCCCTGGCTATTGTTCGTAGCGAGAAAAAAAGGGCGCATGGGAGGGTAAGGATGAGGGACAGCGAAAAGGTAAACGAGGGAGGAGAGGGACTTGTTGCGGCATTTGTTAGTCGTGCTCACCGATGAAACGACACAGAGAGGATCGTTGAAATGCAAGCAGGGACCAACGGCGTGCTGAGGTGGGTGGGAGCTCGTGGACGAGCAATTCATGAGAAACGACCGGCTAAATAATTGGCAGCCGGTTTTGCGAGAAACTGCCGTTTCCCGGCCGGGCGTCGTTTAATCTGGATTAACAAGCTGTTTGACGTTGCCGCTTTATGCCGCCCACAAATCGAGTTACTTCTGAATGGAGTCGTTAGGAATTCGACCGTCTGTGTACTCGACAGTCATCGGCTCCTGGATAACTCGAACCCCGCCCGACTCTGGGGATGCTATGACGAAACTTTGACTCACCAGAATACACACACGTCTGACGCGAATTTCACGCAGATTTGGTGGGAAGTTATTTTTATGAAATATTTGTGTCTGATTTTGGTCGTTGATACTCGTGCAATAGTTTAGAAGAAGTACTGAAGTTGTAACTGTAATTTTATTTCACTCCAAAGCGTACATTACATTAAAGCGTTTGATGTTTTGACGTATGTATATTCATATCGAACTGTAAAACTATATACACTTGCACTAAGAATTGCGTGGAGTAACAAAAGACAATGTTTTTATAGTTATTGTCCAATAATATTTTGATTTTACCTAAAAATTCAGAAGGATTTATTATTGGATCTAATACATTGATAAAAATCGGTTCTCAGGATCTAAAATTTATTTTTTTTTGTTCATCGATATTTATATTGGAAGCGAGAGAAAAAGTAATTTTCATACTTATTCATTACTTCTTGTACTTATTATTACAAATCGTTGATGCATCGTAACTAGGCTGTGGATTGTATGCATTTATGACAAAAATAAGTAGATCAAATACAAAACAGTGCAAACATTTGAGGAATTGAAAAATATTATTACATTATTTCAAGCCGGTAAAATAATTAAAAAATGAAAGAAATGTCTATGCAGCTTCTGTATCTTGCAATTGATGCAGATAATTTCTATTATTTTTATTATTATTATAGTCATTGCTAATGTCTTTCCGCCATAAATTATGCTATTTTTATTGTTTGAAAGATCGTGTTGAATACAATACAATAGTGTAAATATTTTAAACAACTGTTAAAATGTCAATTTGATGAAACGTTACAGTACATCTCATACAAGTAAAAAATATGACATATTATTTTCGATGAAGCTTAACGAAACCTTTTTCGTTAAGTTTATTTAAACAAATTTATGAAATAAGTAACTTATTTTTTAATAACAATAATAATTAACTTATTTTTTAACAAGACATCATTTCCAAGTGTAACTGGAATCTAAATAAGAATAACGCTAAAATATTGAAATGTAATCTTTCACAATTTTCACAACACAGTATTAAAAATTTAAAAGACCATAAATATCGCTTATAAATCATACGAATGCATAAACTTCGCAATTGACTTATTAATAGCACTCACTGACCGATCATTTCATGGGAAATGTTTCACAGACGCATTTGTATCGTCGATCCTGTTTCCGCATGAGAATCCACCAATAGACCGTTCGCCATTATGGCGCCATTGCGCGAATCATGAAGCCAACTAATTGAAACCGTAATTAGCGATTGGGTAAATAAGTTGACCAATAGCGTTGCTCATCGCGTAGCCGTGTTGAATCGTTGTTTTTGTTGGCTCTCCGTTTCGATAGAAGCGATTTTCGACCAAATTTTTGCGGTCGGGTAATGAGTGTTTCAAGAGTGACGACACGAGTCGAATTCGATTATCTCTGACTGCAAAGAGTACTTCGTTTTTGACTGCAATTAGTTTCAAACGAAATGTGCAGTTCCGATTTCGAGAAATTGAAAATTTTATTTGCTCACAGCGACAAACAAAAATATAAACAACGAAACAGTATTATATTTTTATATCAATTGATTAGGTACGAGTGTGATATGTACATTTTACTCGAAAAAAGTACAAGAACTGAAAAGTACTTTTGTTTATCCATCAGTTAATGTTTTCGTTTTTAAATATACTGGGTGAACAAAATAACTCGAGGATTTTAAATATCTCACTTGCTTTTGGTGATATGAAAACATTGTTTGGATTGAGGTATCAAATATTTTAATAAATAAAATTGAAAATTGTTTCCGAGTTTATACTTTCTGCAATTTTAATTTAGTCACCGACGAGCTTGTTAAAAATTTTCTGTTTATCATAAGATTCGTCGTTTTAAAATCTTGACGAATTCTTTTCAAAGAATCAAATAATTTGTTGAATATAATTTGATAAAATTAAATTTAGTAGCAATTTAATTTGTTCTCGATATAAACGCGATCGTAACTGATTGGTGAAATCATATCAATTAAAATGTGTCTAAAATGTAAACACAAACTCGACTAGATTCGGCTTGCCTATCGTTAATCCAGAAATCGCTGGCAACGTTTAAGTTGTCGGAACGTTTCCGGCGGCGATGTTTTCGCGTGCACGTGTGCTTGCACGTTCCCATTCGAGGCGACAATTGTCGCTTTTTCTCAGCCGGAATAGATCAGGGACTGGTGTAAATGGCGGCGGAACAGCGACATGTAAAGGATTTCTCGGCGTGGCGGCGACGGCGGCGGTCGTCGAGTGCAGAGTGACTCTAGTCGGGCGATATTCTTACACGCAGTAGTAATGGAATACATTTTTGCACTTCTTTCGTTCCACCGTTCTCGTTCCCCGTCACCCGTTTCTCCTCTCTGCCGCACCCTGCGTCGCGCTGCCTCGGTCGATTCGAAATGAAAACGAGTCTCAAAAGACCTTTGTACGTGGTTCCGTCACGTTCGATATTCGTGCATTCTTTTATGCCGTCACGTTTCTGTGTCCTGCAAGGATTTCTCGGCGAAGAAACACCGACCTCGGTTTTTCAGAGCACCGTCCGTCGACGTGACGTTCACCCTCGAAATTTCTTTTCCTTCCTCTTTCTCTTTTCTCGCGTCTTCGTTCCGCACACCTCGTGAACCACCGGCACCGGTAACATCGGAACGTATTGTTGGCCAACCGTCCGTTCCAATTATGGTTGTCCTACACCCACTTCGAAACTCGTGAGCCCTGGTTTTCTTGATTTATCACGATTTTACAAGGCGAAGCTTACTACCTGGCTTAAATTCGTCCGGGGAGAGGAATTAATTTGCTGTTTCTTATAAAGGGATCTTGCGAGAATATATTGTATTACCTTCGAAATAGCAACCTATTTCAAATATTATAGATATATCTACTACAGTAGCTACGAAAGTATTCAAACATTAGAATAACTTTGACCTCTACATCGATTATGGATAAATAATAATTTTTAAAATGTCAAACTTCTTGAAACATATTGTTAAACAATATTTATTTCAATAACTTCTCAATTTAATTTCATAAGGCGTTCGAATAATTACGCGACTTGAAACTCTGATGTTTTTTTATATTCTTTAATTATGTAGGTAACGTTTTATATTAAATCGAAAGCTTGTTGTAGTTCGACATTTATGTGTGTAGTCTACTTTAATATACCGTAAAGGATTTTCCCCTTCAATGTATATTTATTTATATATGTACATGACGTAGAAGACAAAGTTTTACTAGTGTTCGAATACTTTCGTTAGTCACTGTATGTGCAGTCCACTAGATAATAGATATCTTGAAATTTCGAATGAGCTCCCGTTTTTTAAATAATTCGATTTTTTTTTTGTATGTTATTACTAATTACTGCTAGCTTAAAATAATGCATTAATAGGTTTAGTCGTGAGAACAAACAACTTGCATATTACTTTATCAATTCTTTTGTGAGCGACTTGATCGTTTATTAATATATATATCTTTGATCAGTTCTCAAATAAAAATTGTGAACACTGGAAGTTGAATATTTTTATTTATGTTTGTTGTCCACAGAACGATTAAGCATGTGAAATCCAATTCGAAATAAGTATTCTGCAATTTAATGGATCATCGTAAATAATTTTGTTGTTCACTTACGGTCTGGAGATCAGTTATTTCTAACTACAACAATTATTTAATCTAATGCTAAAACTCTTTATTCTTCCAATTTCCTTCTTGTATACCACACATAGTTGATGCAATGTGCTACTTTAAAAGACGCATATAATATGTCAATGCGATGTGCTAACTCGGGATATTCTTTATTTATACAAATTATTGATATATGTAATACAATACACAATTTTTAAATTTCTTCAAGTATTGACAGAAACGTAAGCAATACAGTATTACCACAAATAGTTGTTTATAGAAGACTTGAATTTAAATGTTTCTTTAAACATTGCCTGTATCGAAAACAGTATAATAATGTAACAAATAATTTTACACATATAGCTTATATTTAACAGTCTTTTTAATTATATATATATATATATATATATATATATATATATATATTATTATTATTATTTATGTGAGAATAATAAAACTTAATAATGAAATAATAAAATGATCTAATTTAATAATGAAATTATTGGAATAACTTTCAAGTAGTCTGTCGTTGGAATGTCGCAAGAACAAGACAAATCTTTTGGCCGCCTCTAGGTTTTGAGAGCAAGAGCAAACAATTTCAGTGTACATTCTGAATGCACACAGGATTAGAAATACGTGAAAAAGTGGGATCGATTTTTCGGACCTACCGAGAGCGTGTGCTCCCTTAATTCCAGTGGATCTCACAGTGGAATTAATCCCCCAGAACACGTGACGCGCGTGGATTTATTGACATGCAAAAGTAAAACAGAACGCGATCGCTGTGACAATATTTTTCTTGCCGAGCAACGGTTAGTATCGCGCACGATGTCCCTGAAAGAGACGCGCGCGTAGGTGTTAATAAATTCAATAGGAAATTATTGAAAACTTCCTCTAAACATTCAGGATGGGCCACCCACGGACGCAGAGCTGCGACACGCGCCGCTATTTAACCATTGCCATAGGTGTCGAACGAACTTAATCGACGCAATTTCGCCCGCGACGAATTTATATGAACGTATTACACTGATCGTAAATTATACCGAGCGTAAATTATTTATTATACTACGTGCACTACAAATGAACTCTATTCTACTTACATAAATTGTCATAATTATGGGTTTAACACTAGAACTATCGTACTAGATAAAATTACTGGTTTCTCATTTTTTCTTTTACAATTTTTATGTTGTAAAAATGTTTCTGTGTGAAATTTTTAGATAAAATTTGTTATTCAAGCATATATGGTAATTGAAATTGTATAAAGCTTAAATTAATCCAATCTTGTCATTGTTAGGTTGTTACTTGTGAACTAAATTAACCATCGATTAATCAATTTACTTATTGCTCGCAGGCATGTTATAAAATATGGTAAAATAGACAAGAAAGAAGCTTAGGAAATATTTTAATTCTGCTACAAATACTTTCTGACTTTCTAAGTGTACTATAATATCGATTCTAGATATTAGAATATCGAAGTATAATTTTGATCCCTTTATTTCACCATCTAATTTATTTTAATGATTTTCGCTTAGCTGTAATAATACTTCTAATAAATATTACGTTTTATTTCAAACGAAAGAAATTAGACAAAAATTGTATACATAGAAAATAATAAAAATAGAAAGTTAAAATTTATTATAGTAGATACTTCTTTAGATATTATTTTATTTCTCAAGAATTCTATTTATCCAAACAGATCGTATTGGAAACGAATTTTTAGACTCCCAACTAGTTGAAGGTAACTTTCATATGTGAGTGACGCGGTACTTAACATGTTAAATATGATAACTACAAATATTAGAGACATTTAAGATTGTTAAAATATTATTTTAAATTTATTAAAACACTTAGGGGATAAAATACATTTTTATTTAGCTGCTGTTTCTTATGACTGTTGCAGCAAATTTTTATTTTGCATAAAAGTATCAATGCTGCAATTACTACAGTATTGATCTTGCACCAAAATGAAACTATTATGAATAAATATTACTTTGCACCGTTAGTTTATAAGCATTCACAGAAATTTACGTTAATGCAGGTCACTATGTCCGAATAATTGTAGCGGCGTTCGCTTAAATCGTCCGATTCAATAAATTTCGCCGGGTATATTCGAGTTAGCTATTTCCTTCCTATTCATTCGTCGCAAAATTAATTCTTCGCCTCGTGGCCACTGGGAAACCGTTTTGGCGGGACGAGGAAAGATGACGAGCGACGACCCCCCGAAAACCAGAAGCCGTGGATCTTTATTAAATCCACGAAATTTATGTCGAGACGGTCGCGTGGCCGACAGAAACGTGTGCTGTATCGCCCGAAAGGGTATTTATCCCTCTCCGCTTTTCGAGCGCATGATCCTCGTTTGCGTTAGGCAAACGAGTCCGAACACACGTCACGCCATTGTGCGCCGATGCTCCCCGTATATTGTTTATTTTACTATACTGTTTTTTCTTTCCCTTCTCGTCCCGTTTGTTCCTCGCGCGCCGACATTTTATCGCCGATCCCGCCCTCGAAGCAGACGAGTACTCGTCAAACAAATTATTTCTGAATGTCCGTTTAATGAACACGACATTTAATTTGTCTGCTCGCGAACGCCTTCAGCAGACCGCCGCGCGGCGCTTTGTTTGCTCATCTTCTCCGCGAACTCCGCCCGGCTACGCATTTGAGCCGGGCTTTTGTGACGCTTTTCTTCTCTCTCTTTTTTTCTCCTTTTTTTTTGTAGTTCCAGTCGGTTCCGATGAAACGTTTTTTTATCTTTCCTTCTCTCGTTTCGCTGCAAGATTTTACACGATCGTAATTACGCATCGCGAGATTTCTTATGGTTCCTTCAACGTGGTGTGCGCATATCGCCATACTATAAAATCGACATGCGTCATTCTGTAGTCTTTAATTGTTTTTTATTTATTGAGCTCCTTTAATCTCTATGAAAGTTGAAATGGTAGGGTAATGATACCTAGTATCAGACCCATTCATTTTATAAATCATAATTTTCGATTTACCCTTAACTACTATTGGCGGTCTGTGAGATTAATTATTTATTTATTTGCAATGATAATATAATTGTAAAAAATATGGTAAAAAAGAAATGTTTTTAATAAACTTGCTTCTATTCAATCGAACTGTCCCAATTGGGCCCTCTCATTATTGATGCGCAATATTAGAACAATTTATTTTGATTTTTTTGTTACTGTTATGTCAATAATCATGCAATAAACAGTTTTATTAAAAGTAGATGCATGTTTAAGGACAGAAATATGCTTTCTTTTACGATCTACTAGAAAATACGCCTGTTCGTAACAGAGGAAAAACTAAAACTACGGAAATTCACAGATTTGAGAAATGAATTCGTAATATAAGACCCAGTTCGGCATATAGCATTTGTAAATCTTAAACTTCAACGAATACATTATACAATAGTGTTTACGAAAACAATATTTCACTTGCCATTTTTCAGACATTTGTAATATAAGGTAAAAGTATCTATTATAGAATGCTATTTAGGGGGTACGTATAAGGTTATCATCGATTTTATTACAATTGAAAAGTGAATTGAATATTTATACTATTGCTCAATCGATTGATGTTTCTAGTTAACGTAATAAACTTTGAAATATTTATTTAATATGAACAAAAAATAATACAAGTACCTATTACGGATAGCGTTTTCGTACCAAATTTGCAACATTGTCAAAACATGTTAAAAATTGTCTGCTTGACGTCATGAATGCCTTCACCTTTTCAACAATGGATTTATTCAGCTTTACAGCTTTACAGCTTTACAGCTGTATGGTTGCAAATGCAACATATAATACAACTAAATGCATGGATTACAATCATTGAGATCAGAATTAATACAAATACAATCTTCGACCTTAGGTGACATTATTTTTCACCATTTTTTCACCATCATATTTTGTAACCTTCATTATTCAACACTATTTTAAATTGCACAATTGGCATTGCCAGATTTATTAAGTGAAAGCATAGAGCAATAGTGGATGTTAAATGTTACAAATTAATTGAAATCTATTCAATGTACTTTTAATGCTTGCGAGTATAAGTAATCTAAAAGCAATTTGTTAACGTTTGATCTCGTTCAGACAGATGCACACGTTTGTTAAACAATTATTTAGAGATTCACTTCTATTTTGTAATATTTTATTTTCCTTATTCCTGAAACTTTGTTAACACTGAAAGTTCCAGTATTGAGATAATGCATATCGGATTGTTTAAATTAAAGTTACCATAAATGTATAAGTGCATTTGTTTAGAAGTTCTCAACTAATTTCATGTAACCGCGTGTATATTACAAGAAACATACACAGATTATAAATACTATAGTTAAGTCACTCTAATTGCACAGCATTCTTTAAGATCGATTTTCAAATTTTAGTTAGCAGCCATGTTATGAATACATAGATGTTTAGAGTCTGCGAATTCCAAAATTCCGTCTTAAGTTCTGTAATTGTCATAAATATCCACTATCCGTGTAACGCTACAGAAACTAATTATTAGATGCGTCGTTAAATAAACTGCTATTTCGATTATATTCCGCACCGGTTTCAAAACGATTAGAATCTGCGCCGCGATAAGAATATTCGTTGTTTGCCCGGAGCGTCGTAGAACAATGTTTGAGAATAAATGGGATCCTCCTTTTAACTAAAAAGGGAACTGACAATGTAATAAGTGCGGTATCAAATATCCTCGTCCTTTGTTTCGTTTCGAATAAAGAAAGATCTAACGATCGAGAGGGAACTTGTCATGCTTGAAATTGATATCGTGTACAAAAGCGTTTAACATTCAAAACGACATAAATTAAACATTAAATTAGCTTTATCGGTTACGTCAATATTCAAAATATGATACCAACACAGATATTTTATTCATTTGGATAGAATAATAATATCTTTATTATTATTTTATATTATTATTTTATATTATTATTTTATAGCGTTATCACCATACTGATAAACTACAGTTCCATGAAAAGGCAGACTTTTGCAAGTTTTATGATGAATTGCAAATGAATCAATCAATTCCTTAATATGTCTGGTTAAAATTAACATCGAAAATCCTTCTAAATTGGAATGTCCTTTAAATAATGTCTTAAAGTACAACAATTTAAAATACAATGTCCAGACTGCATATTTTTGTGCAAAATATAATTTGTTTTTATTAATTATAAGATGTAAAAACTATATAGGTTATTTGGTTTCTTAATCATTCTAATGAGTTGACAGTAATAAAATAATATTTTCAAATTGTATAAATGGTTTTACTACTCTCCATTTGATATATTCATTTTTATCATAAATGCATAAAATCCGCAGTCTACTAATGACTTAAAATGTAATGATCTAAAATATAAGGACATCAAATATAATGCTTGAAAATATGTATTACACCTAGTATGAATAGTCAACGTTAAGAACGATATGTAAAATGTTTATATATTAACCTAAACGCAATAAAAAATATCAAAAATAAGGCTAAGTATGGTATCAGATTCAACCTACGTTTTATAAACAATAGAAATTTTCAAAACATAATACAAGTGCACGTGCATTCGTTGCATAGGGACTGCCATATTCTATACAAAAAATTAATAAAAACAATTCTATTTCTCGTGGTAAGTCCTGGAATCTGGTACTTGTTTTTTAATAAAACACGAAAGCCCGGTTTTCATTGCATTCACGGTGCATCAGTTCTTCGTGTGACTGCATCGCCGAAGTGTAAGCTCTCTAGGCAAGAACGGAATTTTTTTAATAAACGAAAGAAAGAACGATTCATAATGTATGAGACACGGCCATTTGAATGTATATATATTCGCTTGACCCTTCTAACCGTTTCTCCGGCGTCGCCAGACGGGTATCTCTACCCTCTGGAAGCGCAGTCGGAGATGCAGCCGCGTGGGCATCAACTCGGTAAGTGGATATTTGAGAAAACGCCACCACGCTGGTATGAACAATTCAGTGTATCTGTCGGAGGAAGAGGCCCTAAAGATAGGCAGACTTTAATTACGCAAGCAAGCCTCGCTCGTTATCGTTCCGGCGCGAGCGCGTTGCAGTCGAAGGAATTCCAAATGCACTTCACCTTTCCACCAATAAACGGCACCCCTTATGAGCGCATTCTTCTGTGAACCTCGCAAAACTTAATAATTTCCACGAATTTCTTTTTCTAATTATGGTATGTCTAACGTTGTAACACTTTTTTAGTTTATTTAGCTAATATTCTGTCATATGTAGCAGTTTTGGATAACGTTTGAATTAATTGTGCCTTAGGTTTATGAACACGATTAAATTTTGTAAATATCTAGCTTGTAAATATCAAAACTGGAGTTGGTTTGAATATTTTGCTTTGTAAACATAATATTTACAACACAATATTACTTAATTCATTTCTCATTTATCAAATCCTTTGGCAAGGTAAAATGATTATTTTATTCTAATTTTTACAAAACAATCTACCTCATTAATAGTATTGTTACTAATTAACATAGAACTTCGTCACTGATTATTAATATTCGATAAATTATTGCTTGTTATACTGGAATTTACAAGCGTAGTTCAAGTGAAGAAAAGTGTACTAATACATACACGAATATTCTATGAATCATCGATCAATTAATGCAGTGATCTATCATAATAATAAGATATTGTAGACCTTGACTGCGAATTTTCATGAACAATAAAAGTAATTGCAAGATGCAAGATATATATTTATTTATTTTCTTAAAAACTTGAATAAGTTCAAGTTAATGAAATTTGCAACACGAAATTTGCTAAATTGTTAGTGACCAAAGTTTAATACTCAAAAATTCAGATATCCAAAAGTGGTTTCAGGATTGTTATTATTTATACGGAAAGATTATGAACGTAAACATGATGGTTTTTCATGATTTTTCAAACAAATTTTTATACGTTTTCGTACTCTATGCAAATAAAAAAAGATTGTGTTCGCATTTCTTGATTTATGCATAATCGGGTAAGACAATTATGTTTTCCACATTCTAATTTAAAATAAAATGATTTTCCCACATTATATTGATACAAACAGTTTCTTCCTTGTGAAATTTGACAATTTTATTTTACTTACATAAAGTACGAAAACATATCCAAATCTGAAAGAATAAGACAAAAATCTTCTTGAAAAATCATGAAAAGCCATGTTCGTGTTTTGATAATGTTTCCATATACACGGTAACTGGTAGATTCGAGTAAGGATTCAGGTACACGAACCGAAATTGAAAAGATTTCCCTTGTCTGCATCAATTGTACAGAATAAGAGTTTAACAAGGGTGTAAATCTTGTTTAATCGTTTCATTAGATTAATTCTTCCGATCTAATTTCTCCATATATGCACAACATCCACGGTCAAATTATAATATACAAGTATAACAAGAAATTGTTTAATTTACAGATAGAATAATAAATTGTTTAATATGTATGTAGAATAATAAATTGCGTAATATACATGTAGAATAATAAATTGTATAATCCAAATGTAATATAAAAAATTGCCTAATATGCATGTACGAATAAATTGTTTAATGTATTCACATAAGAGTAAATTTCCTAATACAAATATATAATAGTAAATTGTCTTCTATCCATGTCTAATGTTATTTCCAATCCAACATTGAAGTTTAGAAATAAAAAGTTAAAATTCAACCAAATGCTTTAAAACGTTAAAAAAACAAATTTTAAAAATGGCGTTGATCGATTTTAATTAAAAACACTCTACTGGAAAACCGTTTGCATAAAGATTCGCGACTTGTTATCTCGGTAATCGTCTTCAGTTGGAATAGCATCTGCTATTCTTGTTTCACGTTTATCAGGTATCACGCTTTATTAGGAAATTCCCTATCGACCTCCTCTCCGCGGTCTCTCGTAACCACCAATATCATCAGGTTGATTTATTCGGAACTTTTCGAGTCTGCATACTTACGTTATTACCGTCATAAATTCGAAACACGTCCCGTGCGGGTTGATACCAGGCCTGACCTACCAACGTCTTGATATACGAGAATTTTCGCAGGACACCGGAAGTCCTTATAAAATATTTCTTCCATTGTCGTCGCCTTGGCCTCTCTGCGTTTCTCCCTTTTCTGCAGGCTCCTCGCAACCCTTATCTTTCGTTTCCCGTTTACATTAGCGTTGAACACGAGAACGCTGTCGAACCAATGCGAATAGTGTCAGTACGGCAACAGACGGCAGTGTTTGCTAATGCTACGCCTGCACGCGAGAGTTTGCTCGTTGTGCTACTACTCCTGACGAAAAGTATTTGAACTCCTTCGAAAACTCGATAACTCTTTTACAACCGGACTCAATGGTTTGAATTGTTTTTAAATGCTAGAGAGACTAGTTTACTGTACAACGAATAAAACACAATTTTTTTGAATTTTGCTATTTCTTGGAAAGATACAAAAAAAGAATAAAAGGTCTCACGATTTTTGACAATTTTATATGAACTTCGAACAAAAATTTAAAAAATGCGTTTCGTATATCTTGGTAACTTATGTGCATACCAAAAATTTCATCGAAATCGGTTGATGTTGTTATGAGTTGCCAAAAACAGACAGTAGTTTGACTATGCATCAAGTCGTTCTTAATTTTAGTAGTTTTAAAAAAGTTATTGCGTTTTAAGAGCTTTTCGAACAGTTTTTTCGAAGGATTGTATTAAAAATATTGTCCCTGCCAAGAATTATTTATTTCTTTTATTAGATAATCTAAATATAATTTTTTTAGTGCATATTTGCTAACACTCTTTAGCATAATATTCTGATGAAATATATTTAAATTCTTATAGAAAATGATCGACTGAATGTGTATGTATCGAATGCATGATATGAAAGAAATGCTCCAAATGTTTGCTCAATTAATTATACGATTTTTTGACGCGAAGATCGAAATTTTCTTGACGTTTTGTCTATATTTGTATCTATTACATCATGTTAAAATCATTTCTAAAAACTCGGCATTCATCTGTGATAAAACCTTATCAAATTCTTGCACTGCCCTTTTTATATTAAAAAAGTAAATATTTTAATAACATTCTCACTATGTTTTTAAGTTCTACTAGAATGTCTCTGGTAAACGTTTAAATCTCTAATACTAATATTTATGATTTCTCTTTGTTTATACGCAAATATTGATAATAAATAAATAATAAATTGTTTTATTAATATAATCAACATCAAAGTTATTTCTTTCCGAATCAGTACTAGAGAAAAATGGTCAAGAAAAGATATTCAGAACAAAGACACTTAGCAAAGACGATATCGAAATGCTTTCCATAGTTAATTGAAGTTAGAAATAATGAATGGGGGAGTAATTCACAAGAAAGTTAAACTCGTCGAAGTCTCCTGATCGAAAGATCATCTATTCTGGGAATTTAAATTATTCGAAGAACCTAAATTCATTGAAACTTTGTAAGTATGTCAGGTATGTTTAGTACTCTGTTTGGCTCACTATTCGACGTGGATTATCGGAAGAGATCCAAATCTTCATGAATTCTTCACCCAAAAGTTACTGGAATACTTCACTGACCTTATTTTTGTTATTACGAAGATCCACAATGAATCGATACAATCAAATTATGATAATACATATTCTAATACTAATAATTAAGATAATTATACTAATAATTAAGATAATTCGTTTAATGATAAAATAATTACTAATTAAATATTATTGTAGCACTTTGAAAGATTTAAAGAAGCGAGTGTATTGCTGTGATAATTTACAATGCGATTAATGACAAAATAATTGTTAATTAAATATTATCGCAACGGCTTGGTAGCTTCGCTGACAGCAAATAACTGAAATTGAATGTAACACGTACATGGAAGATCATTACAATATACAATAAATTGATATCGATACGTGTATATTGCGTTATAATTGATTGTAAAATTAATAATACAATAATTACGAAATAAATATTATTGTAAGAGTTTGAAAGATGTTGGAACTTTCCTAACAACTAATATCTGTTTTATGGATTAATATAGTATACGCATAAATTAATGTTACCGTAATTTAAAGTAATCTACCGCATGCATATTAATTTGTAATTTTATAATTAAGCACAAAATAAATATAAATAAACCCCAAATAAATATAATAATAATACACAGGTGCATTTAAGTTGTTTTCACTTTTCTGAGCTCTTTTCTTTTCTCACAAATGCGCACAACCCTTAGTGTCGTTATAAAATAAGTATTACTATAAGAGTTCAAAATGTTTAAAGGTATTCCGACATCCAATATTTTTCCGCATAATAAGCACGTTGCCAGAGTGTACGATAAGACCATGTTCACATGTAGTCTCGAGGGTGAAACTCTCAAGTCGACACATAGCATAACGGTGCACCAGAAGACAAATGCATTTCTCGATACGGAGCATTAAGAAACTCGTTACACGGCCAAACTGGAAAATAGCTCCGGGACTTCGGTATCGGTTCTAGGGACGGGTGTGGGGGTGATAGTAGTCGCACCTTTATCCCTTTAGTTCAGTGCGCGACCGCTTGTTTTGCCACGGTCAAAACAGGAAACTCCGTGCTCGCCCGAGAAAGGCAATTTACGTCGTGCGTCGAAAACGATGCACCGTTGATGATCTCTCTGTTTGACAAATGGTTGCGGAACTTTGTATACAGAGTGTACCCGTAATTGCTAGTCGACGTTCACGCTGTAAATAATGAGCACGCGATCCACGAGTAACGAAGCAAGTTTCGTTACATTTTCGAATGCACGTTAATTATCAGTTTGGGTATCACGAAACTGATTTTTCCTATACCGTTATGTTGTAATTCGATATACAATGGCGATATAAAGATATTCGTGCACGCTATAGCTCTTTTAAAACTGGAGTAAATGACTTGAATCTTTTTTTAATAATAGAAGGACTCGTGTGCTAGATAGTGACTAACAAGAACTAACTTGTTGCTCAAAATATGGATTTAAATGTTTAATGCCATTCGATGGATGTTAATTTTCTATTTTGAACACCGTAAAATTGATTTTTTCTACACTGTTATGGTGTGATTCGATGCATTTACTCAAAATATGTAATTATGAATAAGACATAGTTGGTCGAATTAAAGCGTAAAACAGAAGTTAAAATATGATGTATTATTTAAATTTAAATATAAAAAACTACAATACCTAATAAAAACCTTGTGCGACATTTTTGACTATCTGTTATACCTATTTATTAATATGAGAATTTAGGGCATGCTTTGATCAGGAATTGGAACAATGACAATATATCTTCAAAATGCTATTTTCGAAAATATTTATGCAAATTAATAATTTTGAAAAGAATATAAATAAAGAAAAGACTTTCAGTTATATTCAGAGAAAAATGTTCCTTATATGTCTCAAATATTGTAAGAATAACCTCTAATTGATCAGAAATCGGACAGCAACGGTAGTAAGAAATCTGAGATATCGCACACATGACATTTTCTAATTCGCTGAAAAACCAACTTAATTTATCAATTCAAATAAAAAGTGTTCGCAATCAACGTTCACTATACTCCTAAAAGAATTCAGATCTTGTTTACGACATATTCAAAACCTAATCACCTGCCCCGGAATTACCGTAGGAGCATACATACATAGCACGTACAGCGGTTGGAGAAGCATTTAATCCTATCTAGGCGATTAACGCGAATTAATGAGACTTATCAGATGCGGCGGCCGTGCGGCGCCGCGCAGTGATTCGATCTTATGGGCCCTCGGAACAAAAATCATATCTACTAAACTAATTAATTTTCGACCTAAGTACCTTAGTAATTTTTTAAAGAGATTGTGAAGATGAATCGATTTGTACATAAATAATATACAGTTATGTTTAAAAAATTGCAATGTTTATGTTTTTTCGTTAAACAAAAAATCTTTTATCAACATTTAGTATTTTAATCTATTAGAATCTGTGTACTGTCCAATTATTATTTGAAACATTTTTTATTCTGAATTTCCGGGTAGTCGGTACGTTAAGTATATATACATATATATACACATATATACTTCGAGACAATAAAAAAAGACAATACGATAAATAATTAAACCATATACAAACAAAATAACAAGTGTTTAATATCTTGAATTGAATAATCCATTCATATTTACATTTATTGCCGTGAACTTCGAATAAACCGATATTAAAAACATGACTATATAATAGGCAAATGCTTGCGGAAGCAGAAGCAAGGAGATCGTTGTCCACACTATCATGTTTTCTGGATGTTGAGGGTTACTTTTTCGTTTTTTTTTTCAACTGTGTACCTAAGGACTCTACGATTATGTTATGAAAAAAATTTGTTTAATATTAATTTTTTGTTTTCTCCATTGCTCGAATCACTGTACGACGCTCCGAGCCTCGTTTTTTCGGTTCCTGGCCGAAGCAACAGCTAGTAGGGGCGGTTTACGGTGTGTTGTTGTCGGGACCGGGGGTAGTAGGAAGCAAGCGACAGAGAAGCGGATCGGTGAGAGAGGAAACGAGATTGGGGTTGCTGGAAGGGGGTTAAAGAGGTGGGATAGAAAGAGCGGGACCGAACGAGAACGAGAGGGAGGGAGAGAGTGAGAGAGAGAGAGAGAGAGAGAGAGAGAGAGAGTGAGAGAGAGGGTGAGCGAAAGGGACAAAGTAACAGTGGCTACGGTACCGAGACGGGGAGAGAGAGGAAGTCGGAGAGACGCGAGTGGGAGGTGGATTGGTCGCCGAGGTGCGAGAAGGACCGAGGATGTCTGTCGTGGCAGAGTAGCGGCGGTGGTAGCATATACGGCGTTTTAACTCGCGGGGAAAACTCTGCGAGCACGAGCTCGCGATCCTCAGTCGCGTGTGACACGCGGCCTCCGTCGGTGCGGCCCGTCGCGGAGATTGACACCCTCGATCCATCGATCTACGAAGTACAAACTTCTACACGAACTCCTGGAACTTCTGGTGCTTCGAACTTCGTCGATCTGCGATCGATTCCACTAGTGAAAATTTGTTTAAAAGTGACGCAGCTTAGACACCGTCGTGTCAAATATTTTAATATCTATTCAAAGTGGATAAATGGGGGAATAGATTGGTTCGCGTCGGTTTTAACGAGACGTGACAGTGCTCCGAGGATGTCCTCGCTGTTGATCGCCGTTCGGTCGGGCACAAACGACCGACCAGCAGATCCAGCTGGTGGCTCCAGAGAATTATAAATTCCCGTGGAATTATAAATCCCGAGACGGCAGCCTGTATTTCACCGGCCTGTACGCTCGCTCGGGAAACGATAGTACGGCTCATAGGATTTATACGACGCGCGGCGATGGTCCGCGCGGATCTTGACGGGCGCGAACCGCGCGGATTCGAGGCACTCTCGAGCCCGTAAGGCTGGTGGAAACAGGTGATCGAGATGCTCTCGTAAATCAAATTGAAAGTTACGTTTCGGAGAATCTGCGAAAGAAATACTGAAACATAATTTTTATGTAGTTTGAGAAGTTATGGTGGTCTCTGAAACGGAGAAGAGGCTTGTCTAGCAGCCTGCGGATGCTTACAAGGACACAGGTTTATTGATATTAGTGTATCGAAATTGGAGGAATTGGTATACCTATGCTTTTAGTTTATACATTTTTGTACGATGTTGAAAAATAAAAAAGAGCGATTTGCAATACTGTTTTGTGGATAATTTTACGTCAGTTTATGTTTCAAATGGAAAAGCGTGGGTCAAAAATTTAAGTGTATTGGTGTCGAATTAATGCAATGATGAAATATCAATTTGATGGAAAGATATATAGTTAAGCTTGCAAACTTTTATGCATTCATGATACCTAAACAAAGATGACTGATATAATTGTCTACTCATTTTTATTTCAAAACAGTTTTTGAATGAGAACAATGTTAAATTGCAAGCAAGATTAATGAGACATAAGGCGGAATATTTCTTTTTGAAAGTTCTTCGTTATTCGTCATCTGTTTGGAACAATAGAAAGATTAAAAGCATTTAATAAAATCGATATATTATGTATATTAAACCTAATCAAATCATTATAGAAACCTTTAACTCAATCCTGTGTTTTGCAACAGATGAAAAACATTTTTAGTTTGCATAAAGATCCGCATTCTATTATCGAAGCTTTAAAATCGTGAAGATGTGTTAACAAGTCGCTTACTGGAATCCTATGAATAAGCTTTATTATGTTTGTACTTTTCAGCACGAAGCACATATTTTATACCATATTGTACCGTCGAATACAAAATTCATGCAAAACATTTATTTATTTAAAAAATCTCTCATTTCTAAGATAATTTTCTATGTCAATATAATGACTTAAAATGTGTAAGCAAGCCAGTAAGACTTATCTTTAATATAATCTTTAACTTCTGTAGATTAATCCATATAATTGTGTGAGTTGTGCATCACGAAATATGTAACAGATAAACTAATATTGGATATTTAGAGTATGATTGTGATAGCTCCGAATAATAATCCGAGAACAGACCTTCTTGCAACTTGTTTTGTAGACATATGGAATAATCCTTCTTAAATAAATGTTTCTACACGAAATAGATATTCGACAGTAAAATATAATAGAAAATACGTGTTTTGTGTTGAAACATACAAACAGAATGAAGAATTGAACGAAAATATAGCCACCTGCTTACAACAATCATTAATTATTTATAACAAATACTCAAAGAAAAAGTTCTTTAAGTTTGCAGTTCAAAACTTTAAGTTTAAAAGTTCGTTAAGTTAAAGAAATTAAAAAAAAATTGTTTAAAAATATTACACGATGAGAACAGGCTTGTAGAGCATAAAAAACTGCATAATTTATCTCTGAAAAATGATACCCTATCTCTTAGTATAATGAAATTATGCAGGAAAAAAACAAAAAATCAGATTTTGATTTTGGTTTTGTCTTTGGCTGATTTCACGCCTTAAAAGTGGAATTTAGTACTAACAAAAAAAAGTTCTGAGGGCCTACACTAGTTTTTGTGTACCAAGTTTCAAATTTTTTGGAATTTTTAAGTTCGATAGCTTCCCTTGCGAGCCGCTTAGACACAGTCTAAGTCTAGACTACTCTTAACAGCAGCTCGATACTTTTCTTTTAAATAATAATGTTGAACGAAGTTGTTACATTATGTTGATCTACATGAATTAAATTATTGTTGGCATTGAACAATTTTTGAAACCATTTTTAACTGTTGATCTTTGATTTTGAAAGGATTATTGGAAAAGTGCTGGTAGATAAAGTGTTAATATACAGTCACAAACCAGATTTCTTATTAAGAGGGACCTTGAGTTAAACCAAAACGATGACAACATAGAGAATGTCTTTCTATTCATTAAATCCATAAATCTATATGACTCGTCACGGTTTTCTGTTGTAGGGTAGTGGAGTCAATTACTCTAGGATAACCAATAGCTGTGCCTTTCGCTTGTTTTCGGACATGATTCACTTTATATTTATCAAATAAGACACAATAAATTATTTTATTTTTTTATTTTGTTTATTTTTTAATAAGAAATTTAATATGTCTTATTCGATATGTATAAAGTTAATTAAAGATAATTAGGAACGGCAACTGATCATCCCACAGTAACCGGCTCCACTACCCTAACAGGTATAATCTAGAATACAGGCTTTATGTTTAATTAATTATAACCCATGTAACCTCGCAGTCAATGCTGCGAGCAAACTACAATAAATAAACTTATAATAACAATAATTGGTAAAATTGAACGAATAAACGTCAATAATTACAGAAAGCAAAATTTTTAAACAGAGATTATCAGCTTTCACAAAAGTTTTGGAGGTGTTCTAAAACTCTAAAAAAGCATAAAACATTAACTAATCGATAACATAAAAATAATCGTAGTTGTGACTCTGTAGTCTCTGTAATTATTTCTATTGAACGTAGTATAGTTTTCCTTTAGTCGTAGACGTCAGTTTGTAAATTGTATTTCAAGGAAAACTCGTTTAGAAACTATGAAGTAAGCAGTCATAATTATGCTGCTCAACCATTGCTAGCTAGTTTACTGGTTTAAATAAGACGACACTAAAGAGAAGGATGCAATCTTCAGAAAGAAATTATACCGTAACTGTTTTCTTTTTTTAATGCCCTGCAGAGAATTTCATTTATTTTTTCTAACTATTTAATAATGACTTCCTGCGACTTATAAACAGTAAATAGGTTAAAAAGAAAATTTTCAAGAGTTCTGGTAAACTATGAATAAAATAAAATAACCTTTTTTAGTACCTTCTTTTTTACGACCCCGCGATTTGCACAGAAAGGATTAAGAACTTGAAAAACTTTCAACTTTGCTGAAACAATATTCTTATTTATATTTCATGAAATTGTTGTATATATTAAAATGATATATATCTATAAAGGCTACTGCTAAAACATATTAATAAGAAAAGTAGATATGTAACTATAATTCAGATCTCTATCCAACAAACTCTACTCAAATTTCGTTTCTGCATCTGGTCCCAAAAGTGAATATTAAACTGCGGATTTTATGTGCATATATATCACATTATGTGCATATAGAAAGAATTTTAGAAAATCTATAAATTATATTCAACTTGCTAAAATTATAAAAATAGAAAACATTTTGATCTAGCTATAATTGACGAAGAAAATGTTTATTTCGCGTAATGATCTGCAATCTAATGATTAAGCATCCTATTAGTTCCTATGTTATAAAATGATGCGCAATGTAGTCTACTTTTTCTACTTGATCACAACATTCTCTTCTCTATGGGAACATCGAAACTAACGCAGTAGATATAATGAAACAAGTAAAGCCAGTAAAACTTTGCCTGTAATAGATGTAGCCGTATTATCACCCTATCAAAAAGTTCCGTGAACTCTCGGCTTAGGTGAAAGGTTAAACGTGGTATTGCACCAGGTTGCAGGCACTAAACGCATAAAATCTGAAGTCTAGCGATAAATCGTATTACAGGCGTAACGGAATTAGACGGGCGATAGATTGCGTGCGAGTATAGCAAGGAAAGGGCTAATGAAACAGAGGCCGAGCGAAAGGAGCAATCCGAGAGGCGAGACGATCGAAGATTCAGGAGGATCGGCCGATGACCTCCGCCGGAGTGAATGTTTAATCGCACGGGTGTTGCGTTCCCTCGAGTGAATCGGTTCGAAATCGCGTTGCCGGCCGCACGAAGAAATTGCAGTCGAACAGAGAAAGTTTCCCGGAGAACAGTAGGAGAGATAGTCGTGTCTCGGGATAGCCGGGCGGTACCAAAGATCTTCCACTTCCTTCTTCTCGGGGCAATCGCGGACGAACGAGCGTGACCGCGCGCCGGAACTTCCGTTTCTGATGCGATCAACGCGATCAACGCTTTCCCTCGCCATCCAGGTGTCCCACACTGGAATGGAAACCCATTTTTCGTAGACAAAATTGAATTTTTGAAGTTTCAACTTTTATAGCCTCCGTTTCTAAAGATTTAACGTTTTTTAAAGTTTTAATGTTTGAAGTTTTAACCTTTGAAGTTTTAAATGTTAAAGTTTTAAATTTTAAAGTTTCAATTTTTAAACATTAATATTTGAAATTTTACTTCCGGAAATTTAAAGAAGCTGTTCTATACACCAACTGATAACTAGACTGCGGATTGTATGTACTTATGGCAAAATTTGGTAGTCACAATTTAATATATAGTAATAATTAAAAGTATTTTAGAACCTCAATGTATTATTTTTGATCTATTAAGATCAAAAAGAATTAAAGAATAAAGTTGCTACTTGGTTTATATTCTTTGCAATTGATTCAGACAATTTTTATTTTGCATAAAAATCTGCAGTTTACTGACAACCATTTCACTTCTTAGAAATCCGTAATGTTAGCCACTTTAGATAATTACGCGTAGGGGAAGTCGCTCTGCAAACAGCATTCAGGAATTCAAAGTAAAACCAACTATTCTAAAATCTCATTATAATATAATAGCACAGTAACATTCAAGCGTGCGGAAAGTGATTCCTTATGAATAAATTATTACTCACGCTTAACATACGATTCAGCCAAGCGACGTATGATTACAAAAGTCATCGTTGTCACAGATTACCAACAATTGAGAGTTTCGTAAGAAAGTGGGCTGGTATTAAATGAAGAATTTGTGGATGCAAAATGAATCTTGGAAACTATCATTATTTTTATAAAATTATAGTTATCGTTTTACGTTTGTTAAACGACACCAGGATTAAATTAATCAAAAGTAAAATTAGTATTTATTATACTTAGGGCTGCACTGAAATTTCCTGAATTTGAAAATCTTTTACATAAAAATGTAAAAACTGTTCGTGTGACTCATTTAAATTTTGCTAAATTTTAATATCATTAAATCATATTTAATCTAATATTTTATTTGATTTCTTTTTTATTACTTTGAGTTAAACTTGAAAATGACTTATATAAAAAATTTGTAACAATTTTTTATGTCTGCTTTTAACGGTTCTTATATAGACATTTTTCGAATATTTTTAACATTAATGGTCACAAATAGCTCTACTGGACATGGATTTCATCACTGAAATGTCTTTATAGAACAACTATACAATATAACAGGTTAAACGCTTTAATCTCTGCAATGCTTAGGAACAGCTGCATTACGAGAGATTAGCTTTGATCATGCGATCACAGAGTTTGCAATTAAGAAAAGTAGGAGGAAGCTTTTCCAACATAAATAAAGTGAGGCCGCACAAAAAATAAATGGTTTTTTTTCGTTACAAATTTTATTTTACTTCGGAAAATAAAGAGTCAAATATTATAATTTTAATTTCGTGCTTTTCTAGTAATAGAACCTTTTCAAGTAATAATTATAGATAAAAAGGAGGTAAAAACGTAGAAAGAAACATTTCATCTTACTAAAAAAGTAACTTTTTAAATGTTCTACCTTGATAAAATATTAGCTGACCAATAGGAAAAATGCTACGCAATAACTTTTCATTCGTTGTCATTTCCCGTGAAAATTAATTGAAATTTAAACGAATGACTTGTAACTGAAGATAGACAGAGAAGAAGTGGATCATTTTGTGTTTGTCGATATTGGAAATGTTTAATTGTTGGAGAGTAACACTAGAACTGTTACGAAGAGTGAAGAGTGATTGTTCGGAAGATTAATTTTGAAACGTTGTGAAATTGTAAAACTCGAGTTGATTGCATATCGGAAAAGCCAAAAAACGAGCGTTTCGTCGACGATGTCGCGATCGATGTCGGATCGATAGTGTCACGTGAAAATATAAGGAATCTTCTACTTTTCTGGTTCTATCATCTGTGTTGAAGATCGGCCAAGATGCGGGACAAACTTGCGTTTGGTGTAAGTTTCTTTGCAACATTCGACTTCGTATTTATTTTAAAATATATTTCACCTGTAAATACGGATTTGTGTAAATACAAAACTATACAGTAGGAGAGAACTACCATAAATGGGACACTTTTGTTTAGGATAAGATAACAAAAAAGTTAAACGATCTATCTAATACTACTTTGAAACATTCGAAAGATCATTTCTTTTACTATAAGAATGCATTGTGTCGACGAATTTCACCTACGTTTACTTGTCTCATTCTTAATTTACTTTTAAGAAGTGCATTTTATGCCATTCATCAATCAGTTGTTTTGAATGGAACAGGCATATTCACGAATGGGACAGTATAACAAAATAAAGCAACTTGGTATTAATCTTATAAGTTATATAATGATCATAAATTGCATAAATCTTTCGTTGCATCTTTGGTTAACATCACATTTTATGACAAGAAATAATGCTTCCAATAAAAAGAAACTGGACAAAATTAACAAGAACAGAAATATCTTAAAAATTATCTTTACAAACATCCCAAAAATTAATGGCGAAATAGGCAACAAAAGAGTTAGAGCACCTTTTATGCCGCATGTTTCATTTAGACATTTATTACAGATCTTGCACCGATACCAGTCTTCATTGTTTTGTAAATATATATTTTTACAAACTTGACATTCGTCATCATCTTTTGTTTCTTTTCTTGTATTATATTTACGTTTGATAATAGTTTCCCTATCTGATCCAGATTCTTCAATATTTAACGAATCTGTGCTTCTATTCTTCGAAGATTATATAATACTTTTTTCGTGATCTACTTTTTTATTTTTTTCTGCTTTTTTCAACAAAGTACGTTTTTTATTTTCCTATCTCTTAACCAAATTATCTTCAAAATCATTTCTAGTATGTTTTACATTTGTTTGGATTTATTTGCGTCTCATCTATAAATGTTCATTGTGTCCCATTCATTTTAGTAACAATATTAAAACTTTAACTTGTTTAACACGTTCGGCGCCAACAGTCGATCACCAAAATTTTCACAAAACCAAAGCAATTTAGTTAATTAAAGCGAAATTAGAAAGTTAAAATTGGTCAAAGGGATGGAATTAGAACTCTTTCGCATCTGAAACATCATAGTTAAATTCAGTTTGTTCGGATATATTAAAATGAAAATGAATTTTCAAAATTGTTTTAAAACTAGCGTCACTCATATTTAGGTGACGAGGCGCTGAACGTGTTAATTACTATGATAAAAAAGATTATTCAATAATCAACATTCTCGAAAAATATTACTTTCAAGCATAAAAACTTAATTCCCTACCATAATTACGTATTAACTGGTAGTGGCTTCAAATTATATGTGATTAGATGTGCATAATACAGTTACAAAACAAGTATAATATTATTAAAAAAGATTCATGAGTTTTGAGATAATGATAATATCCCATTCATGGTAGTTCTCCCCTATATATCATAAAATTATACAGATATAATAAGAATATCTAGTTCTACATTTGTGAATTAAACTAGCCATCGAGTACTACAACATTCATTTATTCATTAGCTCATAATAATTTATTATTCAATCTAAAATTTATAATGCCCCAGAATCTTCAATTTATCAAGTACCTAAGTAATTGGAATATTCAATTTAACTTGAATTATGCATGATCCTAACATTACAGTACATCTTCATCTTTAATTATTAAACTATCGACTTTTGTGCTTCTAAATATAAGAAAACAAATTAATTAACAAAGTCTAGTAGCATTATTACTTTCTTCTTACAATGATTAATCTTCTATTTATATATATAATAATCAAAAATAAATGTATGTATAAAAAACCGCAGTCTATTAATTTTAGTGCTCTCGTGGAAATGTATAAATTAATATGTTACGTGGGTTGCTATATATATCCGGAATAACAAACAAAAACGAATATTTCTCATTGGAAATGGTTTTATTGTTTTTCAAAATATTCTCCGTGATGATCAATACACTTTTGCATACGTTTGAACCAATTTTCATAGCACTTTTTCCATTCCGATTGAGGTATCTCGAAAACATGCATTTTGAACTCATCAACCGCTTCTTCTGGGGTCGAAAATCGTTGACCACGTAATTTATTCTTCACGTACGGGAACAAAAAGAAATCATTGGGTGCCAAATCAGGGCTGTACGGCGGATGACCCATCAATTTGATGTTTTGACCGGTCAAATATTGAGTTGTTTGGGCCGATGTGTGAGAGCTCGCATTGTCATGGTGAAAAATGATCCTCCGTCGCTGATTGTTTTTTCTTATTTTTTCAAAGACTTCTGGCAAACAAATGGTTGTGTACCATTCAGAATTGACCGTCCTACGATTCTCTAGTGGCACTGTAGCCACATGTCCATTTTTCAAAAAAAAAACAGGTGACCATTTGCTTCGAAGTGCTTCTTGCACGAACAACTTTTGTTGGGTTTGGCTCTACTTGGAACACCCACACTGTCGACTGCTGTTTACTTTCGGGCTCATACGCATAGATGCAAGATTCGTCACCTGTGTAGATGTCATACACGGCTTTTGACAAACCACGATTGTATTTTCGAGCATTTCTTTGCACCAATCGACACGAGCCTTTTTTTGAGCGATTGCCAAATTATGCGGGATCCAACGCGAACAAATCTTTTTCACGACTATATGTTCATGCAATATCTTATATAAGCTTGTCATACTAATGCCCAGAGATGCCTCAATCTCATGATATGTCACATGACGGTCTTGCATTACCAGTTCGCGCACAGCATCGACGTTTTTTGGCACAACAACCGATTTTGGACGACTTTCTTTAAATTTGTCCGTGAACGAACGACGGCCATGATTGAATTCACTAAACCAGTGATATACAGTGGTTTTAGATGGTGCTTCATCGCCAAAAGTCGAAGTGAGTTGATCGATGCACTGTTGTTGAGATAATCCACGTCGAAAGTCGTAGTAAATCATCGCACGAAAATTTTCACGAGTTAATTCCATTTTTGGACTCAGATGAAATTTTGAAGTCACTGTAACCAACAAAAATAGCGTCCGTATGACAAAACAATCTGAGTACGTATACCGTCTAAAATGTCAAACTTCACGATGGATATGTCAGATGGCACCTAGCAACAACAGTGTTGCCAGTTCCGGATACATAAGTAGCAACCTACGTATATACGTATGAACACAATTACAAATAAAATGTGTTTGTTACCGAAGTATCAAGTTCGACTTAATTTTATAAGATGTTAGTAGTTATTTGAACATTGTAAATTCAAAGACGGACAAGGAATAGTATTGTTGAAGGGTTCAGTTGAGTTAGTTATAGGAGTATCATCTGAATGATGTGATTTACAGTCGGGGGTGCCGGACATGCACGAGACCCTGTCTAGTTTTCCGGAACAGTTCGGAGATGGGCCGAGGAAACCGGAAATAAAACCGGAAGCACCGAAGGAGTCTGACGGGTCGACGGATAACCTGAAATGCGGCTGGTTCTGGTTCAGGCCCACGTACTTGCAACGATTTCGAACCGCAAAATGGGCACTCTTCTGGCTGTGTTGGACAGGCGCTATTCAAGGTACGTGATTCACGCAACTCTGATCAAATCGTGAAGTTAGAGGAAGGTAACAGCATCCTAAATAATCGAATAATTCATTTGCCCTCAACGACGTAATTTCAAGATTTGCAAATTGTGGATTTATTGGTCGTCGTGAGCAGAAATGATGTGAGGCACGTGAATCATTTAATTCAGTGCTCGAAATTAACCAGAACGTAACATGAGGTTCGCGAGGGCTACGCCTCCTGACCCCCCTCCGCGTGTCTCGCTCTCCGTGGTCGCCTCTTTCTAAGGCTGTCGGAATACTCGAATATTCGAGCAGCTCGAAATTCGCACCTAACCGGGATTCTGTTTCCAACCTAAGCCGAGTACTTGAAAAAAACGAGCGACTCGAAAGAATCGCGTAGCTCGAATTGTTTTGAGCAGCTCGAACAATCCTAGTACATCGTATATGTTTTTGATATTTTATCGTATATTTTTCTGACAGAAAGGTCATAATGTAAACCAATGAGAGTTTAGAATTTTCATAATCTCTATTGAAAAAGTTATGCAGTAAGAATAAAAGAATTAAAATAAAGAAAATAGAAATGACAAGAAAAAAAGTGTGCTGAGCACATATGCATATATACACACCCATAAAAAGTGGCATTATTAGTACTGTTAAAATATACGTAAAGCTGTGCGAAAGTAACGTGGACAGTAATTAAAAATATCTAAAATAATATGTTTATTATACACGCAGTACAGTTTATTCGAATTACTCAGGACGCTTCATCATAACGAGCCGCTTGAAATACGTCCCCAACTATTAGTTTACTTGTCAACTAGTCAATTCTTTCGAGCTGCTCGATCTTTCGAATTCTCGGCTCGGATCCATTATTTGAGCTATTCAGGTGTATGTGCCTTTTGCTTCATATGTGTGTGTGCGACATTTAGGCTTAGGCGATCACCGGAGAGCAAGACGCGCGACGGTAGTCAGGTGACGTATAGCCTTCGCGACCCTCATGTTACATGCTGGTCAATTTCGAGCTCTGGTTTAATCTATTATGTCCCAAGTAATGAACTTATTATTGCATAAGGAACGTAAATACGAGTTATAACTGTTCGTACCTGATAAGACATGATTCTAGGAGAACTTTAAGATGATCGTATGAAATCATTTCAACAAAATTTTATCATTAAAAAATTTTGTATGGGTTAAATCTGATCAAATTTTAAACTGCACACAAGAAAGGAGCATTTTAAATAATAATTTCATTTATCGCTTTCAATGACGTTATTTCAAAATCTTTGTAAATGACAAAATATATTTGTAAGAAAGTTGTTAATAGATTAAATCTGATTAAATTTTAATATAATTTTAACTTTTACTTTAAAATCTTAGAAACGTCGGTGCATTTATAACTACAGATATTTCAAAACTGTCCCGTTTCGCTATTTAAAGGGGAATAATTATACCACAGTACTAAGTGTGAGATAGAATGATTCTGAATATACCCACTAGGGTGGTCCTTACTTGTAGAGGTCAAAAATAGTTTTTGGTTTGCGAGAACCCGTTGTCCAATCCCGCATTGTAGTCAAAATTTTGAAATTTCTATTATTTACATTAATTTCAATATAAATGTGTTCCACTGTTTTAGAGACACGCTGAATATTTTTCAATGAAAATATGATATCTTGTACATAATATTATTTAAACTTGATTTATAATTATACGTTATAGTAGAACTAATTGAAAGATCTTATAAAATATTACATATTGATTAATATACAACTTTTATTAAGGCCGACGTACTGGCATCTGGATAATGCCGCCGATAATGTTCTAATACTTGTAAAACAAATTATTTATTATCTTCATTTGTCGTTAATGAGCTATTATAGTCAGTGATAAGTTTCACGCCTCGTTCGACACTGTCATTAACTATTTTTACATTACTTATTACTTCTAACGCTCTTTTATACGTTTCATCGCTTTCCTAAACGGGAGACTCTTTTTGTAAAAAAAATCAGCATTTATATGAAATCTAGAAAATAAATTGCGACTTTGTGATGAGATGAAATTTTCTATGCCAATATTAATGTAATCTTTTATGTCCTTTAAAATAATCCTTTTACTTTCCGCGTATTCACATATACTATAATGATAGTTTAGAAAATAAGTTCATTAAAAAGTATTACGTTTATTTACACTTACAGATTCCCGTACGACGTCTCGTCTTTAAAGTCCCGATAGATAAAAATTTTACTTTTCCATTTAATTTTTGAACTCAAAGGTCATTTCAAAGTCATACAATGTATATATCTGAACGTATTTTTACAACGGCTACACGATACCAAAAAAAAACATCGATGACCTTGTAAACTCCGAAAAAAATTACGTTAGAAAAGGTATATTTTACGATTCAGTGGTTTTTGCAAACCATTTGAATTGCATACAAAATAGGAGGAGATATTTAAGTGGCCTTATTTAGATGGACTAGCTTGTATAACAATATTATAGGAATTGTGTAACAATATTTCTAAAGAAAAGTTATTCCTCGAATTCAATTTCGTTGCACGCTTCTTATAGCGTCCAAAAACTCTTCGTTGTTGGAATAAAAGTATTTTATAACACTCGTTGTCTCGCTTGTAAACACAGACAATACGAAATCACTTATTTGCCAAGAATTCGTTATCAATTGCTCGCAGAGCATGCACACCAAGCAACGAAAGCTCGAAGTTGTTCGCGCGAAATTCAAAAACAAAGTTTAATACCTTCATTGTAACATGATGTATATGATAATTTGTGGGATGGAAATGTACAGGTTTGTGACACTAACGCTAGATTACACAAAAAAAATTAGGTTTTATTAGTAGCCGTTATCAGTAGACTGCAGATCTTTATACAAAATAAAAATTGACTGCGCTTGTTTTAAGAAATAGGAATCACTCAGGAAATTTTTAGCAAGTAAACGGCTATTTGTCAGACCGATTTTTGTATTTAACAAATAGTTTAAAATTCAACAAACACCACTATACTCTCCAAATTCAGTTTCAGCTTCATTAATTAAATTACTTTGATTTCGTAGGAATTTTAGTAATTGATTTACGGCACTTAACGTATTGTAGTGTAAAACAAAAATATTTGACCCTGCAAAGGTAGGGAACAAATAAAATTATATATTACATTTGACATTGAGTTTATCGTTTGGACATTAATAATTTAATAATTCACCATTTGTACATTAACAATTTAACAATTTACCGTTTGGACATTAACACTTCAACAATTTACTATTGCAAAGCAAAAAGTTAATTTATCCAGGATGGAAGTTGCTGCTAAAAATCGGCATTTCACGCGTAAACAAACCAATTTCGGACAAACATTAATAGCCGAACGGTAACATGACAATCTTTCGCTGTCACCGCCACACCGTGCATATCGTCGAACTATAAAGTTCTCGCAACCCGCTCCTATCGGAAGCTGATTTTTCGCCATAATATCTCGCTCGCTGATTGACTCGATATCGTCGTTTGGCGTTACTAATAACCGTGCATTTGAATGCAATTTCGAAGCTTTCAACGCGGGGAGCGACAAGGCTCGAGACAGAGGGAGGGAGGGAGGGAGAGAGAGAGAGAGAGAGAGAGAGAGAGAGAGAGAGAGAGAGAGAGAGAGAGAGAGAAGGAGTGATTGAAAGAGGAATGGAAAAACGAGTAGAGGGGATGGTAGAAGAGGGGTGGTGACTGGACGATAACCGGAAATCGAGTTTTCCGGACCGATGGCAGGAGGTTGACGCACGCTGGAGGGTAGTGGATGTCGAAAGGAAACCGATCGGCGAAGGGCGAACGGAACGCGAAGGTCGGTCATCATCGAATGAGGTTCGTGAAGGCTGTAGAAGGGGTCTACGCGACCGTAGAGGGGGATTATCGAAGAAAGAGGCCGCGTACAGGGTACTTAGTAACCCTAAGTACGGCACACAGAGGGGGAAAATGACCAAGTTTGTGACAAAATTATAAATCTTTTGACAGAAACGAGATAGAGAGATGTTTTTTTTTTAATTATATCTTATAAAATAAGGGAAAATTATAGAGAATGTCGCACGAATAATTTTCAACACTGAAAATTTATGTTACATTTAATATTCTTCAATAAAATTGTGATTTTTTACAAAACCTCCTAAAAGTTGACCACTTACAATTTTTCGAAGTAAAGTATTTTGATCATTTTAGTTGTGATACCATTAAGTAATAGCTCTAATTGGAAAGAACAATAAAAATTAGCTTCAAAAATTAATTTTAACTCTGCTAAATTATGTCTTTGGTTCTAGTTTCCTTTGTTCAAAAAATCATTTTATCACACTTTCATCTTAAATAACAAATCAAAAACACCACAGAACATACTTGTTTCGCATGGAAACAAGTTAATATATTTAGGAATATGTATAAAACAATATTTCGAAAGAAAGTCTTGCTCATGTTTCCCAAAAAAATAAATTAATGTTTTAAGTACAAGACAACAGAATACCAATGCGATTTTGTGCTTGCGATCAGGTCCAACTAATGAATATATTGTATAAACAATACTATTCCCGGAGTCTAATTTCTACATATTTAACAGTATAAAATAATATTTCAGTTAATTTTTAAATTGAGAGTTGATATTAAGTGAAGACAAATTTATTTATGCATTATTGCATTGAACACAAAATTTTACATTTTTATATAGCATGCATATTATAAACATGTTTTCACAAATACTACTATAGTTGGCTTAATTTCCCATAAAAAAAACATCCTGCTCGTGCAGCTGTTTCTTTTTGCTTTACTCTTTGTATACACATTATGTAGATAATATATATTATCTATAACTACAATAATATAAATAGAGCAATTATAAGAAAACTAATAATTAAAATGTAATTATAAAACCTGAAAAATTACGAACAAACTATCAAGACTAGATACACCAAAACTATCCTAAGTAAAAAATTATGTAACAATAATATGAAAGGAAATTATCAAAACTATAATTACCAGTTTTATACAAAGCAAGGAATCTTAAAATATAATACTGTAAAACAAATAGGGGATAATCAAAATTAGAAAACAGAACATATTTTTTATATGTACGTATGTCTCTCCTCCGTGAAGAGTTAGATTAAACTCAAAGACTCGGCGGAAATAAGATAAATGTCCCTATTATGAAAAACCACTCAATTGTGATCGCTTCTTGAAATAGCAGCACAAACATTGCGATAAAGAATAGCTAAAGCTTATGAAAGTGGATTTAAAAATGCTACCCATACTTTTTAACATTGTTATTTATAAATTCAGTCACACAAATACTGTTATGTAACCATCAGCTGTAAAAGATGTTTATCCGAATGTAAGTGTTTCTAAACAAGAACATAATGTTCCTTATTGTGTACTTCAATTTTTTCATTGTCTCGATTTATGGGACCGTTGGCATCTGTGTATCATATTTAATGTTCCCTATTTTGGAACGAGAATGTTAAATGGACGGTCCAAATTAGAGACATTGAACATGGAACACGGGGAAATGGTACGAAAGCGATGTCCCATAATAGGTACATGCACGTACTTTACTGTTTTACTCGTATTATTTTTATCCATATTAAATAAATATTTCAAAGTTCATTATGTTGACTAAAAACATTAATTAACATAACATACAATTTTTCAGTTCAAATAAACTCGATGATAATCTCATATCCCCTGAAAAACGTTTCATAATTGGTACTTTTACCTAACATTCCTTTGTTCCAATCTCCATTCAATGCGTACGTCACATTAAACATTCGATGCTTCGGTAAAATTTGACTTAACTTCGCCGACCGAAGATTAAATAAGTTTGTAGTGCTCCCTTCCTTAACGCTGGTACACGCTACAAAAGAAGAACTCTCTCTCTCTCTCTCTCTCTCTCTTTCTCTCTCTTTTTCTCTCTCTCTTTCTCTCTCTTTCCCTTGTGTGTGTTCGTGCGGCCAGCACTGCCTTGCTGCCTGCCAGTCCCGCCACCAGCTGGAGAAACGAATTGTCCGCGTTGCCCGGCGAGCAGAGACCGGCTCCCGCTTTAATTAAAATTCTCCTATTAGCGGCACAATGGGAAACGAAGGTGGTTAATTTTCCGGGTAGACAGCCACCGGATACACGCGACGCTTAAGCGGCTGTCTTGCGAGCCCGCTAACTAGACGGATATCGGTTAACTAGCGTGGGAGGGCCACGGGAACCACGCCGGCTGCCAATCGGAACCTGTTTCGCCGAGAATTTCTCTATTTTTTACTGGTTTTGCCGGTCGGTTTTTTTTATGGTAATTGCAGTTCAAGGGCTGTTTGAAATTCATGCGACGGAGTTTAGGCCTTTGCGTCACGGACTAGGGTGCTGGATGATAAGGGGTGGACGGTTTGTACGGTACTGTGTCTTGCTTGTAATTAATCGTACAATTTTTAATGGACTTTCTGTGGCTCCAGCTTTCGTCGACAGTTTTAAAGATTATGTTTAACCGGTGCTTTGCGGTGTTCAACCAGACACGCGATGAAGATTTCGAATAGAGTTTGGTGAATGTGGACGTTGGTGGTGAAATTGAAATAAAATTTCTACTTGTTACGATTATTAAATAATCCATAACATTTCTATGCACATTTAATATCTTACAATGAATACAGACAATATTTATTTTACATAAAAATTCGTCTAATGATTCGTAACTTAAAAATAGAGAATATTATTCGAAACGAGACGATACTGCGTCGCTTAATACAAGAAATTCTAAAATCAATATTTCTTCTTCTTGATGACCTATAACGTACTTGTAATCTAGGGTCTTCATTTGTATGCAAATATTCTAAAACAAGCAAAGGAATAGCCTTCAATATCTAAAAAACTTTAAAAATAATAAATAAAATAAATATTAATGGATTATTCAATTGAAAGTGTTAAACACTCTTTATTTTGATTGTGAAATGATTTTAGCACTAATCGTAAATTCAGCTTTATTGCCTTGAAGTTACACATCCATTAAATTTCTAAAATACACGTTTGATTAACTTTAACTTAACTTTTACAAATCCACCCAATTATAAAAAGGTGGATGTATGTCGTTTGATTCAGAACACATTTCATTTAATACACTGACTACTATGCATATTTTGAAGAAATCTTTTGCTAACGCTAACATTTCTCTTTTCATATAAATAAAGAATAATAAGTAAACAATAAATACTTTTTTTCGTTAGTAATCAATCTAAAATAAGAGAATTCGTAGTTGGTAGTAAATACGTTGAACGATTTCACCGAAGAAGTTTACAAGGGTTTAGAAAAATATTGTAACTCCTTTTAAACTTACCGACAACCAATAATTCTTAATAAAAAATGTTTCGAATGAAAATTAATCAATAGACAGTTTGTAAAAAAATAACAGCATGAGATATTGGTCAAAGATATTTTATTCAATATAAAATCAAGATCGAATGAATCTCTTTTAAAAGAACTGTATATTATTTATGTACAAATTGATGAATCGTTAAAAAAATTATTAGCGTACTTAGGTCGAGAATTAATTAGTGTAAAAAGTTATGATTTTTGTTCCGCAACGCCCATACGCTATAAGCACCGATGAAAAACGGCGAACCTAAAAGCGCGAACGCTGTCGCAATCCGGAATCTGTCAAAACGCGGCGGTTACGTTCGTCAAAGCAAATCCGCGTGCTACGCGTAAATGAATCAGAAGGGTAAACTAATTGAATTACATCTCCCCTTGGCGCGAGCCCGGGATCCGCTCACCCCGCCGAAGGAAATCGTTCTCTCGTACGTAAATCTATTAAACACTTCTTTCTCACGAATGTGCATAGGCACAAGCTAATCGCTTCTGAATCGAACAGCAGGCCTCGGTGCGTCCGTTTGCCGATGCAACAAACAACTGTCAATAGGGCGTCGAGTCGCACAAAGAGCTGTGCGCCGCGTTCGAAAAAGAAGAGTTCGCCTTTTCAACGTTCGCGGATGGGAATGTTCCTCGACTCGGATATCGGCTTACGTTGTTTGACAAATACAGAGGCCCGGGACCAAAAGGGAGGAATAAAAAGTTTCGCTTTCCGTTCATCAGAACTCGCACTTCATTCGCGCGCGAACAATGCTCGATGAATGACGGCTGAAATGAAAGTTTAACTCGATTTTTTTCTGGTTCAATTTACAGGAAGCTCTAAAATCCGGAGCCACTTCCGATTTTTTGTTCGAACGCTACGGGAAAACTGACTTTTATTCTGGTAAAACTCTTTGTCTATCTCTTTGACAATGCTGTAGTTGATTCAATTAGTGAAAAATGAAACTATTTAATTCGTCGTTTAATTAATGATAGAATTTAATCAAACACTGATAACGAAGTAATGAAGTGGTTTACAGAACGAAATTGGTTGTTATTTCAAACTTATACGCGACAATATTTTACGAGCATAATAATCATATTTGTTAATCGTTTCCTTTCTATGATTTTTTAGCATTTTATTTAACATTATCCGACAATTTTTACACATGTTTATTATACCATATTTTGTTCATTGTATCCTACTTGAGTTATTGAATTTAGCCTTTCACTTTAATCATTATTACTAACATCTTTAATTTGTTAACACACATTTTTATGCTGCCATAAATTCACATTTTTGAGATTGAATTTATGAAAATCTTCGCACTTCGCATACATATAATAATGATTAATAATAAAGTTTGCATATTCCATATTCATTCGTTTCCACTTTATACGCGCAAGATCAGCTCACACATTCGCAATGTTGATGATTACTCACGGTAAACGTATAATGACTTCCTTTTATAGATTGTACCGTCTAGAAATATTTATAAAATCTTGCCAACAGTTGGATCAAAGTAAACAGCGAAAAGTCGAGCAATTGTTCTGCATATGTTAGTGCGATATCACGTTAATTTCAGTTCACAAACTTTGTCCGTGACTCGACTATCAACTATACGTCACGGGATACGGAAACTATAGCCCCTGGACATTGCTCATCCATTCGATAGAATACTTAATATAACACGTGTTTGTTGCTCGTCAAGAAACAGTCGAACTCTGTCGGCAGCGGGTTATTGACAAGTGTGTAAATTGTGATTATCAACAGGTCGATAGCCGGCATTCTCGGTAAGCCATGAAATTGGAGCATGACTGCTGAGATGTATGAGAATTCGATTTTTAAATCTTCTTTTGATATATGAACAGATTTTTGATTGAGGAATTTCTTTCTTTTATCAAAGATTTAATAAATATTCTTTAAATTATGCGATGTTTAAATTGGGAATTTTTATTTATAGCTGCTCCTTCTTAAAAAATTATAGAACGGATAAGCGTTTGAGTAAAATTCAATTACTACAATATAGTAAATTGAAAAATAAAATACAAATTGCATGAATATAAAATCGAACTATTAAAAATACACCCTACTTTATCATTATGCATTAACATCTTAGTATCAGAAACAAGAGAATAAATTTTGTACCAATGTTTTGGTATTTATACAATTAAAGATCTTCACGGCTTTAATCATTGGATTGCGAAACTTGGGCCCATTTTAACACAGAATTACAGTCTTCCCAACTAAGTGATAACTGTCTAACAATCAGTATAATATTAATGTCTGACTTTTGCCGCTCGAAGTGCACGAACTTAAAAAGTTACGAGGCTAACTAACAATCCTTATACCCTACAACCCCTTGTAAGTCCCTGCGGCAGAACAAATATCGGCTTGTCTACAGGTTACCTTCCTGTGGGTGTCGGTAGAGAAACAAACGTCGGCTCATCCGCAATTCTTAAAACCGTACATCCCCTTGTAGGTCCCGACGGTGAAACAAACGTCGGCACGTCCACAAAAATTCTTACATTCACAATAACAAAACGAATCCTTGGTAACGCCCGACTGCTTTAACCCTCGGCTCGTGTCATTATAATAGATACAAGAAATAAATAAATATATTTTACATTATTTTAGATGCAGGGAATAATTGTATCATATTTCATTATAGATTCCAAAAATTAATTATTAGGGTAGTAAAGCCGGTTACTTATTAACTTTAACTATTTAACTTCATGTTTATCGAATAAACAGAATAAAATAATCATCATCTGATTGAACAAAAAAAATAATTGGACTTTATTTCATAGTAAATACAATAAATAGATCTATTATATCTTGTACGAAAGACATTTTATTTCACTTTATTTTGAACACGTTATTATAGAAGTTCGTTTTCTCTTTGCTTTCAGGAATTGTGGTGAACGGTTTCGTGAATGTTGTCATTACAACGATCGAGAGGAGGTTCGGCTTGAGATCGTCGCAAACCGGACTTATTGCTGGAGGATACGATATAGCCAGCTTCCTTCTTCTTGTTCCAGTGAGCTACCTAGGAGGACGCTCAAAAGCTTCGAAGCCGCGGTAAATACTCGCAGCGAAACAATACGCGGATTATTTTCATATCAATATTCTTATCAATACAGAGTTTGTTTTTATAAATATTAAATTAAACGAGTGACATCTCTCCACGTTGATTAAAGTTTTATTCTTTAGACTTGATAACAGGTGGCACGGTTCGCTAGTGTCAGTCTGGGTGACTACAATTTTTCGCCTCTAACGTATATAATACATCATAGCTACTCTACGAAAGTAGCCAGTACGTCATAGTCACTAAAAAGAAACTGTGCATTTTATGAGCACGAAAACACAATACAATCTCACAAATAAACAGATCTAATATAAGTATTGAGATATACAGGAATTTCATAACTCGTATGTATTCGTTATTGCTGCTGTGAATGAACTTTGACCATGACGTATATATACATATATATATAGGGTGTCTCAAAAATGTATTACAGTCCGGAAATGGGGATATCTGAGGTTATTTGAAGTAACTTTTTCCTTAGCGAAAATGCAATCCGCGGCTTTGTTTACGAGTTATTGACGAAAAACGCTGACCAATGAGAGGCGAAATCAACTGACGTGGACGGCCAAACCAATGAGCGGAACTGGGCTTCGTCCGCTCGTTGGCTCGGCCACATAACATCAGCCAAGCTCGCTTCTCATTGGTCAGTGTTTTTCGTTAATAACTTGTAAACAAAGCCGTGGATTGCATTTACGTTAAGGAAAATATTATTTCAAATGACCTCGCGGACCCCTCATTTCTAGATTACGAGTGACTTTTGGAACACCCTGTATGTGAAATAAACGCTTAAGAGAATAAACACGCGAAATACGGAAAGTTTCTTAAATCGAAGACGCACTAAAACAAATTCTTCCAGTATCAAACAATTCGTTGAACACATCTCCTTGTCGCCATCTTGTTTTGGGAATGCATAGTGTTAATTTACAGTCTGTAGACGTTTATGCAAATATGTATTCTCTTCGGAGTAATTACATTCTACAATTTCATAGAACTACTAGATGGGTCGAAATAATTTATTTCCAATTACTGCTTTTATAATTAATGAAATTATAAAAATGTTTTCATAAGGTAATTTTTCTTTTTCTTTATTCAAGCGCATATTAGATTATTCAACAATAATTTCCGTTCATTTTTTCAGTATGACGATGATACTACGTAATGTGAATATTTTAACCTAATTAGTATTGTGAAAGATGGTGTGATATTGTTGAGTAAAATTAGTAATATCCATACAATATTAATTAATTTTATCTCCGTTGGTAATAGTTTCAGTAAGTTTTTTATATTTCCAAAATATTACAATCAAGTCTCAAGTAGGATGTTCAGTAATTATTAATAATTGAGAGTAAAATATAAATCACCTTTTCTCTCAATGTGAACTCAACAAAATAAGATTCAACTTTGTTAAATCTTATGGTTCGCTGTGGCACGCAAAGAACTCTACTTTAGAAGAATGTCATGATAATTTTTCTTATGTTGGCATTTGTTTTACAGGTACATAGGCGTAGGAGTTCTAGTCTTAGGTATAGGAAGTCTGCTATTCGCGTCTCCTCATTACCTTGTTGGGCCATACAGAGGAGGCCAACAGTCGGACAACATATGTCAAAGGGTGACGAATACGTCGTCCCGTGCTGTAAGTTACATATATTCTTAGAATGGACTTTACACAAATTAAAAATTGCCTAGGCTAATTGTAAGAACAGATGTCAAATGAAAATGTGTTTCCTCTTTTCATAATTTGAATAAGTTGAAAATAATAGAACGTTATCCATAAGTTCTTTTAACGTCTTTTACAGTTTGTGTTTGACCAATAAATTCTTGTCATAAATTATCGCCAGTATTACGTTTCATCAGGTGCTAACATCTTTACAATAAATCATAAAATCAAATTAATGGACCGCGAATCATAATTTTCTGCAGTCAAAAATTGCTCTTTTGTTATAGATAACACCTATCCAGTTTTCTCATAAACGCATAAAATCCGCAGTCTAGCAATTATTTCAAACGAAGCTTCTAGTATCTAGATTATTAACTCTTAAATTGATTGATTTATCAATGCTTTAAACCGCGTGGTTTATTTAGCAAATGCAGGATATATGTTAAATGTATATATATATTCAATATTAAGTATTATTACTATTAGTTTCTAAGCATTGTCTGGGCCAGAATAGATCCGACACTATCTGGCAAACATTATTAAAACCAAAAGCAAGAGTTTTTTTATAACAAAAATAAAGCAGAAATGTTGTTACATCTTTTTAACATAACTGCAGTTTACACATTCATTGAAATTGTTAGTTTAAATTAATAATGCATAGAATGAATGACAAAAATTTACAATTTACGTTTTCATTTTATTATGCATCGATATTTGCACTTTTAAAACATTCAACGAGAGTTGTCTGTAACGTGACTTGTACAAATGAATGTTTAATTGTTCAAGACAGATGAAAACAGATGTTCCATATATAAGAAAGATCGATTGAAGTGCTTCTGCACCATCTCTACTGTGTTCTATTTTTGCAAACATTTTAGATCACATAAAAATCGATGGTGTGAGTACTATATTAAAGAGGACAATTGTTGAAATTTTAAAAAGAACACGCGGTTCTACTGTAACGCATTCATGTCATACAAACGATGAAAGATTTTTGACTGGTTTCTATTGTTAATTAAGTAATAATGGACGCTAGTGATCATAAAATGACTCTGATTAGTACAGTATAGTATTATAGTAGTATTAGTATAGTAGCTCCTGTAAAATAACGTAATAGAACGGCACACAAATTACTTAAAATTACTTAAAATCTATTATTATTTCAATTCCATTGTTTTTACTAAAAATGAAACTCAAAATTCGTATCGTCTAAAACTAATTATATGAGTTTTCATTATTATGTCTACATTTATGAAATACTAAAATGATTTATGTGAATTCGGAAATTGGAGAAATACTAACATAAATTGTATGAATTTTCATTAGTATGTCTACGTCAGAAAAATATTAAAATGAATTACGTCAAAGAAATACTAAAATTAATTATATAAATTTGTATCATTATGATTACATCAAGGAAACACTGTATTATGCAAATTGTACTTCTTATTTTTTTACGCAAACTATGTTGATTACTTATATTGTCCTTGTTAGACAAAAAAGACTACAAAAAGAAACTAGAGCACCGTCATGACTTCCATGTGCATTTAATTGAAAAAAAATTAATAATCGATCGGGGGACAATGCATTCTTCATTAAGTAATGCGATTTCCGGGTAGTTTAGCGTATCATCAAAAAAGTTGGTGTTTAAATACAAAATTGAGCTTACGCTATTTCGTGCGATCATATTTGTAACAGGATCGATTTCAGCACACAAGCGTATCGTACCTCGCGTATTTTCATTGACCCTGTTGCTCGTGTATTTTTGGCGTCCAGGTGTCCTGCAGTGGATCCGCGGGTCAAGCAGATCAGGAGCCTTACAGTGGTTTGTACTTAACTATCTTCCTCGTGGCGCAACTTCTGCACGGCGCGGGCTCTGCTCCTTTTTACACGCTCGGAGTTACGTACCTCGACGAGAATGTATCGAAAAAGATGTCGTCCGTGTACCTAGGTAAGAAACGAGCTGATGCGTCTTGTTCTTCGCTGAAGTTCAGCGAAATTTTTCATCGGTGAACGAGCTGCATCTGCTCCTGACCACCGTTATGAGATCTCTGGCTAAATTGATGTTTGTTCTTGTTTATTGAAGATTAAGTTCTTGTTTCACGTTCAAGATGATGTTTTACGAAATTTATCTGTCATTTCGAGACATTTTCGTTCGAACTATGTATAATTTTCATTTCGTATTTCCATGTAATACGCGTGTTTTCAATCGTCTATTTCAGTTCCGTTTACTTTTCTTTTGTTCGTCTATTTCTCGTCTTCGACAATATTTCGACGATATTTAATATAAATTGTATCTTTTCAATCAGTTCAAGGCAATTTCTTTCTTTAAATTATAAGTGTCTGTCACTTATGCAATTAGTTTATCCATTTATTGCATTTTGTTCATTAAAAAACGTACGTGAAACTTCATTTCACACTCTTCGCTTGGTACACGCATCATTTCCTGAAATGTTTTCATAATACGTGGAACATAGTACACAATGCGTAAAATCAAATAGGATCAGAGATACTAAAACAAGTGATAAAATGGATGCCAAAATTAGTCCAAGGAGTAATTAAGAAATCCAGCGGATTTATCAGCGGAAAGAAAATTTTATTTTATTCTATGAAATTGACATTATTTTTATTATACACATACAGTTTAATATAATTAACTTTGAAATAAATTGAAGAAATTATAACAATTTTCTATCGGTTCTTCTTTATTTAACTTTCTGCAAATGTACTGATACTTTTGAAGGACGGCCTAGGATGTAACAAGAGTTATCTACTTATTTATTTATATGTCACCTAATTATAATTATTTCACTAATATTCAATATGAATTCTTTGATTTGTTGCGAATTTCTTACAACTTTAAGTTGTAACTTATTTTTGCTACAGTATAAGGAAAGTAGAAAACAGCAATGTTTTACTATTTCTATTTTCATATTGTATTAACCTTTATCTAAGCAATCAAGTACCTAGACATATTTCTGAGACTTTCTTTAATAAGCGTAAGTCATGAAATTGCTCAAGATGTTCGAATCCTTCCTTCGAATCCTCTTACGTTAATCCTCATTTGCAGAATTGAGATTTATGTCATTTACATTCCAGAGTCATTTGAACATTTTGGTTGTCTACACAAAACATAAAAAGCCTTAAATAAAAATTGTATTTAAAAAGAAAATGAATTAAACAGAATCAGACTTTGTGGAAATAGTTTTGAAAAAGGATATACTTCTGTCTAGGAATTTTCTACACGATGGCTATAATAGGACCCGCGATGGGCTACGTAGTCGGTGGTGAATTGCTGAAGCTATACACGGATTTCGTCACCGTGGACCCATCAAAGTGAGTTTTAATTTATATTGAATAAACAATAAATAATGTTAAATAAATCTTCATAAATTTTAACAGATTTTCACTGAACAATACACGATTTTTACCAGTTGAAAACTGTTTAACCGCTTACCATATCATTATCTTTACAGAGTTACACCGATTAAAACTTTATCGATTATAAAAAAGAGACTGCGAATTTTAATACAAAATAAAAATTGTCTATGTTACCTCTAAAACTATAAAATGTCTTTTCTCTTTAATCATAAAAACGTTCTTAAATTCTTATAATATCTTCACAATTTTGTATTTGACGTAGTCGATATTGTCAAAAATACTTAAAATACGCAGTCTAGCAACAATTTTATAGAAGAACTTTTCAAAAATTTGCTGGAAAATTACTTTTAGTTGATTTTTACACTTAACTTCTTAGGTGATCCACGAAATTCAAGTCCAATTAGCGCAAATTCAAGAATCTAGTTTTTGGCAATTTTTAATTGTCTATTGTCTTTCTGTTCTTAAATGGTTTGTTAAGTTGTTCTATGATTACAGAAGTATAAATAACGTAGCTTTTAATAATATCTTTCTTAATAAGGGATGTTCGATAACCATTTTTTAAATACTACTTTCGGACAAAATTATCACATTATGTTAATCCAACAAATTTCTTGAATCATGCGTGAAATTGTTGGGACTTTTTAGCAACTTCCTAAGAAATTCTCAATTGTTGATCGCCAATTTTAAAAGGTCTTTTAGAGAACTGTCAATAAAGTGATAAGTTTGAAATCATGTTCTTTGATTTGAAACATTTTTTCAAAGTAGCGATCGGTCTTACGCCGCTTTCCGAATTCCAAAGACCTCTCGAAGTTTAAGATTCTTAAACTCCTCGATTGACACTCAAAGTAAACCGAGTTTCCGCGTTATTGAATTATTGAAGTCCAAGTGCTCACATTGAAGTGTGTCAGCCATTGATCGGGGCGGACTCGAGCCTGTAGAGGGAAAGAAGCGATAAGACGCAGCAGAAGAATATTGGAATCGGTTTCCTCGTTAATGTTTCGGGGACGGGAAACCGTTAATTAAGCGTCTTGAACACGGCTACGACGCGTTCAACAACTTTTTCCGCCGTCCTCCGTGGCGTTTTGTGTTTTTTCCTCGGGTGTAAAGCGTCCTTTCAAGGCCGTGAAACAGCGAAAATAGATTATGAAAATCCGATACACTTTGTACAGGCCGTCTCAGCCGTTAAATCGATTTCACCCGGCTGTTATACGCAAAACGTTTAATAGCAGATCCAGCTTGCCCAGAAAATTTGCAATTTCCCTTATTTTTCTAGAGAAACGAGAAACTAGAAATTCCAAAGTTAATTCGAGTAGCTATTGTGACTAGATTGCGGATTTTTATGGAAAATAAAAGCTGTATGCATTAATTGCATGATACAGAAGGTATAAACATTCATTTTTCTTATTAATAATACTAATGAGTTAGAAGGAATGTAACAGTATTTGTAAATACTTTAAATAAGAATAAATAAGTTCTTTCATAAGAAAATAAGTACTACAAATATTCATAACACTTTTCAGATCACGCACAATGTTATAGTATACATTATATGGACCGTTTATTTTGAAAGTGGTGTAAGTCCATTTTCTCTTGTTTCGAGAAAATTAAAGGTTAACATATCTGTTAATTAAAAAATGTAGGCGAATTATGTGAAGTCTGGCAATGTTTCTACTGCTTTGTCAATATGTAATTTGGTTATATTTGTTTCAGCCGTATTTTACTAAACGAATGTATACTTACGGGCTGCAAATGGACTTACACCACTTTCAAAATTAGACAATTGTAAAATTCGTTTAATTTCAATTTTGAAAAATCAAATATCACTTAAAATATACTTCACATTAATCCAATTTTGTTTACAAATAATGACACGACATAAGATAGAAGTAGTATTTTTAATTTTAGACGCTAATTACATTGTTAAAATTACAAGATATTGATAGTATTTACTTATCTTCTGCATGTGGCAGTGTTTCGAAATATGCATGATGTACCGGAGGTATATAAGGTAATAACTGCTTGATGTCTTTATATTTTTCATAAGTACTAGGCCTGGCATCTTGGTACAAAGGCGCCAGGGCGATTTTGTCAAATTTTAGCGGTCTTCCAGGACGTGTAGGTAATAAATTCATAGTTTTAAATTCTTTGTCCTTCATCGATGTTTTATAAAAAATAGTGTACGGTGCACTTTTGAGAAACCTCATCCAACATATTTGCAACCAATTTACCTGTTCTCCATTAGTGTTTTCTCTAATCTGTTTTTTAATCGCATTTTGAAGATTTTTTATTGAAACGAAATTCTCTCGTTTCATTTCGTGTAAAATGAATTTATCATATTGTCTACATTGTGTTGTCTACTGATTGGCAACCACCTGCTAAGCCACCTACCTCTGTCAATTGGACTTACACCACTTTCATAATCGATGATTATGCAATTTCATTTACCGACCAATTTTTTAGGTATATATAAAAAATTTACATTAAATTAAGCATGAATTACGTGATATCTCATTTTTTTCAAAAATGGACTTACACCACTTTCAAAATAAACGGTCCATATGTACATACACGTTGTGCCGATTTTTTCCACAATTTCCATTAATATATTTCCATAGATGAACAATTGCCTGAAGTTTTAATAGGATAGATACGGTGAAACATCACTGTCAAACATGTGCGAATTATATAAATTGCATTATTCCTTTTAGTCGATTCATTCGGCGAAACTATTTAAAAGCATTTGCTCTTTGCGTCTGCAATGAACTTTTCTTCTGAACTTTTCGTAACTGAATAAGTTGTCCAAAGTTAGCAGCTGGGCTTACCTGTTATAGGAGAAAGTTTAATTTCAGACCAATGTCAATTGGGACATTTAAATAACAAGTCACAGAAATGTGAAACTAATTAGTATTTATATTTTAATTAGGTCGACCGTATCATTAGTGCTTTTGGTTGTAGTCAAAATAATAAGAAGAAATTGTCACAATCTTTAACACCTTAAAAATTACAATATTTATTGATTATTCACGATATATATTTATAATTACTTGTACTCCGTACAAGTAAATGCAACCCTCACTCGCTTGATTTGAAAGGACTTATCTCTCAGACATTTTTAACTATTTGAAACTGTGACTAAACGTCATGAAACGTTATAGTTATTCGATCACACTACATTAAAAATTTCAAAACAAATAAAGACAGCACAAACTACTCTCAGATATAAAAAAAAGTAAGATAAATTGCATCGTTGACTTTTAATCGATTTATCCCGTTGTACTAAAATTAGTTTAACTCTTCCGACAGCACAGGTGTTTATCCTCAGACATAATTAGATGAAGGATGTGCAAAGTCTGATTAAGAAAAACGGAGCACATGTTTAAGCTTCCAGGTAGCTACCTGAACTCGACATGTTTGTTAGAGGGAAAAGCCATTTGTTCTAGTCTACGGTACAACAGCTCCCATAGCACCGTTTTGAAACAAGAAGACCACAAGCGTGCACCAAGGATGGCCGAGTCAGATAAATTGCAGGGTCACCCCATAAATTCATTCGGTTCAGACATTGAGAAAATCTTAACTCGTATTGCCGACAGTTGGGATGTTAGTCCTTCGTGGTTTTTGAGTGAAATCCCATAAACTCGTGGCTAGACTGTAAATTTTGTGCATTTGTAACAGAAATATGTAGAGAAAATACAAAACAGTAAAGCCATTCGAAAAAGAATTTCTATTAAAATTATTGAAAAAAGAAATAAATGTTCATGTAGCTGCTGTATCTTACAATTAATGTATTCGATTCTTCTTATAATTAAGAAATGTATTCATAACTAAGGGATAATCGTGATTTTGTATGCAAAAATGTCGCAGAGTATGTATCCAGTACTTCACCTAAGATAAATGAAGTATCTTTCTATTTCACGACCGTCTTCTGCAATCGATATGAATAATTTTTATTTTACATAAACATCCGCAATTCAGTTATTATTATGAGTTTCTAAAAAAACACGTTCCAATGTTAACTGAATGAAGTGTTCAGTTTGGCAATCTAGATGGCGCACCTGTTTGATATTAGCATTACTAATCCCAATAAAGTTGCAGGTTTCAAAATTTTCCATCTACGATTGAATTACAATAAATTGCTCTGTTTGGACATATCGCAACAAAAATGGCCAGAAATCTGAATAAATACAGTCTCATTAAGTTTCTAATATAATGTGTAAGTTGTATGGAAAATAGGGAAAATGCATTTTGGGTGTAACCATGAGTTTAGCTTCGAAGCTCACCTTAAAGCTCCTTTTGAACCATATTACACCAGATACAAAAATTATAAATTAATCTACTAACAATAGGATAAGCTAACTAAGTTAATTAAGCTTCTCTCAAATAAAAAGACTAGATCACAAGTCTTTAGCGCACACTTAATAAATAGAACAATTTTCAAGATCCACAGTATCGAGGAATAAAGTACCGAAAAATTGAAAATAGAAATCAAACTCTTGCAGCAGTCACAGGCCACTGAGATCGTAAAACCGTGCTGCCACCGCTAAATATTTCATCCCATTCGCCATGATCGCGTTCAGCGTACTAAACAGAACAGTATCGCGGATAATTTGATGATTTACGAGTAAGACGCGAGAATAAAGTCTGAATTCACAGTTGCTGGGGTTCGCAGAAACGTCGGGATAGCAGGAGGGGAAGTACACGGGAGTGACGCCCGATTTGCATACCACCGGATGTCAGTTATTCCATTCGGAACACACGCGTTTCCGTGTGTACCTGTTCTACGCCCCACGGTGTTTGCACCGGGGTGCCGACTTCACGTGTGCGTGCCGCGTATTGTCGGACAGATCGGTGCAAACAGCCGATAAATTCTGACGAGAATTTAATAAAGTTGCCGTGACGCCTTGCTGAATGTTCCAATGGCTGCTGCGGAACGGTACGAGGGTTGAGGCCGCTTTCCCCCTGTTCGCGCGCGCGACGCCTGGAAAAAAAAGCGGGAAATGCGTTTAACAGTAGCAACGAAAGGCGACACATTCCGATGGTGTGCAGCCATTACGCGTCATTCCCCATCGGCATTCGACGACTATGAACTCTTTACACCAAGGAACGGTGTGTAATGAACGCAGACTGCTTCTGAGGCGTTGACCGACTACAGCGGTTCCTCTCGCGATTATGGATTTTCATTGATCCTCGCTATCCTTTCAATTAATTTTATCCCCTTCGTTCTTTTTTTAACGTAGCGCTGCTGGTCCAGAAGGATTCTTTGATGTCGGACCAGCCGGATTCGTGCGAAAGAGAAAATTATAAGTAGACTGCGGAGTTTATGGATTTCGAACGACTTTGAACGATAAAGTTCGGTTTAGTGAAATGTGTAGAACAATTATATGAGATTTGCGCACTTTTTGGAATATTATAAAATCTTTTATTCAAAGAGCAACGTTTTTTTACTTAGTAAGTAATTTTGTGGGAATTTTAATAAATACCTGCGGTCTGTATAATGAATAAAACGGTGCTATGCAAATTGTCATGTTTATACGAGACGTTTATTCATTCTTGTAAGATAGATTTTTTAAAATAATAATTTAGAAATTACGATTTAAGATTTTCTTGTAGTTATAAAAATTAATTTTAGGTTAGATTTTGGAACTTTATAAATTTATTATATGTAACAAACTATTTTAAAAAATTGTAATATAAGGAATTCTAATAGAATTTTAGACGATTTCAATTTATTTGTAATGTATTCCAATTTTTTACGAAGAGAACGATGAGAATTTATTTCTCAAAACTTCTAATTTCTTATTCAGTTGAAGTTAAATTAACTGCAAAACTTGCACTATTTTTTTGCAACTTCGACTAAACTCTTTTTTAAAAAATTTTGGAAATAAAACAAATTTTAATGAACATCCAAGAACCCACTCTCATACATAAAGAGTTCAAATATCTCCAAAAATAATAAGTAAATTACGCATCTTTATACAAAGTAAAAATGTTGTGCTTCAATTGCGCAAAACATTAATCAAATAAAATTGTGTTTCTTCTTTTGATATAGTATCAATCCATTGAAAATAACGTAACGACATATTTTCTCTTATCGCAATTGACATGTTTCCACATAAATACATGAAGTCCTTTTAAAATATAAAGTCGAATAAACATTCCAGAATATGCTATTATGGACGTTTCTATAATGTAACAATATATGTTACAATTAGACTGTGGATTTTTATGCAAAATGAAAATTGTCCACACTATTTGTTACAGAACAAAAATGAAACAAGGATCTACTTCATTTTTTAAAAGTCTCAATAAATTAAAAACGATGTAAGAGTATTCTTAAAGTCTTCTGATCTCTTCACAAGTCTGTATGTATTTCGTTAACCCCTTTTTTGCCATAAATGCACTAGATCGGCAGTCTAATAACGATTGTTGAAAAAAAAACGATAAAATATGGGTCGCCTTGAGTAATTAATTAAAAAGATTTTATTAAGATCAATGACCCAAAAACTGCGACTTCTCTTCGTAATTTATGATACCACGAAACACAACTGTGTCAAGATATTTGATCGGAGTAGAAGAATTTGTAAGGTTACGTTCGAAGCACGCTTCTAAAACCTTCGGACCCTCGGTAAAAGGCTTGCTCTTCAGAGAAAGAGAGAACGAAAGAAGAGTTGAAAATATCCCGAAGGACCATTAGAGCGTATAATGGGTCGCGATTAATAGTGCATGTAACCCGATGATCGCGGTGTACACGCGTGTTCGCCCCATGGGGAAAATGTCAAGCGGTGAACCAATGTTTGACGATGACGCCGATGTTACCCTTCAAAACTGTCACTTCATCCCCCGACACTTAGAGCACAATCAAGTTCCATTTGTCTACTCGTCTCCCCGCGGATCTCCCCCAGCCCTTTCGTTGAGTCACTCCGCCACGATGCACGTGAGAATCGAATTAATCGTCGGTCGACTGTCGACTACCCGTCTCTCTTTCTCTCTTTCTCTTTTTCTCTCTTTCTCTTTTTCTCTCTTTCTTTCTTTCTCTGTTTCTCTCTCTTTCCCTCTCCTTCTCTCTCTTTCTCTCTATTTTTCTCTCTTCCTCTCTATTTCTCTCTCTCTCTCTCTCTCTCATTAAGCATAATTTTTCGCTCATCTATATATATATATATATTTTCACCAGAAACTCACGTAAAACATAAATTTTTCTTGCTTTTCATACTGTTTAGTTCGCTAGTTATACAATTAAATATTTTCAGAACGTCGAGGGCTTAAATTTTATATAAAATTAATGAAAAATAAGAATGTTGTAAATATCCCAATTACCGATGCTTCTAAAAATTACAGGTATTGTGACCTAAATATTTCTGATTTATTTTTTACCTATTTTTGACCTATCCAACTTAAATTAAACTATTAAAGTCTACGAATTATATTAAATATAGGCTTTGAACGCAGCTGGTACTACAAAGTACATTATGGACATTGATTACGGAGTGTCGATAATACGTCAAGAGTTCAAAAATGTGTACCGGTTGTATACTGCTTTATTTGAAGTGTTAAAGTTTATACTTGCTTTATAATTTTTCACGAATTTTATCATAAAAACACTGTTTTAGTCAACTGAAAGCTAACTATTTAAAGTTATGACCATTTATATCACTGAGCGAAAGGTATAACCACAACTAGTGCCTTTTAATAATTATTTTAGAACCTAAAATAAATTAATAAAATACTTAAATGATTTTAGCGGTATGTAAAAAAGGAATAAAGATAGGAAAATGGAAAGTAGGTAGCAGCAGATGGAGGGATGAGGGGTGTACCAACGAGAAAAGGAAAGCCAGGAAGGCTTTAAGAAGGCAGAGGAAAGGATCAGGACAAAAGGAAATGTACAGTCACGAACAAAAAGAGTGTAAAATGTTATGTGAAGAAAAGAAAATTCAATTGCAGAAGAAAGAGGAGGAAGAATTAAGAAAAATAAAAGATAAAAGATAAGTTTGGAAATATATTAACAAAGATATTAAAAAGAAACGAGCAAAAAGGTAAGACTGATGATGGGTCAAACATACAGAATAGGTCAAAGAAAATTTAAGAACAAATTTGGTAGAAGAATGGTGATGTTCAGAGGTTTAGTCAAGAACATTTTACTTTACGCTGCGGAAGTATGGGGTTGGTCGGAGGCCAAGAAAACTTACAAGAAAAATGTATCAAATGGACATTCGGATTTAACACGTCAGTTTATATTGTATTAGAAGAAATAAAAACTCATAAAGTTCGTACAGAAGTTGAGAAATGGGCGGTGAAATATGAAGAGAAAACAAGGAAATCAAAAACTGATAAAATAATGAAAAAATATTGGAAGGAGATAGACGCACCAAGAAGGAGCGAGAGAACAGTATTACAGAAACAAAGGAATAGCGGAATAAGAAAAGGGTCTGAAGAAACGAAGGCGTGGAGTATGCAGAGATTCCGGCACAGCTAGATAAGGAAGAACAATACGAAAGAATAATTGAGTACAGACATAACAGGCGGTACCAAACTATAAGAGAGAGTGACAAAGCGGATTATTTATCAACTAACTATAAAGGATGTGAACAGTCGATGATAGCTAGATTCTGTTATGGTATTGAGAAAAGAGGAAATAGATACTGGAACAAAGATTTCTCTCCCTCTCCCCCACTCTCTCACCCCCCTCTTCCTACAATAAGTAAAAAAGTATTCGTACATTTAGATTTTTTGCAATAACTTTATACAAACAAATAATACATTAACGAAACATGCATTAATTAACAGCCCGGATGTGTAAAAGAACTATTTTTAATACTGACTTTTAAAAGTATAATGTAACAAATATAAAAATTTTGGAGCTAAAAAAGTATTCGCACGCTTATTAACTCTTTGCACTTGAGTGGCAACTTTAAGGCGCTATTAAAAATTTTTATATCATATTTAATTACACATTGTTGCCTGACTCACAAAATTCTATCTCATACGTATAAAATGCACTGTGTTGTATAAAATGAAAATGCTGTGAGTGAGAAAAACTATTTTGATTTCGAGTTAAAACGACTCCGACTACGAAGGGTTAATACAACGCTAATCTTATTCAAAGTATTTCAATGCCATTATCATCGCCAGTATTACATTTCTGACTGTTATATTGGGTCAGCTTTGAAGATAAAGTATACTTAACATTCATATAAAACATCATTCATATCAAGCAACAAAAAACTTGGAAAACTATTAGATTTCAACTTGTCGACTGTAAAGTACAATAATAAACAATTAAGAAGAAATGCCCAGTACAGGAAAAGAGCCGCGATCGGGTCGGCCTAAAGGGCCTACAGTTGGACAGCAGCGATACATTGGCAAGGAAGCACCCATTTACAAGTACTAGAATTTTGATCAAAAACGTTGCGTCGTCTTCAGGAAACATCATTTCTTCGCAAACCATAAAGAATATTTTACTTTCCTCACAAATATATAGCAGAACTCCAAGAACAAAATCTTTTATATATAACGATAATAAGACTTATGGAATTTTGGAAAAATGTTATATTTTCAGACGAGAGCAAGTGCGATATATTTGGCTCGAATGAGGAGGATTTTATTTGGAGAAAGTCAAACACTCGTCCAAAAAACCTTCGACCAACAGTCAAACATGGCGAAGGAATGTCATAGTATGAAGTTGCATGGCGTACAATGGGGTTGGAACTTTACCTTTTATTTGAAGAAATATCACTGCTATAAATTATTATATATCGACGCGTTGAGTCACAATTAACGTGATAGTGCTACTAAATTAGGGATGCAGGAGACGTATTATTTTCAACGAAACAACGACCTCAGGCACGGTACAATAAAATCAAGAGAGTGGTTGTCTTATAATGTTCCGAATTAATTGGTTACACCGTCGCAAAGTCCGGATATCAATCGCATAAAAAAATGGCACTTATCGCATCTAAAATTGAGGGAAAGCAAGATAACGGGTCAGGCTCTTAAAATACCAAAGAAAAGAACAACAAAATTGATAGAATCTACTCCCAGAAAGTTGCAGGCAATGCTAATGGATACCGCAAAATATTAAAAACGCACAAATTAAAATAATTATGAACTGGTTCTTATCGATGAGTATACGAATACTTTATTGACTCTAAAATTTTGATGTTATATTATTCTTTCAGCACGCAATATAAAAAATTGTTGTCCTACACATTATTTATGTGAAGAAATGTTTCGTTAGTGCACCATTTGTTAATAACAGGTTACTGCACAAAATCTAGTTGTACGAATACTTTTTTATCCATGGTATCTCTATGTGCCTATCTTGCCTCTGCTGACATCTTTCTTCCAAACCCGTCAAGATATATACCGGCTAACATCGACCGTAAGTCGATCTGCCAATTGTATAAAGTATTTGCGAGCGTCCGTTTTATTCTCTGGGATCTCCGAAACGGCCAGAGAGTATCGATTCTCCCGCAGTGCTCGCTCGACAATGACTATTTGTATGTTCGTTTTTCCTTTCCAGTCGTTTAATTTGCGCGCATCGCGCTTCCGCTACTCCGCGCTCCGATAGAGAGACTCAATTAATCGCGAAGCCTCTTTTTGAATCGGCGACGGCTCGTTTTTTTCCTTTCTTCTTGTAATTAAACAACGGTCTTTGTTGGATTCTTTTTAATGGCCGCGCGATTATTGACAGAAAAATCGACACGGACAGGTTCCGTTAACGGAAGGGGTTGACGCACCATGGTTTTTAGTCGCGGTGTTTCTGTTTACCGGATGGTTTGGTTGACGCTGTTTCGTAGCTGTCGCGATTCTAGCTGTAATAATATTATGTAGTAGTGTGGGGAATATTTGTTAGCTGACGATGCTCGCAGTGAATTACGGAGTTGTATACTATCTTCTCGAAAAGTATATTGATATCGTATAAAACGCGATAACTTTTTTGAAACTGGACTAAACGTCCCGAATTCTATTTTTACATGATAGAAAGACTAATCTAATAGGCAATGACTAAAATACCTTTATTTAATTTTGCTACTACTTTTGCTACTATTCTTTAAACCTGTTATCATTCCAATCAGTTGCGATCTGAACTTTCTGTGGACTTATTCTGTAAAAAACTAGTCGGTTTACTATCTCGAAAAATTTCAATCATTTGGTCCAATCTTAAAAAGGTTATTAGACTATGGATCTCTATACAATTGTGGCATGTGCAATTTTGTAGAATGCAAAAAAAGAATTTATATTATGACAAATTACTAGCGTTTAATTTAGTTTCGCTAAGAGGAATTTTTTAATCAATAAAATATAGATAATTGCTGTGATTCTAGTTAACCTCTTGCGCTATACAACGAGTCGATCTCGTGACGAAGATTTCATATACATATATTCTACTAAACAAAAACTAATTAAAAACAAAATCTAATTTTTTTATTATTAAAATCTAGGATTGGAAGTAAATGAAGAAATACAAGAAACAAAAATTGTTTCGTTATATTTGTGGAAGAAATCATAGTGCAGGGCTTAATTATAATTAGACTGTAGATCTTTTGGATTTATGACGAAAATGAGTTCGTAACGTAAAACGATAATAAAATGAAAACTATTGAAAAATGTCAAAGATATTGCATTCAACCTGCAACAATTATTAAAAACAAATGCACAGTAAATGTAAACAATTTTTGCTGCGCGAACATCATTTATAATTGGACTGCGGATGTCTGTGCACTTAATTTTATTTATATATAATTTTATTTTCATAATAAGGAATCTTTTAGCGAATGAATGAAATTTTTCTCAAATTTTAGTCTCCACGAAACTAAATCTGAAATTTGCACAAAAAAGCGCAGTCTGGATATAATGCATCCAGTTCGGATTTTTCATAGCTGTGTTTCCATGTCAGCAATAAATATCAATTTTGTCACGGAGCTATCCATTCCTCGTTGCATTTTTTCTTCGTTTCTTTTTTACAGTGCGCGTCAAAACAGATCATGCGCAAATAAATCTAATCTTTCACGTAAAGTTCCGAATTTTATAAGAAGAAACGCTTTTCGAAAAACATGTTGATCGCGCCTACAAAACGTATAGCTTGTCATGTTTGTATTAAAGATATTATATTGTTGTTTACGTTAGTATTTTGAAACGTTTTTTGTGTATCTGTCGCGCATTTATTTATTTTTTGATTTACTTCCGTTTTTTTTTTGTTTATTCGCTGCTGCACGGGGATCAAATTTTTCGGAACGATTTCACCCGCCGAAATTGCCGACGAGCATTTTTTTTGCTACGCATTTTAGCAATACTAGCTGAGGCTTAATGGATGTTTGTTAATCAATTTCTCGTCCCCTTTTTAAACTTAATCCTATAATGCTGCTTCGGCGACTTCAATTTTATCGGGATTAATGAATCACGCTATTCTTCCGAAAAGTTTGAGGAGTTGACAAATTATTATGGCAGCAGCCTATACGAAGAAAGACAAAAGATAAAAACGGGAGGGGCGACGAAAGAAGAAATAGTTCGAAGAAGACTGAAATTAAAAGTCCGAAGGACCGCTATTCACATTTCACGCTCAGCCGCGTCTCGCTAGTAAAAGATTCGAATAGTTAACGAATTTAAATCTAACCTTCGTTGTCACCGAAAAATCTATTGGAAGTGCATATTTATTCAGTTTCCAACTGCTAAACGAGCTAATTGAAGGCCTACGAGTCTATCTAAAAGAGTTAAATGAAGTTTGAAACAAAATTAAGCTACGTAAATATATATCTTTAGTAATGGATTAAATTAAGAACTTCAAAGTCCGCTTTTCTTTTGTATATTCGTTAACCTTTCAACCTTGTGATTTATGAATTATGAACGATTATGAAGATATTATAACGTAAAACAACTCGAATTGACGTAACGAACATTATACTGTAATCGATGTAAACATATTATAATTTGCATCAATCCCCTAATTTAATAATACGATAATGCGTTAATTTGTTGAATTTACGTTTGAAGTTATTTTCACATTACAAATAAGAAGTTCCCTCGAACCTAGTTTCGTCGAATATATAACATTTTATATGGAACCTATAATTCGTCGGTTCAGAAGCCAATAAGTGTAAAAATTTATTATCCTTAAAATTGAGATAAATAAAGATTTTGTAAATCAGCTGCAAATAATAATAGTTCCACTAATAAGGCAAAGCACAATTTTTATTATAATGAAATTAAAACAAAAAGTAACATTAATATTTAATAATTTTATTTAATTTTTATATTCATTTTCCTTTTTAATTGTTTTTTATTTTGATTAATCATTTCGTGATGAATGTAAATGCTGCTGTCGATTGTTTATTTGTGAAGACTTATTTAGTGGCTTCTGAACTGTTCAGCTATACCTCTAGTTTTCGTATCATATTTAAAGACACTAGTTTTAGCAATTCATTAAAAGCAAAAATATTATAGCAATTTTTAAAGAGTTAAGGAAGAAAGGAAAAGTTTCTAAACGATGATCGCGAACGCAGATGATGAGTTAACTTCTTTTTAAAATCACAATTTATAAATTTTGACACAAATATTTATTCAGAAATAAGTGATGTGATGAATATTGTGTACACAAAAAAAAGATGTCTATGCAATAAATATTTCTAAAAGAGAAAGAGACCGGGGTGACTAGAAAAAAAACCAGATAGCAAAGAAAACCAAACGGTAACTGTATACATTTACTGTATAATATGCCGTTAAGTCGACTTAAAGGATGATCCTGCAGTTAGTCAGCCGTTTTCGAGTGATCAATCACCTCTTCATGGTTTTTTCGCGGTAAAAATGTGTTACGCCCACCATCTGGAAGAAATTCTACGTTCAAAGGTAAGAGCTACACAGTCGCACGAAGTCTCTGTTGGAAATATTCACTCCGGCAATCAATAAAATATCCTTGCACAACCCCTAAGCCTTATCAAGCGTGAGATGTTCTTTAAAATATCTTGAGAAAGAAGCGAACTTGAAAGAAGATCATAAAACCGGGGACAAACTCAAGAAAGCTGTGCTTCATGGAGACCTTGTAAAATAAATTTCTCTTGATTAAAAAATTTATAAAAACCTATAAAGCGCATATTTTTACTGGATTATTAATAATTCACTGGAATTCGTAACCTATAAAGTAATATTTCATTTAACCTTTGACCCTATGAAGGTATCTCCAAAGTTTCAGTAAAAATCGGTGGCCTAGTTTTAGCTTAAAACGAACAGCCATTTTGAATCCAAACTTCGGCCACCAAGTGCTCGTTTATTTTAGTTGCGCTGATACAAATAAATATTTCTTTTTAATTTGATCAATTTCTTAGAGTATAATATAAGATATATAGGCACAGAGCGAAAATAAATATTACCCCTCGAAACTTGATGCCACTTATTTTGGGGTTGATCGATTTCATCTGTCTCTGAAAAATATTTAACGTCGTAAAATATTAAAAAGCCTTGCTTGAAAATAGATTTTTTTCTTCTGAGCGTATTTGTTGAACTTTCAATTGACTGTATTGATTTATTGATCAAAAATTATTTTTAGTAAGAAGGCATACAAAAAATGGTAGGTAGTAAATGTTTGTATAAATTGGAAAGATACACGGGATTTTCCTATTGAAAGATTGACAATTCAAGAATTAAAAACACGAAGTAGTGGTAGGCATTGTCATAAAAAAGGCATTTAGACATTGTCATAAAAAAATACAAGAAAACCTATCAGAATAGGAGATCTCGAGTCAAATTTACAGTACGACAGAATTTTACAGAGTCTCCGTGAATTGTCTATCCACAGTAGTTATTAAATTGTTGACTTCTAAGCAAAATAAAATATGTCTAATAAATTCACGTTTCATTAAAAAGTCATTTTACTTATCATTGCTAAATAAAAACAAGTTGTTTTGTAGATTTTTATTATGTTTTTAAATAAATAATTTAAGTATTTTAAATTATAATTTAAATATATTAAGTTATTAAATTATAATCTAAATATATTAAATTATTTATTATATCAGTAAAAATCGGAATATTTTATTGCTGGTGACTTCATGGTCCAATTCGGATACACAAAATGTTATCTTACAAAACACTCGGAATTCTGTTCTTCCTTTAGCTACTTCCTCTACTTATCTTATTCCAAGCCACGTGTACCATTAATAACATGTTTATTAAAAATAGCTTCTAATAAATTTGGCACTAAAGAATTAATTTCCACCACAAGGATGAGTCGTAATAAGTTTGTTTCATTGTTATGTATACGATAATTAATAATTACATATAATATTGTAGGATTTTTCCAAGTATGAAAGGCAGAATGATCGAGGATGAGTGTTGTAAAATACTAAACTAATGGAACAGATGTTGACAGATGGCAGCTTCGAGTGACCTGAGTTATTGCTTAGGCGAAAGAAAAGAGAAAGATTGGGAAATCGAAGGAGAATCGTCACCCTGAAAACTCGTGCTTGTCGTAGTTGTTGCCGTTGTTGAAGTCGTTGTTGAAGTCGTCGTTGAACTCGTTGTTGAAGTCGTTGTTGAAGTCGTTGTTGAAGTCGTCGTTGAACTCGTTGTTGAAGTCGTTGTTGAAGTCGTTGTTGAAGTCGTTGTTGAAGTCGTTGTTGAAGTTGTTGTTGAAGTCGTTGTTGAAGTCGTCGTTGAACTCGTTGTTGAACTCGTTGTTGAAGTCGTTGTTGAAGTCGTTGTTGCTGTTGAGGTCGTTGTTGTTACCGTCGTCGTTACTGTTAGTATCTTTGTTGTAAACCGTGGGAAGTTGTGTGTTATCGATAATAAACTGTCACTGTTATTATTATTTAAAGTCGTGTGTTGTTCTTTTCATATCATCACGGAGTCTCGTGGGGTTTACAAACCTTAATTTCCTACAATATATCAAATTTTAGTAAAATATTAAATGACCAGTGTGAAGAGTCGATTAAATACAGCTCGACACAGAACGTGTTAAAACCCCAGATACAAAAAAAAACAATGCACCCTTTGCCAGGATTTCCAACAGCGACGAGAATCGTTTTATTAAACAGCAAAGAGTCTCGTAAGCGAAGCCCCCTGTAGCCGTTATCATTAAACGGATCCCCGGGACCTGTATCTTTCATTTAAACTCGATATTACAACGGAAGTTGGGAAACTGGGACGCGTAAATAGAATGCCGGACAAGAATTTCCACCGAAAAAGAAAAACGAAATAGCAGGAGGAACAAAAGTAATTATCCGGTAACGGCGGTTCATACTTGACGAGTAGGCTAGAGTTACACTTCCGGGTATTTCCGGTGAAATGGTCGCGACTTCCGGTCGCATTTTTCCATCGCGCTCGCTCGGACGTTTCGCGAATCCGGAGCTTTCCTGACTAATTTTCTCTCGCGTTGGAGTTCCACGCGGAAACGAGGCACACTAGAGTATTAGATCCGAAAAGCTGGTCAAATTACGATTTTTCAAAACTTGCGTCAGGTGAACAATTTTGGTTGTCTGTGCTATTGAAATATATGAACAACAGTGTATCAATATCATCTTTTTATTTATGTACTCATTTTCTTCTTTGCTTCGTTTCTCTTAATAATGTAAAAATATAGGCAACAAAGATGTGTAAATACGTTTTTTACATTATTTTTTGTACTGTAATGTATGGGCGAAAACAAGGCATATTAAATGATACTATTACGAGGCTATGTAGAAAATTGTTTCGAACAGTTTTTAATTGTTTTTCGTTTCTTTTACCATTTTCAATAATTTTTAGTACTTTGCAATCGTTTTTAATGGTTTTTAATACTTTGTGACAGTTTTTAATAGTTTTGAATAGTTCCACGTAGTTTTTCATGATCTTTAATGCTTTTGACCTTTTTTCAGTGTCCTCTACATATTTTATAATAATTATAAAGCCTTTGCAAATGTGAATAATGATAATATTTGCTTTTTAATGTTTAAAATTATTCCCGCTATGTTAAAATAAAGAAAAATCATTGAAAACTATTCAAAATAATTTTATACTTTGATTTTGTTTCATTGAATAAATCACAGCCTAGCATAATATACCATTTAATATGACTTATTAGCACATCTTTGGTAGCCAATTCTCTTTGCACTTAACAGAAACTTCTGCGATTTTCAATGACGCAATAAAGAACATCGGGGCTCTATACTTGTATCACAATAAATAATAAGGTGTCTTCAGACTTGAATAATTCTAAACAGAGAAACAATTAAAAAGTGAAAATTGCTGAGAACTGTAACGTATACCTGTCTAAAAAGTGTCTGTAAAGAAAAAATGATCATAACTACTTCGTCACATATAAACGATACTAATAGCTGAGCGATATTTCCAGAAACAAGCGAAGAGAAAAATAAGTATAAACCTTTAGTTTCAACGCAGGGCGACACTATATGAGAACATAAACAGAAATAGTAACATACTAGTTTGCTATTGTTCATATGTTACAATAGCTAAGACAACCAAAATTTTTGATCTTACATAAGATTTGAATAATTGTATTCTGACCGGCTTTTTCAACTTAATACTCCACTGTGCAGTGGCAAGAATCGTTCGTGCCTTGATCACTCAGGGAGCAGGAAAGTGAGAAAAGTAGTTGGAAGCGAGCTTCGCAGCTCGAGGGCCAAGTTGGCGGAGGCAGCATCTGCCGGCGAAACTTTTCATTTGCCTGGAAAATTAAACACGCCACATATACGAGCCACTCAGACGCGGGTCGGCGGAAGTAGCCTGAACGCGAGCGGTTCCGGGGAAATGTAATTGCACTGCCAAGGACGTTATTGGTCCTGGCTGACCCACTCGTCGGTCGCTATTTATGAACGAAGCGGGAGGGAGTTGCGTATTTCGTTATTTGCTAATTATGCGAGAGCGTTCGACTCGTACCGATAAGTTCTTTGCCACCGGTGACTTAATTGATGACGCGTTGCTTGAACTTCAATTCATTTCTGGGCCACTTGAGACCCTGTGTGATCGTAAGTGGATTTCTGATCGAGGAACGGTAACTCAGAATTTTGTTTATCGTAACAGTAATTACTAAACTGCAGATTTTATGCATTTATGACAAAAATAGATATATTAAGTACAAGACAGTTGAAGTTCAAGAAAATTTAAGAATATTCTTATATTGTTGCCAGTTTACTAAAGGATTCTTAACCCTAGAACGACCCCATTATATTTTTCGGCATAAGTAACATTGTGGATACTTATTTACACGTTTGCAAACAAGTTGAAAATTTGTGGGTTCGTTGACAACCGCAGAGGGTTGTTCTAGGGTTAAAATACAAAAGATTTTTCTTTTGTATCAAAATTCGCAACTTAGGAATTACTATACTACGGGTTTTATACATTTGTGGCAAAAATGGCTAGGTGAACCATAAAATAGTGAATAAAATAAGGGGAGCTAAAAATATTAGAGTATTGATTCTAACTTATGCGAAATTATTTAGGAAAGAGAAGAAGTTGCACTTGGCTCCTAGATCTTGCAATCGTGGTTTTACAACGAATTTTTATGTTCCATAGAGATCTGCAGTCTAGTAATTACTATAACATTATGTGGGTTTCGTGTATTTAGCACGTTAAAGTACGTATCAGTGCTTATAAAAAACACGCAAAATCTGAACAACTTGTTTAATCATACAAAAGTAGAAAAGGCAAGATTTGTTGTAACCATTACTTTCGTAACCCTCCTCGTTACAGCTCCTAGATTCTCGCATAATTTGGCTTACTCAATAGGTTGTACTAAAAATTAGTTTTAAAGTTTAAACAAAAATTGTGTGAATCATACATGAAGTAGAGGAAACCGATAACGGTTGTAACACGTTAAATATCTCAAAATATATGATAGATATTACAGGGTTCAAATATACAGGGTATCCCAAAAATCACTCACAATCTGAAAATGAGGGGTTTCCTGAGGCCATTTGAAGTAACTTTTCCCTTAGTGAAAAAGTAATCCACGGTTTTATTTACGAATTACTAACGAAAAACAGTGACCAATGAATGGCGAGATTAGCTAGCTCGAGGCGGTCGAGCCAGTGAACGGAACTGGGCTTCGTCCCATCGTTGGCTCGACCGCGTTGCGTCAGCCGAGCTCACTTCTCATTGGTCAGTAGTTTTCATTAATAACTCGTAAATAAAGCCGCAGATAGCAATTGCGCTAAGGAAAAAGTTACTTTAAATGACCTCATCTCCCGTTTACGAGTAACTTTTGTATAATAACGAGTAACTTTTGTATAATAACCCTGTATAATATAATATGATATTTGGAACACACTCATCTATCACACTTAGGTAAATACAAAATATACATTTGAATAAGGAAGAAAATAACTTGTCGAAACCTAAAGGCTAACTTTCCCTACTGCTTTAAAATTGTGATAAAAGTGCTTCTTTAGAAAATATATTCTTCCTTGTTTTAAATCTGCAATTTCATATGTCCTAAAGAAATACTGTTAGTTACTTTACATTAATAAATATGTTGTAAACAACAATGTATAATTAAAGTTTGAAAGTGCGACCGGAAATGATTGTAACACCGATATTCGAAGTCAATTGTAAGAAATTATAACTTAAATAACTAGTTATATTTATTAGATTATCTAATAAATTTAAAATTGCTGTAATTTAATATCATAATTAAACTTTTAGAATGTCTCGTATAAAAATTAGAAAAAACTAAGAAAGGAACCGTGGATATAAAAGCATACAAAGATGGCTACGAACCTTATAGTAGAAGCAAATTTAATGAAAAATGTCGGGGTTCAGGATCGAGATCGGTTGCAATATTCTACCAGCTTCTCATATTTTATTAATAACTTGGGTATTCCTTAATGCACAACAAAACCACTGCAACTGAATAATCTCAGACAAATAGATGAGAGGTTTGTGTAATGACTGTAGTTGCAGATACCACAGCTTCGGTGTAATCGTGTTCCAAAATCAAAGCGTTACAATCGTCATCAATCTTTCCTATTAGATTGTACTGAAAATTAGTTTTTAAGTTTGGCATAAAAGAAGTATCATCTAAAACAAACGATTTCATTATTAAAATCTGCCTTTCAGGATCAGTTTGACGCCAGAGAGCAACGTGTGGGTTGGAGCATGGTGGATAGGGTTTCTGGGAGCCGCGGTACTCAGTTTCATAATCGCAATACCGATCTTGGCGTTCCCGGCAGCGTTACCTGGTACTTTGAACGCTTCTATTAAAACCTCTTGCGCTAGTAGTTCATTGTACGATGTTGATGGTAAATCCCTCCGAAACAATTACCAGTTTGCTGATATGGACAAATCATCTTTACGCGAGCTCGAAACACATTGTATAAATGTGTTCCAAAATTATGTTACTTCCGCGAAATAAAGAGTTGCTGAGATCATTTGAAGTAACTTTTTCCTTAGAGAAAATGCAATCCGTGGCTTTGTTTACGAGTTATTGGTGAAGGGCACTGACCAATAAGAGACGAGCTCGGCTGGTACAAGGCGACCGAGTCAACGAGCGATCGAAGCCAAGATCCGCCTTGCGCCATCTGAGCTCGTCTCCCATTGGTCAGTGTTTTTCGATAATAACTCGTAAACAAAACCGCGAATTGTATTTCTGATAAGGAAAAAGTTACTTCGAACGACCTCAGGAAGCCCTGTTTCCGGAAATAACATAATTTTAGTACATTCTGTATATAAAGTACATAATCACTTTCGGGATATTATCACTTAAAATTCTGATCATTAATTCTTGAAACTAATAGCGTTTCCTTGTTTTTTATTTTTTTTTTTTTTGAGCCTGTCGAATCACAAATCTTACATTTTCTGAAAACGTGACATGCGGTGTTTTCTGGAAAACTTGTTTCAATCGTGATTTTCTTATGAAACAGCATCATGTAGCAGCCAATTCTTTTTGTTTATACGAGGCAAGAGTTCCTTCTTTTGTATGGTATAAGTTATATCCGTTGCAAAGAGTTGCAGATCTCATCGTAGTGTGAGATGTGTCTCACACATCGCTCTAGCACAAGAAGTTAAATCATGCTTTATTTCTTTTCTGATACGATTAAACGAGATGAAGTATACATTGCATTTGTACAGGTTCGGAAGAGTTAGCCAAGGAAAGAGTCTCGGAGGCCCACGAGAAGCCGAAGCAATCGGCCTCGAGCGAGACGATCGAGGCGTTCTCGAAAATCCGTGAGCTGCCGCGCGCTTTGACAGAGCTGCTGGGCAACCCGGGGTTTTTCATGTTGAATTTGGCAGGTGCCAGTGAAGGATTGCTCATCGCCGGTTTCGCGGCGTTCCTCCCGAAGCTGATCGAAAATCAATTCAACGTCAACGCTAGCTCGGCCGCGCTGCTAATGGGTGAATAATATCGAAACTTTCTGTTATAATCAATCAAACGGGCCCGCCTGTACCGGTTGCCGTAATCGCCGTCATTTTTTGCTGGAGAACCCGAAGCGCTTTGGAAAAAACAGCATCGACCGAACGATATGTTACCGTGTCCCCTCGTGATACCGTGACGCGAATCGTTTTTACACCGGCGCGTCGTTCAAAATTTTTCAGATTCCACGCGCCCATTAAAATTAACAGAACTGTGTGTATTGTGCTCCTCTCGTGAACGCAGAATTTAATGGAACATTTTGGAGGACCGTTCAAAATGATCCGTAATATTTCATTGCAAAGCTCTATGGTGCTTGCATGCACCTTAATTTTAAAATAGACTGTAATCGATTTTCCTTTCTGAACTGTAATTCTTTTTACAATACGTATTATTATATATGTTATATTATATGATCAAAAAATATTATAATATTGCATACCCAATAGTGATCAGAAAATTTTATAGTATTATGCAGTACTTATTACAAGGAGATCAGTTTTTGTGGGGGTAAATATAGTTAAAAGCGTAGAAAAGTTTTCATGAACTACCCTTTTTCTTTTTTAAGTATTCCAATCTTTATAATACCAATGAAAGGAACTTTACATTTTGAAACTTTTTTGTTTCTAGGTCTGGTTACGGTTCCCGCAGGCGGCGGCGGTACTTTCCTCGGCGGTTATCTCATAAAACGGTTTAATTTGCCCTGCTCGGGCATTTTAAAGTTCTGCCTTTTGGCCACTGCATCCTGCATCGCCTTTACTCTGTGCTTCGTGCTGAATTGTCCGAATCTGAACTTCGCCGGAGTCACGGTCCCTTATTCCGAACAGACCAAGTACGTTATGCTTATGTACACCGTCTGTTCTTTCTTAAATCATTTTTTTTTACCGGAATTTGCGGCTAAAGTTACACACATTCTTGAAAACAGAGGTCGAAAGAGTTATAGAAGTTTTTAGTGAATCCTGTTCAAAATGACCTGTTCAAAAGAAAAATTTGTATTTTTGGCAGTACTTGTGACATACAAAAATAGAAATTCTTCTTTAACAAACAAGTGTTACAAAATATGAGAAAAGTTCTCAATTAGTGGATAATGGATAAGCTGAATAATAGTACAATAACACTAGATGAATATTACAGTTGAATTGAATGTATTACTTATTCGCAATATTTACCTATGTAACTTCAAATATCGAATTTTGTTTGTACTTCCGTTTTAGAACGATTTTCAACTAATGTTCTGAATTAATTTTTTTCCGTAGAACTATTATGACACCGATTATAAAATACCTGGTCCACAAAGCACTTTTCAAATATTTTAAGAATGAAAGATAATTATTTATAAGAAAAAGATAATTACATTATTTATAAGAAAGATAATTACAAACTACTTATGTGCTCTTTGTGGACTGTGCATAATAAAATTCCCTTGGAATAATTATTAATACATTCTAGAGTCAAGCAAATGTTTAGACTAAAGTTACATTTTGATAAAACTGAACCTTATTGTAGATCAATAAACTTTATAGTATCTCGTATTTGACATGATTGCATAAAATTTTTGAATCTAAGCAAATTTTTAGATTGAAGTTACATTTTGTTAATACTGAACCTTATTGTACTTCAATAAATTTCATAGTATCTCGTATTTGATATGAATGCATAAAATTTTTGAATCTATTTGCAATGTTACTTTCCAATTATTGATTTCCTCTTTTTACCATATCAATAGAAAGTTTGTACCTTTAAAAATACTATATGATTAATTTCTACATTTCTGTTCAATGGTGATATATAAAACATTTACCGTCTATTAGTAATTAATCAATCGCTTTAAGCCAGTTGGTAATACTAGCAATGGAACATTTGGGTTTTGAAAAATAGTATATTTACAACTGATAAATTTTCAGGAAAACTTTCTCATTGGACGACGCCTGCAATAGTGGCTGCGGATGTTCGAGATCAGAATTTAATCCAATATGCGGTGTCGATGGAATCACATACTATTCACCCTGTCATGCTGGATGTTACCAAGAAACGCAGTTAAACAACTTTAAAGTAAATATTAAAAACATAATTGCTTCTTGAAATGATCTCCTTATTTACAGTAAAATAATTATTACTAGTAATTCTTTGAAAACTGATATTAGATACGTATTATATGTTCGATATTTTCTAGCATATTTTTTAATAATAATTCATTAAATACAAATCCTCCAGTAATTTTTCAATAAACTTTACACATTGTACAAATTTTATTTGAAGGAAAAGAATTTTCTTCTAGATATCAAATGAAATAATCAAATAAAGTGCCAAAGACGCACAAGGATAATAGAACAGCCACAGTAGTAGATTAAATTCTTACTAATTATTCTAATTAATAGTGTTACATATGGAACATGAAACATGTTTGCACAAACGGTAAACTTAGATATTGATAGGATAATTGAAATTCTACAGTATATTTCTAAAGGATAAACGATCTATAAAATCGGTTTTAATTTTCTAAGGATGAATTTGTTGCTGTAATTAATTAGTGCATTTCCATTTAACAGGTATATTTAGAATGCAGCTGCATACGCGCGCCACCAATGAACATGACGTCCGGCACAGACATCATCGCCTATCAGGCGATCAACACCACCTGCAACACAACCTGCTCATACTTATGGCCATTCATTATACTAGCTTTCTGTAATATGTTTATTACATTCCTCTGTACAATGCCAGCGCTGTCGGCAACTCTCCGCGTTGTTCGAGACGATCAAAGATCGTTCGCCTTGGGCATACAATGGATCAAAGTGAGGATTTTGGGCACTATACCAGCACCCATGGTGTTTGGTGCTCTTATAGATGATACCTGCATTTTATGGAACGAGACCTGCGACGGCAGAGGAGCGTGCCTCGTTTACGACAATTTGTATATGAGCAGGTAATTTATGATAATTATTAAACGCGCCAAATGATTACTTTTTTCAATTTTGGATTCGCTGGACACTAAAAATTGATGATTAGTAACTTTACGTGATTGCAATTTATCTGACAAGCTTTTGATACAGTCAAGATTTTGTAACTGTGTAGAAATTCATTTCTTCTTTTAATAATTGTTATAAATGCATAAAATTCAAAGTGTGTTTATTATTCTTGTTTCACACGATAATTGACGAATGAGAAATGATTTTATTTTTAAAAAGTAAAGTTGAAATATTAAAAAATTAAAAGATTTTTAATTAAAAATCCTCGATAAAAATTCTTTTGAACTTAGATATCATTGTTTCATTACCTCCGGGATTAATTGTCGACTTTTTGTCAACTAAATTTGTTTTCACTTGTTTTATTACTGTATTATATGCTCTTGTATATTTTTAGATTTTAGATTTTTCCATTGTGTAAAAAAGTTACTATTAGTACAGACGAAGATAAACCGCTATTAGTATAGTTACCAACTGTGACAGTACCAGCTACATTCTTGTTTGATGTTCCAGGTACATGCTGGCGTTAGCTTTCCTTGGCAAAGCAGCTTCCCTCCTTTTCTTCTTCCTAGCCTGGTGGACTTACATCCCTCCGGGTGGCAGAAGGGCTGATCAGAACTCTCGAGAGGAGCCCACCACCACATTAATGTTAAATGACACATCTCACGAAACGCCAACAACACCGGCGACGATAAATCCTATACTCGAACCTTAAACAATAATTTCGCGGACATTTCTGTTCATTGAAAACCAATGAACGACTACTATCGGTGTAAAATCAATTGTTCGCTCGAGGTCGTTGACGAACTATTATCAATTACCTCTGTATCCAAAAATATTTACAAATGAAAATAGTATCATTACGTAACTATTTGATACTTCTTAATAGCAGAGAAATATTTGCAGAACTCTTGATATGCACAAACCTGTTGATATATACAATTTCATTTTATTTACAATTTCCATTTCTTCGGAATATTGTATAAATTTTATTCTAAGAACAACCTACCGGAGATTATTTACATATATCATAATTAGGTATTGTATAATGTTTTCGATAACAATAACAATTTCAATCGTGAAACCGCAAATTACTCTCAGTAACATAATTTAATAATTTCGGTTAGAATTATTAAGTGAGGAAGACTTTTATATTGTTTTTTGATATAGGATAACCATGGAAATTTTATTAATCCTCTGTTAACAAGGATTTTTCAAAAAATGCAAACATTTTCAATATTATATATGGGGAACACTAGTTTTTAACTAGGTTGTGATATTCATTTCTATTGTAACATATTGCAAAAACTGATTGTTAACAGGATTTTTAAAATACAAACGAATTGAACTAATATTTCCTGTGATAAAATCTATCTTTCTAGTTTCAAGTTCAATGGTCCAATGATTTTGGTATTGCGGGAATTTTTGGAGTTGACATTCGGTGCTTCGTCTTCGAAGTGTAAATATACTTCCGGTAGGTAGAGTGTTAAAAGAATTAATTTCTTATTAACTATACAAAATTAATATTTCAAACGCATGGAATTTGATGTTAAAAATGTAATTTATTGTTACTGTGAAGACGGCCTCGGGTGACTACAGAGTTTATACGAAATATTTAATTATAGTAGCGGTACAGTTGCAGAGAATAAGTTCGAAAAGAGATCACTTGTTCTGACTTTCCTGAAAATTTGCTAGTCAGCTGAGAATAAACACGACGATGTGACCTAGCTTCCATTAAATGCGGAAAATTAAGATTAGCAATGGGTACCAATTGGATGGACACATTTTTTATTGAATAGTTATGCTACATAATTTATCGTAGAGGGTTATATATATATATATATAGTATATCTAATAAGTGTTTCTATATTTATACGGATTAGGTAAGACGTCGTACGATGAAAAGGAAACAATCGGTTTTTTATTGAGTAACTTCTTTTCTGTAGACCGTATCGATTTCAGATAAATTGTGATGCGTTTACCGGTTAGCGTCTTTAACCTATTAATTCCGAGGACTGTTTAAAATGTTGGAAATTCCTATACGCATCGAGAGGCACCAATTTTTCCGTTTCCCTATAATCGATTTTCAAATCTAAACTGTTGCATTGTGTTTCTAATTTCGGTCAGTTCATTCGTATCCTGTTTTATACGATAGTAGCAATAATTTATATACCGTCTGCAATAATCTTCTTCATCTCGATTTTTGTACATATTTTTTCCCGCTTTCCTCTTCTTTCCTCTAATTAAATGTCCTTGTCGTCACCCTCTTCTTCTTTGAGTAACAGTTTCTATAAAAATATACTGAACTATAAAAGCTGTCACCCTGAGTGCAGACGTAGTATAAGAAATCCCGCCTAGAAATTGTACAGTTACCTTTATGCAATTCGCAATGAATACGCTACTTCGCATAAGAGACCTACACTGCCAGAATTGCTGTAAGAATCATGAAAATGTGTTTCTTCTGTTAACGTCGCGTGGAAGTGTACTTATGAGGAGTCACATTCAAAATTACACACTACGTAGTAAAATATTATATAATTTCATTCGTTAAATTCGGATCGCGTGAAAAGATTTTACTTCCCTAGCTATTAACAATATTGACTGCTCAAATTATAGCTAAGTATACAAGCAGAATTATCATAGCTACCAATCGATTAAAAGATATCAAACTATTTGTGTTAATTTTTAGAAAATTATTCAAATATGTCAATTTTAAATTCAAATAAACCGAAAAAAACAGTTTTACACATGTTCGATTATAGTCACCAGACATTTTTCAAACCGTACATTATTGTAACTTCATTTTTATCATATTTGTAAATATTCGTTTAGACAGTGCTACGGAATAAACACCTTATTTACCACGTGAAACGTAATTTTATACATGTGGTACATGATTTTGACAGTGACTCGCTGTACATACACTGATCAGCGAACGTGTATCAACTAATTAAGAGGGGTAACGAGTAAGTGCACTTGTAGTCCTTTCGATGTTCATAGCATCCCGCTTTCGAATTCAAGACGGAATCATTAGATTTTGAGTACCGCATTGATATAAACGAGGTAGAGATCAAAATCCGCTTGACGTATCGATGTTCGTACCATTATGAAACAGACCGGTATCTGCGGTTAAGTAATGGATAGTAGCAATTGTAATTAAGCGACGACGATGTACACGACGTCGTCGTTCGAATTGACAGCGTTCCTCTGTAGTTCGCGGAGTCGTCAAGTAAAAGCAGCCCGTATGAACGTATGTACCGCAGGTAGATTGTAGATAGTAATAATCAGTGTTTAAGGTATACAGGACGATCCCCGGAGCATTTTGATAATCGTCATGATTCATTAACCGAGGTAACTGTTACCGATCGATTGTTACAACACAGAGATGCCTCTGGACCGTTTCCCTTTTCTACGAAGTTTATGTAACACTTGTATGTATGTCGTTATCGATTCACAACATGGAAACAGCGTTTTCAGGAGTAATCATTAGGATGATCCTTATTCTTCGACTTTCTATTTTTCTAGTCTTATACCGCTAAATTGTGACATTTAGCGAGAAAATTACGTGTGGAAAATTTGCAAGCAATCTAGCAATAGAGATGTTAATGGTCTCATTTTGTTTCCGAACGTAAATGTATTTCGTTATTTTAGAGATATTGTTAACACTAAACCTACCGAGCTCTGAAACTAGTTATTAAGGTGTGTTGCTTTATAACAGTAAAATGACTGTTTCTACCTAGACATTTCTACATTTCTATTATAACACGTGCTTGTTGCATATTTAAACGAAAAAGTGTGAAACCGGTCATTTTGACCTGCTCAAACAATTTGGATAGGGGAGATACAAATATTCAAGTTTTGCGGCTCGTTTTTATAATTGCCGACTATCAAGAACTATAAAAACAAATCTAAAAGCACTGATCGTTACTTCATCATTATTAATCTAATAAATTGTCTTTCAATCAAGAATGTTTAACAATATTTATGAGATAATGGAGTATAATTACGTTCGGAAGTTAAGTGAAATCATCAAAATTTTTAAATCTCAAAATTTAAATTTGGCATACATCATTTTCTCACCAAATGTAACTATTTAGAGACATAAGACCAAAAGAATCTCGAAACAAATTTTTTGATCCCTATACCTAAGGACTACACTAATGATCATCTACCGTGAATCACTATCATAAGAAATCTGGCACAGAAATCGTAAGGATGTGTGCCACGAGCATTTATATCATTCTTAACGCATATCTTGTCCACGTGTCGACATAAGGGACATTCTATTGGACAGTTTTTATATTACGCCATCGTCATCTTCATGCTCTAGCTTTCAAAAAATGCATCTCGCATCGAATCAATGAGCAAGTGCCTAAGCAGACAGGTTCGATTGTTTCGACGTTAACACTTTAACAACCGGCAGGTTTTAAATAATTTTTTTATCATCGAAGAACAACAGTTAAGACAACAATCTTATTTATAACCGCTAAAATTATTTAGATTAATGTAATGTCAGTCATTGGAAATCCTATTAACACATTCATTTAATAAAACTGAAACCAGAGAACGTTTATGACAAGAAATATTAGTTTAACTCTTTTGTATTCTAAAAATCCTAGTAACATTCAGTTTGTTAAATATATTACGATAAAAATGAATTTCAAAACCGAATTAAAAATTAGTGTACTTATATATGACCGATGCGACACTCAACTTATTAACACTAGAAAGACGGAGACTTAGTATATACCTACATTGCCTGAAAGCAGTCAAACTGACTGCATTGTGAAAGAATAACTAATGTGTAAAGAAATTTGTTTAAAATTAATTTTTAATATTTTTTATATTATTTACAGTCATACAAGTTATTAGTAAGTATTAAAAATAAAAAAAATTTATTTGTAAAAATTATTTGTACATTTCAAGCAAATGAAAGTGGAAATCTTTTTATGTGTACATCTTCCGCAAACATACTTTTGACATTTGTCACATATATTATTTGCTTTATTATTGTGGCAAAGTCGTACTTGACAAATTTTTCGTTTATTAGAATATGTTGTATTTGATAATGTTGCAGTTGATCTTTCTGGATCTTCATGTTCTGATGAATTTTTCTGTCTTGTAGCTGTGTAATCGGCGGAAAGATGTTCTGCTAATTGAAACAAGAACTGTTTTCGTTGTATTTGTATTCTTGTCGTTTCTTTGTAAAGAATTCAAGCATTTATCGCAGCCAAGTCTGAAATATTGAAAAATATTTGGAGGGGCCATCTACGAGAGCTAGATTTTACTGTGTATTTTCTGGTCATTTGATCCGTCATATCAACTTCAACTTTTGTTTCGTTATAAAATTGAATAGTGTCCGGTAACATTTTTTATTACTTTTATCAATTTTCACAAACTTATGCCTAAAACTTAGAACAGCTACTCTTTTATTCGGTTTGTTTTTATATACTGTAAGGACACAATTTTCTTATTTATATAGCAAGTTGACTATTTTCAATGAATTTGTCCCATATTACCGAAACCAAGGCAAATTTATTTGTTTAGAGACGTCTACTTCTTTCGGTTCTGCTGTCAAAACGAATAAATCGTAAGATTTGCTTGAACTTATCTCTGGGCATAGTTCTTCTAAAAAATTCGGGACCCCACTTTGCTGACCATAAATAACTCAGTTTTAAATTTTTTATTTATATATATAATAGTAATTATTTTATACATGTGTATAAATTATTTATATAATAATAGTAATAATTCTACTTGAGATGTGGTGGAGTAGGACGTAACAGCTGTTATTCCAATCCAGAGCCGAACTGGTTAAAATTTCCCAAGCAGTCAAAATGACTGCTTTTGGGCAATATAGGTATACCACATATACAGGGTGGTTGGTAACTGGTGGTACAAGCGGAAAGAGGATGATTCTACGCGAAAAAAGAAGTCGAAAATATAGAATAAAAATTTTTCGTTTGTGGCTTTGTTTTCGAGAAAATTGACTTTGAATTTTTGCTCGGTACGCGTGCACTTTATCACGTCTCGTTATAACGGATCTCACTGTAGATCGTTGTCTCGATGGATATTATGTTGATAAACACTTCCAATGTGACCGAAGTGTTTTCCTACCTATTAACTTACTATCCTTTCATACTTTAAAACAATCGAATACGTTAGAAAGCGTACATAGAAATTTAATTAGAAGAGCAGAAGTATGTGTTCGGCAGAATGGGCAACATTTTCAGCAATTTTTGTAATAATAAACTTTATGCTTACTTCATATTATTTCATTATGTATTCCTAATTTTCCGTTACAGCAAAAACAAACTTAAACTGCGATAATATCTATCGAGACAACGATCTACAGTGAGATCCGTTATAACGAGACGTGATAACGTGCACGCGTACCGAGCGAAAATTCAAAGTCGATTTTCTCGAAAACAAAGCCACAAACGAAAAATTTTTATTCTATATTTTCGACTTCTTTTTTCGCGTAGAATCACCCCCTTTCCGCTTGTACCACCAGTTACCAACCACCCTGTATAAATATTGGAAATGAAGGAGGGGGGAGGCAACTACAATTATTAATAGACGCATTTATATGTTGTAGAAAAAGTCACAAAATTTTAAGAAGCCGTGTCATCATATACATAATTGTTTTTCTAATCGAAATTGAAAAGCAGTCAAAATGACTTCCTCCGGCAATCTAGTGTTAATAGACTTCCGGTAAATAAAGTGTTAAAGAATCATAGACTTATAAGCGACGAAAGAACTGCTTAAGCACGCC
>CM052168.1:3925479-3975311 GCA_028455555.1 Augochlorella aurata | reverse complement strand
AATGTGAGAATGGAGAATGTATAGAAAGTGCATTATTATGTGATGGACAACCAGACTGCAGGGATAAATCTGATGAAACAGAAGCAGAATGTACTAAACGAAACATTATATGCCCACATACTACATTCCGTTGTGGATATGGTGCTTGTGTAGATGGGGATAGAACTTGTAATGGAGTGAAAGATTGTGTTGACAATAGCGATGAAACATTGCCAAACTGCTATAGTTTAAACAATACATCCTCAGAATGTCGAAGCAACGAATTCAAATGCAACAATGGGCAATGCATTTCGACAAATAATGTGTGCAATGGCAATGCAGATTGCTCTGATGGTTCAGATGAAACGTATATTCAATGTGGAGGAATCTTGTAGGTTGTGAGACCATTGTTCTTGCACTCTTTCCACAAATCAACTATTGTCGTTGGCAGTGCATTTAATTAGTTTGCCAGCCCAATTTTTAAATATGCTGCTATGTTTTAATAGGTCATACAGCTCGTTGTATACATTATTTCAGAAATTTCGTATTTTTAAATATTTCTAGCCACTCTTAAAAGTCACTAGACGTCTCAAAAAACTTTTGAATATTTTTCAAAAAATATAGGTGAGCAATTAAAACTAATTGGTGAGCAATCTTGTGCAAGTAAAGAGCAATGTTTGAGCTATGTTACTTTAATTTAGTTAATACGGTGAACCACTTCACACGGGTGTCGCATGTAATATATAGTAGCTATGTTCGCATCGGTCATGAAACGAGACACATTACAGTTCTAATCTGTTCATGTTCATAACATAACCTTAGAACGTAATGTGTTCAATGTTTACACGTGACGCTGAATGCTGAGCTTTATTTTCAAAAATATTACGATATGTACTCATATTATCGTTCCTTATTGATTGCAATAAATGTGAAATACATCTAAGAAATAATATAAATTATATTATATTACAAGGTATAGTTAATATACTTTGGAGTTGTTAATGTTATTTATTAAATACACATTTAATTGTATTCGTGAAGATGAGTAAAAGAAAGTTTGAAGAAGAAAATGGAAACAAACAAAATAGCGGTGATTCTCCTTTGGAAGTAATAGAAACCAAACGAATACTGTCTCGTTTTAAATCAGTGACTGGTGAAATATTACCAGGTGGATTGTTAGATTTACCTGTTAACATTTCTATTGACAAATTGCAAACAATCTGTAATGCTCTTCTACAAAATGAAGAACCAGTACCTTTTGCATTTTATGTGAATGATGTAGAAATTACAGATACGTTAGAAAAAAATATCAATGAAAACATTAGCATTAGTGAAGATGTAGTTGAAATTGTATATCAACCACAAGCAATTTTTAAAGTTAGAGCAGTTACTCGATGTACTGGATCATTGGAGGGTATGTTATTTACATGTTTATTTATATTCACATATGGTGGTTTACTTTATTTGATTATAAGAGATATGTATATTCTTGTTGGTGTAATATGAATAAATTTGAAATATCAAGGAATGTTATAATGCTTTCTTGAATTTAACAATATAATTTCTGTTTTGTCTATAATTATAATTTGATCATAAATTAATTAAAGCAAAATAATAATGATATTAAGTAAATAATTAGAATTAATTTTTACTTTCCATAGGACATAAAGAAGCTGTGATATCAGTTGCATTTTCTCCAGATGGATCTAACTTAGCTAGTGGTTCTGGTGATACTACAGTCAGATTTTGGGATATCTATACTCAAACACCTCATTTCACTGGTGAAAGCCATAAACATTGGGTTTTGTGTATATCATGGTCCCCATGTGGAAGAAAACTTGTTTCTGCATGTAAAAATGGAACAATCGTATTATGGGATCCAAAAACAGGTCAACAAATAGGTAAAGATAATAAATACTTCGTGATAAAATTGTTCATAACATATTAAATTATATGAATTTCTAGGAAAACCAATGTCAAGTCATAAAATGTGGGTTACATCTTTATGCTGGGAACCATTTCATAGAAATCCAGAATGTCAATATTTAGTTAGTGCTTCCAAAGATGGTGATCTAAGAATATGGGACACTGTACGTTCTCAAACTATTCGCACTCTTTCGGGTCATACCAAAAGTGTAACGTGCGTCAAATGGAGTGGAAATGGTCTTATTTATTCTGCTTCTCAAGATAGAACTATCAAAGTGTGGAGGGCCGAAGATGTAAGCCTTACACGTATACAATTGCCGTATGGCCAAATATTTTGTTAAAATTAATATAATATGTCTAGGGAGTCCTATGTAGGACTTTAGTGGGTCACGCACATTGGGTGAATACATTAGCTTTGAATGTAGATTACGTGCTTAGGACTGGGCCTTTCCATTTAGGAAAACATGTAGACAAGACAGAGAATGTATTGGAGTATGTAAAAAAACAATATGAATGTTTTAATGAAGAAATACTCGTATCTGGTTCTGATGATTTCACATTATTCCTTTGGAAACCAGAAAAGGAAACGAAACCTATTGGTATTGTTTGTTTATTATTTTATTAATTACGTTTATGATGTAACATAAATTTATCTGCGCATTTTTCCAGCAAGAATGACTGGTCATCAACAACTGATAAACGACGTAAAATTTTCACCAGATGGCCGAATAATAGCATCAGCTTCTTTTGATAAGTCCATAAAGTTATGGGAATCTAACACAGGAAAATATATAGCTTCATTGAGAGGCCATGTACAGGCAGTATATTCAATAGCTTGGAGTGCAGATTCCCGTTTACTCGTTAGTGGTAGTGCAGATTCCACATTGAAAGGCTAGTGAATCCTTTTTATAAATAATTAGTATACTAATTTCAATTTTGAACTAACATTACGTATTTTTATTTTAGTTTGGAGTATGAAAACTAAGAAGCTTTGCCAAGATCTCCCTGGTCATGCGGATGAAGTTTATGCTGTAGACTGGTCTCCAGATGGATTGCGTGTTGCATCTGGAGGAAAAGACAAAGTTCTAAGATTGTGGCAGAATTAATATATATATATATTTTTTTTCATAATAAAATTAAATTTCTACATAAAACAATGGATATTTATAGTTTTTCCATCTTCGATATGTAAGACCAAACGAATTTAGGATGCGAAGTCTCGAAGAAACTCGTAAAGTTGCCTACTTTGTGACTCCCGAATCCCGAACGCGTTTAAAAGATAATGGAAAATCGTTAGAAGAAGAAGGTATAGATAGAAAATGTATTGTATTTCAGAAATAGTTCCTTTATTTTTAGGATATGTTCCCCCGGGCTTGCATCATTACCCGGGGGTAATTATATGATATACATAATAAGTAAATTCAGATCAAGATCACAACGTAGCAAGAATCGGGAGTGTTCTGCTCTCTCTTTACTCCTTTCGATTGAGGAGGCATCGAGCGGTCGAATCCGAAAGCTAGTCTCGTCGCGTAGCAACTTCACGAGAGAGAATGCTGTTGAGATTTCTCACCCTTGATGCGTAAGGTCTCGCGTGGGAGCACAAAGGGAAAGCCCTAATAAAGACCCTTTAGTTTCAACGATCAATTTATGAACCCAAGACTCTTAAAGAAAGTCGTAAACTTATATTCTTCAGGTTCGCTTTCTTCATTGTTCTTCGATTAAGAGGTCCTGGTTTCATAAGTGTTTCCATTCCTTTATTGCTGGCAAGTGACCCCTCCAGTCTAGTCGTGATATTCTCTAGGTACGCTTTAAGATGCGTTAAAACATAACGTAATGATCATAGTTGTATATTTCATAGCTTATGTATATTTTATGTATTGCTTAGAGTAAGTAGAGAGATAATGAGAGTTCTCCTCAATGAAAATATAGTTGACGAGATTAATAATATGCAAGAGAAATCACGTAGCCTTTTGAAAGAGCTTCTTCAATTTCACATAGCAATACTCAAAAGCTATTGAGTAGTTGCGCCTATAATGCTGTATTTTCTTAAACCGGATGACTAAATCTACAAACGTGCACGATTTAAACTAAATCGGTGACCCGAAGGATTTGCATTCTGCTTGTTAGATTCTTTTAGGTTGATCCATTCTATCATCGATAACGTAGCAGCGAGGAAATCGAAGCCAGGAACAGCGAAGATGTCGGAACAAGGAACAGCAAAGACATCGAAGCGGATAAATAAAAATTTTTAAATAAGTAAATATTAATTTTTTGCTGTATATCACTATAAAATAGAAAATAAATGAATTTTTATCCTGTATTAATTTTTAACTTGTATCATTTTCCTTTCCCATGTATCAGTGCATTAAGTACATTTTTCCGAAGTTAGATTATGTATATCAATATGTTGCTTTTTCTAGTTTGTATGATGGTGAATAGAATCCATTATTTGAATTACCGAGTCTAAACCGCCGTATTGAATTTAGTTTGTCGCAGTTTGCAACTAGTGTAGGTGGCAGTCAGAAAAGTGCTCCAAAAATTAACAGTAGAGTTGATCACCCCTGGTTTCGGCGCTCCACGTGATTGAGTAAACGTTGCTAAAGCACGTTTGTACACTATTATGGTTAAGTTATATTTATAGTGTTTATTATTATCATTTTGATTAAACCGTATTTTTCACAAATAGAAAAATGTTAATAGAACCGAAATTAACAAATACCTCGCAAAACTTTGGTAAACCGCCGGAGAAGCAGAATGCTGTAAATATTAATTTTAATTTCTCGTAATTTTGAAATTTTTCTAAAACTGTTATGTCTAATGGAGAATTATTTTATGTTGTAGTTACTCCAGAGTTTAGGTACTCCGCATATAGATTCTTTTAATTACATGTTAGAAGATGGTCTCGCGGACAGTGTTGCAGATAATCCTCTTGTTTATATTCACCTTCCAAATGAAGATAAAGTAGCTCTGTGGGTTGATGATGTTACTATTCATCAACCTACTGTTCCCATTGGAACTATTGGAGTGAAGAATCATAAAATTTACCCTACGGAGTGTCGTCAGAGAAGATGCACTTACAAAGGAAAAATAACAGTTAAACTTGGTTGGTCAATTAATGATAAAATTCAAGAAGCTCTTGAAAGAAATTTAGGAGAAATTCCAATTATGGTTAAAGTATGTAGCTACAAATTTAACAGTTGTACTATATATTCTAAAAGTATATTGAAATATTTTTAAGGATGACAAAAATGCTAAAATGATACAAAAATTATATAACTTTATATTCGATCTCTACTTGTCCATCAGTAATAATACCTTAACATATGATATATCAATATGTATAGTTGCTTAAAAAAATAATATATTGTGTAGTACTTTATAATTCACATAACAATGCATCTGCAGTTATAATGAAAGGATAAAAAAATTGTTCGTTAAACAATAATATAAAATCAATCACTAGTAAGCCATTTTAATAAAATTGGATATATTGGTATTTTCCTTTTGAAAATTTTATTTATCAAAACCATAATTCTATAATACCTTGGAAATTAAAATATTTCAATATATAGCTGGAGCATCTTATACATCTAATTTATATTTGTTTCTATAGTCCAATAGATGTCATTTAAGTAAAATGAGTCCAAAAGAATTAGTTAGTCATGGAGAGCATGAACAAGAATGGGGTGGATATTTCATAATTAAAGGATTAGAAAAAATCATAAGAATGCTTTTAATGACAAGAAGGAATTATCCTATAGCTATTAGAAGATCTGGATGGAAAGCTCGTGGAATACAATTCAGTGATCTTGGTATACTTCTGAGGAGTGTACGTGATGATAATACTGCAACGGTATGTATTTTGTACAGTAAAATGTGTACTGCTTTTTTTTAATTAGATGAATAACATTATGTAAATATTTGTTTTACAGAACAATACATTGCACTATGTAACTGATGGATCTGCAAAGTTAATGTTCACACATAGAAAAGTTTTGTATTATGTTCCCCTAATCTTGATGTTCAAATGCCTAATGGATGTCTCAGATATGTTTATTTATAATGTACTAACGTCTGATAGCGATGATGATCTGTATTATAAGAGTTGTATTTTAAATATGCTCAGAGAAACACATAAACAAGGCCTACATAGCCATGATCAGTGTAAGGCTTATATAGGAAGTATGTTTAGAATAAAGTTCTTTGAATTGCCACAAGATGCTACTCATACAGATGTTTGTGATTTTATTATTAAGTGAGTGTTATAAATATGCTAGTAGTATGTACATTATTTTATATGATTAATAGGCATCATTTTCAGACATTGTATAGCAATTCATCTTAATGATCCCCGAGATAAATTTTACTTACTTGTTTTTATGACGAAAAAGCTATTTGCTCTTGCAAATAATAAGTGTGCTGTTGAGGGAGCTGATGCTGTGATGATGCAAGAATGTTTACTTGGTGGACACTTGTATTTACAAGTATTGAAAGAAAAATTATACACTTGGCTAACAGGTCTTAAAATGGGAATTTTAAAGCGTGCAAGAAGCGCAGGGAATAGGTACACATTAAATCTACGTAAGTATTTAAAAGGTTGTCATTTAGTGTAACTTATATATATGTATAAAAAATTACATTTAAATTACTTTTTATCCAGAGGAAATGTTAAATATAATGAAACATGCAAGTTCGCTTGAAGCGCAAATGGAAAATTTTTTAGCAACTGGAAATATAAAATCATCTACAGGTTTAGGACTTATGCAAAGTAGTGGTCTCGCAATTATCGCTGAAAATATTAACAGAATGCGTTATATGAGTCATTTTCGTGCAGTCCACAGAGGTTCTTTTTTCCAAGAAATGAGGACGACCGAAGCTAGACAATTATTACCAGATGCGTGGGGTAACTGTCTATTAGATCGAATATGATCATATTAATCAGAGTTTACAATTCATTATTTAATTGTAGGTTTTATTTGTCCTGTCCACACACCCGACGGTGCACCTTGTGGACTTCTGAATCACTTAACAATGAATTGTATCATTACAAAACACCCAGATTCAAAGTTAAAAGCCAATATACCATTAGTGTTAATGGATCTTGGAATGATTCCTTTATCTATTGCTGCCAATTGGAAGAACTCATATGTTGTAATGTTGGACGGGAAATTGATTGGAGTAATAAATGACAACATAGTGGCCAGAATAACAGATAAACTTAGATTGCTTAAAATAAAAGGACAAGAAGTAATTTAGAAGATTTTATTTGATTAATCTATTAATTTGGATTGACTTATTCATTCATATAATTTTAGGTACCATCTACAATGGAAATAGCTCTGGTACCAAAAAAGAATGTACCAGCACAGTACCCAGGATTATATTTATTCACAAGTCCTGCTCGTATGATGAGACCAGTGATGAATTTGGTTGCTAAAAAAACTGAGTATATAGGGACATTCGAACAAGTATATTTAGATATCTGCGTTACACCTGAAGAAACTTATGAAGGAGTAAGAAAATATAATGTATTTTTTGTATAACTTTACGTTATTCGCTAAGTTCTCATCCATTTTATTACTACAGTTAACGTCACATCAAGAATTGTCGAAGACAGCATTTCTAAGCAATTTAGCAAGTCTTATTCCAATGCCAGATTGTAATCAAAGTCCAAGAAATATGTATCAATGTCAAGTAAGGTTTTGTACGAGCATTCTCTTTTTCTAAAAGAATTAGTAAATATTGAATTATATTATTTTATAGATGGGTAAACAAACAATGGGTACTCCATGTCATATATGGCAATTACAATCTGAAACTAAATTATATAGACTTCAAACACCTGCAACACCACTTTTCCGACCTGTTCACCATGATAAAATTAATCTTGATGATTTTCCTATGGGTACTAATGCAATAGTAGCTGTTATTTCATACACAGTAAGTACATAATACTAGTTTCAATATGGCAAGAAGTATTTCTAAGCATAACATGTATATTTGTTAGGGATATGATATGGAAGACGCGATGATTATTAATAAAGCTGCCTATGATAGAGGGTTTGCACATGGAACAGTTTATAAAACCGAAATTGTCGATTTAAAAGATCAAAGAAGTTATTTTGCACGAAATCCAGATAGACCTGACCTTGCAGAAAAATTAGATACTGATGGTCTTCCACTACCAGGTGCTATTATTTCTGAAGGTGATGTTTATTATTGGTAAGTTATTTTATTTTATACAAAGTTCCTAGCAATTCTAAATAAAATTTAACAGGATGAATTCGCTTTAAAAGTTACTACGATGCAGATCTATCAACATACATTACTGGTAGATATCATGGAAAAGAAGATTCTCATGTCGATACTGTCAAACTATGTGGTACATTACATAGTCACATTCCACGTAGGGCTTGCATTACTTTTCGTATTCCAGTAAGCAAAATATAACTTTGAATACTTTTACTTGATGTCTTCCATGTTCATTAATTAGTCCAAATTTTAGCGTAATCCATGCGTTGGAGATAAATTCGCTTCTAGGGCAGGTCAAAAAGGAATTTGTTCTCAAAAATGGCCAGCAGAGGATTTACCTTTTACAGAAACTGGTTTGATTCCTGATATTGTGTTCAATCCCCATGGTTTCCCAAGCCGTATGACAATAGGTAAAATCAATTGGCTTTGAAAATGTTTATTTCCATGTTTACAAAACGAAATTATAGGACATGTTATGTACAGCTATGATGATCGAAGTAATGGCAGGAAAATCAGCAGCTATACATGGACTAGTACACGATGCAACATCTTTTCGATTCAATGAGAATGAAACAGCTGTTGAATACTTTGGAAAATTGTTGGAACGCGGAGGATACAATTATTACGGAACTGAAAGAATGTATTCAGGTATAGATGGAAGAGAAATGACTGCTGATATCTTTTTTGGAATTGTACATTATCAACGATTAAGACACATGGTTTTGGACAAGTGGCAAGTGAGTAAACTTTAAATTTCTCACAGAATATAAAGTGGATTCTATTATTAACAAATTGTATTATTTGTAGGTTAGAAGCACTGGTCCAATAGACGTCTTAACAAGACAGCCAATAAAAGGTAGACGAAGAGGTGGTGGTGTCCGATTTGGAGAAATGGAACGAGATTCGTTAATATCTCATGGATGTTCATTCTTACTGCAAGACCGTCTTTTTCACTGTTCAGATAAGACTACGGTATACTAGAATCTTCTAATTTTTCATAATTTATAAATATATATTACTAATAATATCGCCATTACAGACATTAGTTTGTCAAAAGTGTGGAACATTACTGGGTCCAATAATGGAAACTACTTCAAATGCGTCAGGATTTCGAGGTAAACTAAGATGTCGTCTTTGCGGTAACGACGAATCCATAAGGGAAGTAGATATACCATACATCTTTCGATATTTTGTAACTCAATTAACATCCTGTAATATTAATGTAAAACTATCATTTGCAGAAAAATGAAAAAATGTTTAAATATACTTTGTTTTATTACTTTGTAGTAATAATAGTACTTTATTTTTCCTAACATTCCGTTAAACATCTTAATTACAAATTCCATTAGTATCTATACACATGCTCATCTTACTGTTAAGACGATGTATTTGTACAATCACTGATCTGTATATTTGAACAGGTGCCGAACGGATAAATCCTATTATATATTCTTATTTTATATTCTATATTCTTTGTATCTACTATATCAGAATACAAAGGAATGTAATTTTTCAATGGAATTCTATTTTCGAATATTTGATATATCCATTTTTATCGCAATAAGAGAGGAAATATAGAAGGATTGAATATACAGATTTTAAATCAAGCTTGCAAATAAAATGGCTATACATGTTTATCTAAGCTTTTGCTGGAACTTGTGCACCAGGTTTTGCCCCTGGAGGACCTGACGTTCCTGTTTGTTCTTTTTCCAATTGTTTTCCTAAGTATTCCCTGTAAATTAAATGTTTAAACAATTAATAATAATCACTGTTACTTTATAAAAATAATATAAGCTAAAATATTTACCAATTGTGTACCATGAGCTTCTGAACTGCAAGGAGAGCTTCATATCTCACATTAGGATCTTCGTGACCAAGAAGTTGCATTACTCGCTGTTTACCTCCCAGTTGTTCAATTATACTAAAAAAAAATTCAGAAATTTAATATGCAGAATGTTTCATAAATGACTACACAATGAGAACATTTGTGAACTTACTGTTTGCCACGTGGATAATGTCTTACATATTCTCCAATATCAAAGCTAGCTACGCTAAGAACCAATGGATCTTTACTGCCTTCTAACAAATGAATTAAAATACGCAGCAACTCGTAATTCTTCTCATTAAGCCGACTAGCGTTCTCCCGCCAGAATTTGCCAGATTTGTGGACAGGAGACCATTCAAGGCGTCCAGATTTTACTTCGGTCGAATATTCGTCAAAGGAACTCAAATCTTGTACAGACGCTTGCAATTTATCATTCAAGAATTCAATGTCACCGGTGATATCTTCGTCATCGAATTTTCGTTGTCCCAGAATCGACAGTTGTTTCAATACTTTACACTGTACCATAGCGATGCAATGTTCTTTGGCAACTTGTCCATCTTCTACTTTCTCAATAAGATTCTGATAAAATATTAATAATAAATGAGAATAATGTACATGTAATTCTTAAATTGTGAAACTTACCCTAAACACTGCTAAAATAATACGTGTGACTTTTTCTTTCACGGAATCGCTTAGTATGTCAGCCAAAATAGGTATAACATTAAATCTGAAAGGTAAGTAGCACCATTATTTCATATATGCAATACTTTTTCTAAATTTGATCCTGAATTTTATAATGCATACATACTTATTCATTTTCTCTGCAAGTAATGGATTAAAAGTAAGTACCCACAGGCAAAATATGAGTTGATACTGTACTTGAAAGTTTACTCTGCCTGTCAAAACACTAAGTAATGTAGAAATTCCATCTACGGATACAAACGCAAAACGATACTCATCTATACGAAGCATCATTTGCAGGCACCTTGCCACAGATTGGATATATTCATTATTCTGAATAAGAATAAAGACACATATATTATTTTAAATTATCATATTTAAACAATTAAATGAAATATAAAGATGATGTGTGTGCACAAATAAAGTGAAATTGTTACACTGTAATTTATTTATTGGTCATTATTGGAAATGACCATTTCTTTCTAAAATGTACAATAAGTAATTAATATTTCAAATTAATCATATTTATTCAAAATGATCATAATTGCATATATACTTGTGAAAATTATATATATAATACTACTTACTCACAGCATTACCTAATTACATGATAAGATAAAAACAATTTAGATATATAAATAATCAGTTATTACAAGACCAACCGGATTCATTTGTTCATGTAGTTCATATGCCTCATTGTCCACAGAATTAGGTTGTTTTACTCTCACATGAAAGTCTGTATCTTCAAGAGTCTCCAACTAAAACCCATGTGACTTATACATGCATATGAATCTTAAAAATATTTTTTATCTATTCTGTATCTCACAAAAAACAACATAGACTGCTGCATAGTCAGTTGCAATATACTCGAATTTTTACTGAGTGGTTAGTTGCATTTACTATTTCATAATTTCATTTTGATGTATATAACTACATACATAGACATGTATGTAGTAATTACATAGAAAATGAAAAAATAATGAGATAAGAAGAAATGCATAACTTTATGGACTGTGCTGTGAATAAGGTTATATGAAATTATAGTATGTTATGGTTCTAGAAATTTTATTTTTGTTGTATAAAGTTTTTTCCTTATAAATTGCTGAGCATAATCTAAAAATCAAAATTGGTTTTATGAAGAAATATTAAGGAAAGCTTCACACGTCTGAATAACAACAGATTTTGCATTATAAAATCTGGAAATTTTAAATGATTTATTGTGATAACTAATTAATATTATTAAGCTTTAACTACAAATATACTGGTACTTCGTCTCCTATTACAACAATATTGCTATTAAGCAGAAATACATACTACAAGTATACTTTTAATGTAGTTCCTTTTTCCTCCTTGAATGTGTTTTATGTAGTTAAAGGTTAATAACACTAATACATTACCTTCCCTATTCTGCAAGACTCCAAGAATCCATTATCATTTTCATTATTGTATAATTATAAATTATGATTCTATAGCCTTTTTGGAAAATGAGAAACATTCTATAATGAAAACCCACCACCTATTTTGTGCACACACATTCTATTCAAATGAAAGCTAAGCAACAAATAAAAAGCATGTAACATTGAATTTCTTTTCTTCAAATTTACTTTTCTTTCTTAATTAGTACCACTTAAAAGACATATATTTGTACTTACACTTAGTTTCAGTTGATCTTTTAGCCATGTCAAGTAGAACTGAAGATCTGTTTTTTCCATCAAATCATGACTCCAGCAAGCAAGTTTTGCAATAATACGAGAAGTCATGTTCATAATAAATCCATCCTGTCTGTTCAGTAAGTTCAGAAAAGGTCCCCATACAGATTCTCGTTTCCGATTCGAATGCTCTTTGAAAATTTCTACACGACTGCGATCTTCCTAATTGTACAGACAGAATTTCTTAGAATTACTTAATTAAAATTAATCATATATTGCATTATATCAAATAAAATGATAAACCTGAAGCATATCATCGATCATTATAAGAATGTATTGGATGGTTTGATCTTTCGAAACATGACCAAGTAAGTTCAGAAAAGTTTTAGCAGCTTGATGTGGACTTTCTTTCAGTTTTGTCTCCCTCACATGAGCATCACTTGTATCAAAGGCAACAATAAAATCATAGTCCTCTTTTGATATCATTTGAGATCTATAAAATTGGAAATATAATTAAAAATACATGAATATTTATATGTTTAAAGAACAACATGCATTACAAATTCTATATCACAAAACTACTATAGTATATTTAAAAAGGTATTAACATAGCATTATATTAAAGGTATTAATATAGCATGATATTAAAGGTATTAACATAGCATTATATTAAAAGTATTAACATAACATAGTATACATTAAAATCAATACTCAATGTTCTTACTGGAAATACGAATGCCAAGTAATTCTCTGATTTCTGATGTCAGCAGCTTGTTGTTGAAGAATACTTGTAGCTGCTAACATATCTAAAATATTGGAAATATTACTGTTGTAATAAATAAATAACAAAATTAACTTAATATGGATGTTTTGCGAATAACATAAATACATTACAATTTTGGGAGGGGCAATGTCAAATTAACGTTTAACTGTATTTTAAAATAATTACCGATTTTCTCATCCAGAACAGGTATCATCTCTTTAATATGCGCACGGTCCACCATTTTCGTGGTTTTTCTTTCAAAACCTCGTACTTCAATAAATCTTTGTCACCAAATTAACTTTTGCTTCTAAAGAATTTGCACCACCCTCAGCTGTTAGATCACAAGACCAAAGTATTACCAACTTTTCTCAAACCATAAACTAAAAGTTCCTGACAAATATGGAATATATGATGTCGCTCTTGTTATGTTCTTATTGGTTCTGAACTTCCGAAATTCGTCTACAGATGTCATGTCCGATTATTTGTAGCGGACTGCAGTGACCTGCACGCTTCTATTGGTAAATATTAAAAATAGCGTTGCACCTTTATAGTAAAGTTTTATATTTTATGATTAACATTTAAACTAATGTTATTTATTTATAATTCAATTTTACACGTTTCATGTTTATTGTTATTGGATTTTAGTCACTGTACATTACTTTCATTACAAAAACATATTGATTTACAAGTTAGTTTAGATATTTTTCAACACCATTAAATACATTATTGCTTTATCACGTTAACATACAGCCGGGAGCAAAATTGAGTCAATACCTTTAAAATGCTATTTTAGTCAGCCAGTCAGCTGTGGCGCGCTCTTTTCGGAGCGCGCACCTATGTGTCGTGAAAATCAAGCGATGACGGGTATAGTCGTCAAACACAGAGTAAGTCTTGCTGTTAAACTAATGGATAATTTTTATTTATTTTTTTTATTCCGTCTTGACCTCTAAAGGTTCTAAACAAATTGAAATTTACAAATATATTTTAGTTCTTGCTAAAATTACAATTTGAATAGCAAATGGTAACTAGATTCTACACATGACGGATATAGACGTTAAACACAACTGACTGGTTAAAAACTGTCTAAATGACTTGAATTTTTCAGTAAATGTTAAATGTTCATTTTACAATGACTTTTTTCTAAATTAAAAACAAATTATATAATAAATTTAACGAAAACTTAAAAAATGCATTTGGTACTTCTCAGTAGCTTATATACGCGTTGATTATTCTCCAAGTTCAATTATTTCTCCACAACTAATTTTTTGACGTTTCACACAATAGTTGTTAAATTAATTCAGTGATAGCATTCAGTGATATCAAATGAAACGATTGCGAATTATTTGGAAATATTTTTAATCAATTAATAATCTGTTTTTATACAGATCCTAACTTCTGAAAGATTCAGAATTCTGAATGAATTAAAACACGAGTTAATACACGGATATATTAACTACATGTGCACACGTTTGTATGCAATACCTATTCAAAACTGCATGCCTAGGCGGAACGGTTCAGCTCCAACTGAATGAGGGAGCGTATACACGGTTCGTGCATCATCGATCGAAGCCGAACCGTTTCCAGTAACGCGAGCGAAAGCGTATCGCACTCCTACAGTACTACAAATATTAGGGAATAGGGAAACGTGGCAGGTTCGATCAAGATTACCTGATCGCGACGGCCTTGATGCGTGGCACTCCCCACTTCTTGTCGCGCGGTGCCGCCCACTGTAATCCAGCGCGTCTTTCTGCGCTTCTATTAGCAACTTTAACACTAATTACTTAAAAAATTGTAAGCCGTTTGCCCCGAAAAACCGGATATCACTGGATTCAGCTCTACAAGCTCTATCGCTGTACTAAATCTAATTAAAGAGTAAACATCAACCCGTGAGAACCTCTCCTTGTAAGTAAGAATCGACTACCCTGCATACCTCGTTTATCTTATATATTAGGGTGTCCCATAAGTTCGTTCCCTTTTTTTGATGCGAAATGAATACACGATATTTGTTGTTTAAGGTTGATTTATTATGTTATATATGAACCGTTCTGTTCTATAACCTTCCTCCATCTCTCAGGAAGCCTCATTATGCCATCTTTCCAAAATTATTGAGGCTTATTTTCAAAATATTCATCTAGGTGCGTCTTTATTTCACTTATGGATTTGAAAGATTTACCACGGAGAGAATATTTTTAAAGAGAGGAACAAGTAATAATCGGATGGAGCAAGGTCTGGGGAGTACAGAGGGTGAGGTAGAACGTCCCAATCAAACTGTAATAATTTTTGCCTTACGGCCAACGCAACATGCGGTCTCAAGTATTCAGTGGAATACGACACCTCGTCGGTTCGCCAATTCTGGCCGTTTTTCTGCTATGGCGGCTTTTTAGTTGATCCAGTTGATTGCAATATTTATCAGCATTGATCGTATCACCTTGCGGAAGGAGCTTGTAGTACACTACACCCTTCTAGTCCCACCAAATGCACAGAAGAACCTTCTTCGGGTGAAGCCCAGGCTTCGCAACAGTTGAAGGTCTATTTTCTTTCGACCAAGTGCGTTTTCGATGCACATTTTGATACAAAATCCAGGTCTCGTCTTCAGTGACAAGACTCTTTAAGAAAGGATTTCTTTCGTGTTGCTGAAGAAGCAAATCGCACGTAGAGACGCGGTTCATAAGGCCGGTCTCCGTCAATAGGTGTGCAACCCAAACTTCACATCAATTCGCATATCCCATCTTGATTAAATGCTTATGTACCGTTGTTTTGGGAATGTTAGTGGTATCCACTATCTCACGCACACTGTATCGCGGATTTTCAGCGAGCACAGTCTTAATAATGTCCGTATCCGTCGTTGCTGGGCGGCCGCTGCGGTCTTCATCTTTCAACTCAAAATTGCCAGCTCTAAATTTCTTAAACCAATTGCGGACGGTCCTAATAGTCGTAGCACCACTCCCGTAAACGGTGCAAATCTTTTCTGCCGTGTCCTTTGCACTATTGCCTTCTTTAAAGCAATAAAGCATAACAAAAAATTTTAAAAGAGACTTTGTCACCAACGAAACGTACTTTGAAAGGGCTCTGGGACGACTGTAACCGATGCCATAAACGGCTAAGAGATAAGTCTGCATATTTATATAAAAATAGCCAGTTAGAGTCATTCATAGCGTGGCGCGGAACGAACTTATGGGACAACCTAATATATACATGTGTATGCATTCAAAAAATTTTAAATAATGTCTCTAAAAATAAAGCGCACCCTTCTACTCTCAAGAGTTCCTTTAATCTACTAGCATCTCAATATTCGAAAAGTTTGATATTGTTTTGTAAACAAAAGTGTCTGTTTCGAACCTACAAGTTTCCACCGGTTACGGTTCGGAAAATAGAACGATTTAGAACAAACTTTTTCATTTCATATTCTCAATTTTAAATAAAAATATTCTGGATCGGAGTCGTCGCTGGAATCGTCCCGGGCCTCTAGTAAAAGCGATAAATCAGAAAATGGCTCTGAGTTGTAAATGACCGGTTCGGAAGCTTCGGCTGAAGGTGGAGTGTCTGGTATTGGCTTTATTTCTTGCGCTTGCTCGGCTAATTTCCGTTGCATTTCGATAAACATTAACCGTCATTTGAACTACCGCCCCCCCCTACGACCTCTTCTGCAACGGGTTGAACGTCCCATCTATATTATAACAATCATTTAATTACTAAATTATTACTTATGTTATCATTTATTTTGTGCGGCAAGAGTAGGATGATGACTTGATAATAGCGAGCCGAGGTGATTATTGATCAGTGCGTGTAGTGAACCGGGGTGATTGTAGGACATTAGCTATAGCACCCTGGGTGGTTATTAGCCGCTGAGTATAGCGCCCGGAGTGATTGTTGGTCGCTGGATATAGCGCTCGGAATGGTTGTTGGTTGATGGATATGCATTACCTTAGTAATGTACGATGTCGTATATACCTGGCACTATGTTATATACTTTACTAATGTTTCTGAGCTACTGCTCCAAAAGCGATTGACTGATTGAATTTTTTTTTCCAAGATATGGTATGATTTTTGGAAGCCGTCGTACCTGAAAGCATGGGGCCTTCTTACCAAGCGAGGGTGAGTCGATCATTGATGGCGTTACCGGCATGAGATGTCGAATGGGTGAGGCATGAATTTTGTTGGGGAAAAAACTTTCAAAGAAAACCCCATTATTGAAGAAGAGGGCAAAGCCTAGATGCGGGCTAGGGTTTTTGCCAGGATGAGTTTGGGTGTGTATTTTGTGTAGAAAAATGCTTGGAATGCCGTTTGATAGGTAGGAGCATGATTGTTTAGGGTGGGGGGTTACTGCTATTGATAGAGAGGTTAGGTGTGTCCAGCGAGAATTTAATTTTGATTTTATAAGGAATCCTGTTTCGATCATAGAGACCTTCCCGGATCAAGGGGTTTGAGTAGTTGTTAACTATGTATTTGGAAATGAGGTTACTTAAGAACTGAAGGATTAGATCAATTTGGGTTTCGAGGTGGAGGTCTGCCGTGGGGTATCGGGGTGGTTTACCCGTAATTATCTTAAGGATTTTATTTTGTATGGTTTGTATTTTAGTCAGGCTGGTCTTAGGGGCGACGCACCAAATGTGGGCTCCGTAAGTGAGGACCGGTCTTAAGCAAACTTTGAAAATGGTTAGTCTCAAGTTTCTTTTGAGCTTCGACCCTTGAGAGATAAAATAGTGCAGGGAGGCAGCCGCTTTTCGGGTTTTGTGGATTCTGTCCTGTACTGCTGGGGTCCAGTTTAATTTATGGTCAAAGATTACCCTCAAGTAGATAACTTGAGGGGACCAGTTAATGGGTGTCCCGAAGAGTATAAGTGGTTGGGTGATGGAGGAGCCACCTTTCTTAGGGAAACAGATGGCCTGAGTTTTCAGAGGGTTTATCTGGAGTTTCCAGGAATGGAAGAAGGAGGAGACTATGGTTAGATAATTCTGTAATCTGTTCTGGAGGGTATTGGTGGACCAGGAGGAGGAGATGAGGGTGGTGTCATCTGCGTAAAGGGCTAGATGACACCCGTCCATGTGAGGGATGTCATTTATGTATAAATTGAACAGAAGGGGGCCAAGAATGGATCCCTGAGGAACCCCGGCGCTAACCTCCCTGGGGTCTGAGTTAGCGCCCGAAAAGGAGACATAAATCTTCCTTCTGGTTAGATAGGATTTCATGAGTCTAATGAAGGGCACTGGGAGGCTCAGCCTGTGGAACTTATGCAGACCTTCATGCCAGACGGTGTCGAAAGCTTTAGAAAGGTCGAGGAGGACCATTGCTGAGGTGCGGTTGGTGTTCATTTCATGTGTGAGGATCTGTGTGATGCGAACTAGCTGGTGGGTGGTAGAGTGCTGCGCACGAAAGCCGAATTGCTGATTTATGAGCACGAGTTTTGAATTGAGTAGGCTGGTTAACCACAGGTGAATGCATTTTTCGAAAATTTTTCCAATTACCGGAAGGAGACTGATGGGTCGGTAATTGGTGGCCGATCTGTAATTTTTACCGGGTTTAGGTATCGGTACCACCCTGGCTAGTTTCCACGTGTCAGGGAAGTAGCCCAGTTTGATTGAATTGTTAAATACATAATATAATTGAAGGAGAATTTTATTGGAAGCACATTTGAGAAGGGGGCGTGTAATGAGGTCGTGGCCTGGAGCTTTGTTATTGACTGGACTGCTCTACGTACTGAATCCAGGAGGATGTGAAAGCCAGGGGAGGAGTTTAGGGTGAGTGGAGAAGGGACTTGTATGGAGTGCGTCAGAAAATGAGAGACTTCCTGCTCATTTGGGGAATGTATGTTTCGTGCAGTGTTGTGTACTTGTTGGAATGTTTGGCAGAAGTGATTTGCCTTGTCAAGGTCGGAGGTAATCGTGCCTGTGTCGGTTGAAATTGGAGGGATAAAGAACCTTTCCCCTGTAATTATTTTATGGTTTTGCCAGAAGGTAGGGTCAGGTTTTGTTTGGGCGCGAATTTTCCTGTCCCAGGCGTTTGATTTAATTTTGGCGATTCTGGAGTTAATCTCACAGGTGAGATGTTTTGTCCAGAATCTGTGATAGGAGAAGCCAAAAGCTTGCCATAGTTTTCGGACTTTCCGTCTGGTATTTATTAGGCTATGGAGGAGGGGGTCTGAATTGAGGTCGATGTGGTGTTTGTGCAATGTTCGTTGGGTTGTAACTTTTTTACGACAAGCAATTAGGTAAGATTGAAGACTATTTACGCAGGAGTCGACGTTAGCTGAGGTGTTGAGTGTAGTTGTAAGTTTGTATCTGCTGGTGAAGCTGTGGTTGAGCTTCCAGTCTACTAGAGAGGTAAGGTGAGGTGGTGCCATTTGTAGGGGTTAAAAGAACGGGTCTGTGTTGAGTGTTGATGTCGTCCGTGATTTTGCAACTGAATAACATTAGGTGCTTGACCAGGAAGAGGTCAATGGTCGAATTTCTAATGTTCCGGTTTGCGGTGGAAAAAGTGAAATCCCCGGGATGTAGAATTCTGTAGTTAGAATGGGTGGCATGGTTGTATAAGTTGTTCCCGGATGCATTACTCCTATAGTTGTTCCAGGAGGGATGTTCTGCGTTAAAATCCCCTCCGATAATGTATTTGTCTTTTGGGTTAGGGTATCTAATTCGGATTGTGTAAGTTTAAGTGAGGGGGGGGGGGGGGGTACATAGACGACGCCAATTAGAATTTTAGGGGATTCAAGTTTAATAAATAAAGCTTCTAGATTTGAATGATGGTTGGTGACGACTTGGAATTTGATGCTGTTGCTGACGAGGATGGCAACTCCACCTTTGGGAGTATCTCTGTCCTTTCTGACGACTTGTTAGGTTGGGATGTTAAAAGGTTTGTTAGGCGTGAGGCAGGTCTCCGTTATGAGTGCTATGTGAATGTTATGCTTTTGTAGGACTTGGGAGAGTTCGAGTCTCTTATTGGGCAGGGACTCGGCATTCCATAGTAGTATGTTGGGGAGCTTAGCCATTACTCGAGTGTTTTGGCTACGGCTAGAAATGCTTCAAATTGCTGTACCTGATTGGTACATTGCTTAAGCTTGTTTAGAAGTGTTTTTGCGGCCGTGAGCATGAGGCTCACGTTGCAGATTGAATGAATTTGTTTGAAGACGCTGAGTGCATCTTCAATGGACTCTGCACCCTCGTTGGGTTGAGTTTGGGTTTGGGTAGGGGTTTTGATGGGTTTCACTAAAGCGTCTCTGTAAGAGAGAGTCTATTTTTTTGGAGGGGGCGGTGGGGTGAATGAAGATTGGGGGTTAGGATTAGAGGTGAGTGGGGCCATGTGGGTTTTACTGGCGGTTCTCCTAGCCAGGTATTTGATTAGTGCAGGGCACTGCCTGAAGTTAGCGGTGTGTTCGCCCTTGCAGTTAGCGAACGTGGCTGAGGCTTCGCGAAGTTTGGTGCACTCACTGGTGAGGTGAGAGCCCGCGCATTTGATGCACTTAGGTGGTAAATTGCAGTTTCTAGAAGAGTGTCCGAAAGCTTGACACCTGAAACACTGAGTATGATTTTTCTGGGAGAGAAATTTTTCCCAGTACACTCTGGTGTGAAATAGAAACCCTATTTTATTTACAAGGTTGAATGTTGTACCGTTGGGGAAGTTGATTTTGTAGATGCCAAAATTAGATTTGGCATTTTTGTTGTTGAAGGGGGTGCAGGCAGTGGGAGAGAGACCTCGAGTTTTAATTGCAGCTATGACGTCGTTCGTGTCCATGAGGGTTAAACCTCGTAGTACCACTGCAAGAGTTTTCTCAGAGTTAGACGTGAATCTGTGGAAAGGCTTGTTCGTCAGTTTGAGTTTATTGATGAAAGATTGGTGACTTCTCAAGTCAGGAAGATTAATTTTTATTCTGTTGCCTAAGAATTTGAGGGAGAATGAATCTCCGAATTCGGCAGTAAGAGATTTAGTTAGTTTGGGGATGTCCCCGTCGAAATTGTTTACATAGATGGGCGGGGGTTTTTGTATGGTAAGGGTGGGGTTAAGCGGGGGAAGATCTTGGGTCTTACTTGTCTCACCCTGCCTAGGCTGGGCTGAGTCGGCGTCCGAGAAGGAGGCCAGGATGTCAAACCTGTTGCTGGTCAGGATGTCCATGGCCGTTGTGTTAGATGACGGATTGGATGTGTAAGCGAAGAGCGACTGACTGATTGAATATCTGATTGAATATTGACTGCTAGTTTATATGCTCGTTTAGCAACAGGACTGACTAGAAGCTTCCATAATTTTATACCAACGTCACAGAAAAAAGTTTATACAGAACTTGTTCCACCGATGAAGATGGCACTGTACTTAACGTAATGTCATAGTAACCCATAAGGCCATGATCCCACCATTTAAACCAACCTTATTCTTGCCATTTTTCTTGTTTCATTCTTGCCCTTTATGTGCTCTGATAGAAGAAGCACACCACCGCCTGGTTTACGTTGACAATGACTCTTTTTCACGGATACAAACAGACGAAGAGTGTAGTTAGTACTGACAAATGAGATTATTGTAAAAAAAGGTGTTATTGGTTAAGGTTAATTTATTATTGGTTGGTTTATTGTTGGTTGGTCAATAATGGTTTTAGACTTCATTGCAATAATATGGCTTGACAGCGGTTCGGTGCGCCGACCATCAGCGGAACGCACAATCCGTTTTCCTGCGACAAATTCTCGAACCCATATTTAAAAAATAAGAATTTGCTTATAATTTTTAACCTTATATAAACAATTTTTCAGTTGCATCAAAATTTATTTAGAAAGGCGGATCCTTTTCAAGAATTTGAAAAAATCCCAGACATCGAGGAAGAAAAGTGATCGATTTAGCGTGGAATGACCCTATTATTAAATATTTCAATTTTTTATGAAAAAGTATTTGTTTCAATACCGTGTTTTAAAAGACATATATGAATAATAATTTTACTCCCTATGCTGACACGCACATCGCCGCCATTTTACTGCTTATCCGATCCGCTGTGGATCCTATCTCAGCAATGAATCGTCAGCGAATAAGAGCAAAAAAAATTTCTATATCGACCCTTGTTAACCCTTTCGCTACGGCAGTCCGTTCCGCGGGAGTAGCGCCACTGAACGGGGTACCGCGCCGCGCAGTGTGCACATAGCGCATCGGTAGTCTTCGGTGTTGTAGGCTTCGCAGACGCCGATTATAGTCGGCACCCGTACACACAACACGTCGCACGGACACCGACTATAACCGGCATCCGTACACACAGCACGTCGCGCGGCCGCCGACTATAGTCGGTGTCCGTAGCGAAAGGGTTAACGGATCAATCTGCTGCTTTGAGGTGTGCAGGAGTAGAACCCATTACTGTATTCAACAGTATCAGCTTTACTAGTTTCCAAGTACCTATGTCACAAATTTTTTCATTTGATGGCTATATGTAAAGAATCAATGTTAACAATACAATCGTGCTTATAACGAAAAATCAATATCTTAAAATATTTCACTGTGCATGCTTCACCTTATTATATTTTTGAAAGCATCACCATCATTTCGATTAATAAATTTTAATGCTTCATTTAGACCATCCACTGTTCATACCGTCAACAGATCTTTATTTTCTCTCGAATTAAAGTATCTTTTTAGTCCTTCTGGTACGGTTTTGTTCCAATCTTAATTGTAATAATTGAAAAATCGAACAAATTTTATCTTTGAGTATTTATGGAACATCTCAATTTTTGTGTAGCAAGAAATGTCAGCCATATTTTGATCTCTTACCGATGCTTCATTCTTTACGAAATACAACTATTTCCAAAAAATTAACAAGTAGTTGCTGTAAGCTGCTAGAGCAGAACAGATATCTGGGTACTACAGATGGCATTTCAATATGTTGTAACTTCTCAAAAGACTGTCAAAAAATATTATTACGTTAAGGGTACATGAAATTGTCTTTTGTTAATGTCTTTTAAGTGTTACATACAAGAAGGCTATTTCGTGCTTACGCGAGTATACGTTTCCCACCCGCCCATAAGAATTACGTACACGTATGTGTACGTACTAGTCATCATCATTCAATATGTTGTATGTAGCTCTACTGTAATATTAGTCGCTAGTTAAAATACATTGTATAGTAGATTCTCATTGTTACAATTATAGTAAATTGAGCTGTATCAATTAAATTATATTTAATTAATTTAATTGAGTTGTAACAAGCTTGTTTTAAAAAAATAAATTATTTCCTACTTGCTACATGTATAAAATTTTATATTTCTTATGTATCCTTGTTTGTAGTATGGCACCCTTTATCCCGTTTATGAATAAATAAATAAAAAACAACATAGAAATATGGAGCACATAATCTGAGGCTGGTGCTTACACTTTCTTACAACAAGCTTGATGCTTTTGAATTCGACACGGATGGAACTTCCTCTTGCATTTATTGCACGCAACAAGTTGAGCCTGGTACTCTTCCCAATCAACCTCAGCTTGATCGAACTCTGTGAAAAAATTATAAGTGCTATTTAATGAACGACCTAAATTAAAGTTGAAAGTAATTCACCTTTGGGAATTGGAAGTTCCTCATCTTGATTGATTACAAGCACCGGAAACGGTACCGGAGGGATACTGTGGGATTCCACACTACGTTTGCAATTGATATTTGTAGGTGTTCTTTGTAATTCATAGTTGGGTTTCATAGGGTCAAAGTTGTCCTACAGTATTAAGTATATATTAGTACATTAGTATAATGACACCATCCAGCACCAATTTTGTGTTTTGCAGTGTAATTAAATAAATACTATACATTACTTCAAGTATTTCACTTTTGCTATGCTTCTGTTCTTCTTGATGATCTATTTGTCCTTGATCAATTGACTTTGACAACCGCTGCAAAACTTCTTCTTTATCATCTGTTTTTGAAACTGTAAAAATCCTTCTATTAAACTATTCATATACAAACAATTGAATTGCTTACCATTTTCTTGAGTTTCATTTTCACAGCTTACATATTTGTTGCTGTCAATACCTCTCAGAGATATGCCATCTTTTATATATTGCATACAATCGTTTATGTTTTTCTCTGGATGATTAATTTTATCGTTGATTATACCACTTATCTCACTGGATTCGCATCTTGTTAAAGTTTCTTTCTCTGTTTCTATTTCCTTGTTTTTTCTTTTTCCATCATTAGAGCAAGATCTCAAGTTTCTTGTGTGACTATTAAGCACCTCATTCTTTTGTTTGTTTTTCTTTTGAGTAACAGCATTCTTTGAGTTCTGCTCAGTTTTATGTTTTGCTGATTTCTTCTCATCCCTGATTTTTTTAATTTGTTCTGGTGTCTCTTCTTCTTCGTCATATTCAAGTAACTTCTTAGATTTTCTTGTGGAAAATTGCAAGGGTGAAAGCTTATACTGTTCTACACTAGGGGTTGAAGTAGTATCTGGGCTAAAGAGACCTTTGTAAGGGGCAATCAACTTTTTATTCTTTATCTGTTCAATTTCTACTTGATCATTTCTCACTGCATTGTTCTCCAAATTTTCTTTCTTTTCTTCCACATCGTATTTCTTTTAAAAGATAGTAAAATAGTAATAATAATGTAGAATACCAAAAGTAACAATAGCAAAACATTATTTACCTGATTCTTACAAACAGAGTTGTTACATTTACATAGTTCACTACATAAAATGTTTTTTCTAAAGCAACCACAACGTTTGGTAGCGCACTTGTTTTTGCATTTACACCCACGCACAGATATTGACGATTCTTCAACATTGTACTTCATAAGACGATCTTTTTCAATGGTGAGAAGCTTCACTTGTTCCTCAAGGCGTGCTATCTCCAACATTGTATCGTGTGTTTGCGTTGCTGCATTTCTCTTTTCACTGAAAGCAATATAAAATCGAAAAAAGGACTGGCGAATAATGCGAGTATAATGTATAAAAAAAGATTATGAAATTAATAAATTGCGCACCTCTTGGTCGTTCTGCGTGACATTTTACTTCTACTGACTTCTACTATCTTCCGGCTGTTGACAGTTTACGTTTAAATTCGAAATCGTGATGGAGGGGAAGCACTGTTTGACTCAATTTGACTGATTTGATCTCTTTATAATGTCTCTTTACTGTCGGTTATTGTCCTCGAAATGAAAAGTAAAACGTCGAGATTTGGTTCGAAACATTTGATAGTTCATTTTTCTACGACAATATGAAAAAAGGGTCCAATATTTGCGACACTCTGGCAAAATGTTGCGGTGTAGATTCAGTAATTTATTACTAAATAGTGCGACTGTGGCGCCACAAACGAAACAACGATAAGTCAATGAGCGGATAATAACAAATTAGTAATTTACAACCATTATGTGATATGTACTTCGAAACATGTAATGAATTAAAGTATCAGTAACACGTGATGTGCACTTCAGAAGGGGATTCTACAAACTGAAATAATATTCCAATCTCATTCTTAAATCATTATCACGTAAATTAATAATTTGAGTACGAAGACTATTGTGTAATGTATCTTTGCATGCAAAATCATCGTTTAAAACTACCTACGATAATTGGTAGTATGTAATTAGATTTTATATTTTCATCTCAAAACCTAATTATTTATTATAGTTCTTTGCTTTTTTTACGCTTTTTTTGGTACGCTTATACCTAGTAAGCTGAAATTAATTTTTTAAAAATTGAGAGCAAATTGAAAGATAAATAATTAGAAGTACATGATTGTATTCTGATGTAATTTACAAAACGTTTTGGAATAAACTTTTGTTATGTTTGTATGTATAATGATTGGAGTACAATGCACGCAACTGTTTTGTTTGTTTTTATTCATGTAATGATATATGCCATAGAGTCTATGGCATAAACTTAGGATCCGTACAAATATTGCACACGATGCATTTTTGTCTCAGGGTTTGAATTACCGACTCTGTGCAAAACGCTGTGGTACGATAGCAGACTGTATCTAAATGGAATGGTCAGTTAGTGAATTATATCTGACTGCTGCAGAGGAAAGTTCATATGAGGTGGCTAAATTTATAGCATTGCCAGTTTTTAAAAATACATTGTTGCCGTGTTATATACCTATGAAAAATACTGATGCCTCCGATGGAAGCATTCAAGCTGAGATAGGAAATCATCAAATATTACATGCACTGAATATGTACAATCATCTACAATACAGATGTATGGGGACAACCAGGAATGATGACGATGAAGGGATAACAGTCTGTGAAATTATGTCTTGTATTTAGTGAAACTGTATTTTATTTGTAGTATATTTCATTAAATTAATGTATAACAGGAACTAAGACCAGCTGTTGTGCCTCAAACTGTAATAATTCAATCAGGAAAGGTCCTCTAGCGGGACCACGACAAAACGCTTCCCTTCCTTTTCCTCCCTATCGTCACATGCAGGCAAGCTTCTACAACAGTATGTATCAGATCCTAGTCCTGCACACGTCCAGGCCGCAGCTCGATTCGTTAGCGAGAGTTGACATAGACATTTTCTTGTCCTAATTGGCTGATAATTCACAGCTAAGACAGAATCCACTGCAGATTGGATGTGCAGTAAAATGGTGGTAATGTGCGCGCCAGCATAGAAAGTAAAAAAAGCATGTAGGAGTAGATCCCATTACTGTATTTCGTAGCTCGTGTATTACAGTTTTATTTAGAAGCTATAGCGAGAGTTTTCATGGAATTCCTCGGAAAGTTTAATTAGCGAGATTACTCCCACGAACTCTCATCCTCGTGTGCCCACTGTGAAGCATTTCCACCACCAATCATTGAGCTGTAGCCGGAAGACGAGCTATCCGACGGATCAGCGTCCAGCTAGAGGACTCCAATTTTCCTATTGGCCAAGGACGAAAAAGGAAACTGGAAGAAATTTCAGAATTCCATGAAAAACGTTAGATTTTCTTCAGGGAGAGAGAGAGAGAGAGAGCTTTATTCAGATTTCATTCAGCATCTTAGAGCTAAGAAAATAAAATGTCTTCATTTTCTCACGTTATATCATTGCTTAATTTGTTCTCACAGAAATTCTTTACAAGCAGAGCGTTTCAGTGCTAGATGGACAATCTTAGAGCGCTCTAAGCGGTCACTTGAACCCACAAAAATCCCCAAATTCCACCCCACAATTCGCAATACGCAATATCCTATACATATGTGCTCTAAAGTTTCACCCACCAGCTAATATTCTTACATTCGACCACAAAGCTACATAACAAACAAATACATGCATATACGTAACTAGAAAATTACTGGTTAAATTGATGCCATTTTATAATTGGCATCGCAAAATATTGTATGTATTCTGAGGGTTCGTCGTCAAAATCGTGAAACCACAGAATGGTTTAATATTAAAGTAAAATCGTGAAGGAGATAAGTGTCTATAAAATATAAGTTTATAACATAGAATGAATGCTGTATGTCATCACTAATATATCACCAAGTGTACATATAATTTGAACATGGATGTTTAAAACATTGTAATGGAGTCAGCAGAATTATCAGAAGAGGTCCCATTACGCGGGCAGTTTACAGTAGATGATTTAGAAATTGAGATACTACCGCTTATATACGAAATAATTCGTAGGTTTGTGAATTTAATAAATTGACAATTATGATAATTATACATATCAATATATTTCTACATTATTTATTGAAATAGCTCTATCATTGAAATAACCTACATATTTATAAATTTTTACTGTCGTAATTATATTGACATTCTTATTTTTAAAATACACATATGCTGTATACATTTTATGTTTTTATTTCTACAACAAACACTAATTAGATTTTTATGTGTTATTGATTCTAATTAATTCACAATTCCAATATTAGTAGGACATTACATTGAATAAGGCAAATAATCTATTTAGCATATTAAAGATTAGTATTATTGATTATTTTACTTCATTCTAATAAATCACTTTTTGAATAAAGGTGTAATGATATATCATATTCAAGTCAATTTCAGATAAAAGAAAATCAAAAATTACAACTGAACAATTTGACAAGATAATATTAGGTCTTTAGAACTGTATTGTGTAATAATAATATTGTGCAATGCACATGTTTCATTTATTTTAGTGTTGAGAAAGATCCACATGATACTACACAAAAAGCCAAAGAATCCCAGGATACAAGTCATAAAATATTAGAGCTTCAAAAAAAATTAGATTCTGCAAGGGCACAGGTAAAACATAAATGAAAATTTAAATAATTATGAATTTTATTTTATAATAGTATGTAACAGAATGTTATTGGCAAGAGCAAAGTTATAATTAAAATTTAATATATATACACATATAATTTAGGATACAATTCTATTAACGTTTCCATGCTTAATGGATTATTTATGCCTTACAGATTAAAAGGCTGCCAGGTATAGAATACAGCAAAGAGGAACAATTACAAAAATTAGAAACACTTCGCAAACAGCTTCGGCTTAAACGAGAACTTCTATTGAAGTATCGTAATATGTGCACATTCGAAGTTCCAAAAGTGTAAACATAAATTTAATTATAGGTAGAAAAAAATCATATCAATATGCGTTTTTTTCGATCTTTACTCATGTACTTCATGAATAATGAACGTTTGGTCAACAAATTGGCAGAATCAAAGCCAATCAGAAAAGCTGCACAGTTTGTAGTATATATATTGTCAAGAACGGGTACCTTACATGGAATGCCTCGTATTACAAATTCTCAAGAGTTTGGAGAACTGTTGAAAAAGGTTGCTCAAATACTCAAAGAAGATTTAAAGAAGATAAAGGACGATATTAAAAAAAATCCACCGAAATAACTACAATAAAAACCTTTTAGTGTTAGAAAAAATAGGTATGTAAAGATGTAATTATTACGTCCTGGATAATAATTAATAAAAATATGTTGGATCTTTTAAACGTATTTATTTTGCAAATTTTAAATTAGTATAAACAATTACATTTTTACTTTATCATACTAATTAAATTTACAAATATTAAATATGAACATAGATTTTTAAGAAACTTTTTATTATTTTATACTTTGAATACAGTAATGGTATAATATATATAGTACATAATATTATAACACGCAAACTTATGCTGTATATTTCAGAAGCGAGTTATAAAGAGTTTATACTAGTTGACAAAATTAATGACCTCCTTGTAAATTGTATTTAAAATGAATGTATAATGTCACAAAGAAAGAACATCTGAATATATTTTTGCATATTTCTGAGAAACACTAAAGAATATCATAAAGATAGTTGACATATATGTTTTAAAGGAAATAATCGTTCAAATTTGTTGTATAGATTATATTTACTTAGTACTACATTTTGATGCTTATAAAAATAAAACACTTTATAAATAACACTGTATGTATATTTTCCTTATATGTTTTTAAAGCACTATACAGTTTAATTTTAATAATTTAGTCAAAATATGAAAGACCATTTGTACTCTAATGAGATTGAAAGCACAATGTGCCTTAGAAGTAATTCAGGGGTTCTTTCTGTGTTGTAGAAGCAAAATGTTATTCTTTAAAAATATAAGCAACCCCTAAGTATAGTTTTATACACAATATAAATAACTCTTGAAATAATACACATATTTATATAAACAAGATACCTTCACATCCTTGGTATTAACATCTCTAATAAGCAGGAAAAGAAAGCATAAGTCAGAAATTAGTTGTGCAGAAAAGCACATTTCAAGTATAATGCAGTATAGATTTTGGACAAAATTATAAAACATGTTTTCTTACATTATACTTACAAAAAATACATATTTGATTTAGAAATACTTCTTTTAAAGCTATAATGTATATTATTTTGACTAAAACTATACTCTTTTGTCTACCTATCAGAGATGTATTACTGGAAAATGTTCATAAGTTTTCATTTTAATTTAAATAAATCGATTTTTAACAAAACTAAATAAATGAATTCTCATTTCTTGAGAATTTTAGAATAATCTGTAAATGTAGAGTGAGTGTATGTATGTACATGTATACGAATTTTGTACAAAGAAATTCTGTTTACACTTTTGTAGGAGGATTCTGCTCTGACAGAGGTTGAAGAATACTGTTCGCAGTATTATGTGGTCGTCCTCCCCTGCGTCCTCTACTTTTTTTATTCTGACTCATGCCAGATTTTTGTAACAAATTTTCTTGTTTTGATACTTGTCCCTCGAGCGAAGAACCCGTTGCTGTTGCATCTAGTGACTAATAGAAGGAAATAAATGCATACTTACCATACAGAAATATAGCTCACTTTGTAAATATATTATATTAATAACATACTTGCATTACGAAGGAAGAACCTTGACGATTTTGAGATTTATTTGGTTTATTAGACCTATTTATTTGTGTAGCGATAGTATTTGAATATGGAATAAGTTTTAAAACATTTCCAACTGCTTTTGTACGTCCCTCTCTAAATACCATTCTTTGTCCTGGTTTTATATATTCAGGATGTTTTATAAATCTAAAGCGTACTAAAGCTTTATCGCCAGTTCTTAGACAATCTTGTGACATAGAAATTATAGACGCCGTTTGTCTTATGCTACCACAATGCACTGAAAATTATTTAACGTAGTTCAAAATATCAAAGTAAAGTGAAAATAAAAGCTAGAAAGAGAAATGGAAGGTACCCATTGCTTGATAACAAGAACTAATTGTTGTTGGATGATGTAATACAAGAATTTCTCCTTCAAATTCCCAGCAAGCTTGTGGATTCAATGCTGGTGCTACCATCACCATACCTTTTCGAATTTGTGACCTCTTAATCTTTTTTAATGCAAAACTTGCAGTTTGACCACCTCTCACTTCACGAACAGGCATTCTTTTTCTATGAATACTTTTTACAGCAATTGGAATGAAACGACCTAGAGGATCAGGACCCAACAGTAATATATCATTTAATCTTATGACACCTTTTAAAGTTGTCCCAGAAACCACAGTACCAACACCCTATAAAGATATCAAATTGAAGACATAAATATTTTAATAAGTGTTGCAACTAATTTCTAGTAGTAAAGTCAAATATACAATATAACACTTACTGGTACTGAATATGTATCATCTATTTGAAACTCTGCTGGTTCGTCATCATGACTAGTTATTCTTGCAGTTAGTAAATTCAGAAACATTTTAAGAAGACTTAAGTTTTCACCTGTTACATTTGACACTTGAAAAATAGGGCACAACCTATATAAATGTATTAATGTTAAAGTAATTTTAACATTAAGATAAACGAAGAGGAAAACCAGAAACTCACCGTTCTGATACAAAATTAGTGGCGCTAACAACGACATCATCAGATGTCTTAACGGTAACCGGCACCTTCCTGCAGCCTGGTGATTTTAAGATCCTTATTAGCAATCTTAAATTTTCTTGCAATATGTTTGGTGGACACATATCAATTTTAGTAACCACAACAAATACTGGTACTGATAATGCTAAAGCTAATCCTAAATGCTCTTTTGTCATTCCAACAATACCAGCATTTGCTCCAACCATTAACATACCTAAAATGTATTTATAATATTTTTATGTAAAAAATGTGGACATACCAGAGTGAACATCCCGTAATGATTAAATAATATTACCAAAATCGGGTGCATGTCCTGTCATTCCAAAAACAGTAGTTTTTAGATATCTTTCATGTCCAGCAAGATCAATAAATGTAATAACCTTAGAAGATTTTTCACATATTTTTACCCAATCTAAAGATCCATGTTCTGGCTTATTTACCACATTACCTGAATATACAATTTGACATGTGCTTATAATTTTATAAAAGCGACTAAAATATTAAATATATGAATACTGTACCAATACTATCAAATCCAAGAATGTCATTTCCAACTGAACTTGTACGTCCTGTTTCAGCCTCGTGTTTGTGACGAAATAATTTTTGACGGGCCAAACCTCTACCATTGTCAAGTTCTCCATGCGTTAGTACACCTAAAAGTGTTGATTTTCCAGCATCTACGTTACCAACAACAGCCACCCTAAATTTAAACTTTGTTATATTAATTCTTTTTTGGTATCTATAGGTAGATTCTGTGATTGGTCCTGATACAAATTTTATAAAGTTAAAAAGAATTATTCAAGAGGGTCAATATAATTAAAAAAAAATATTTCACATAATATCGTGAATTTCGAATTTTAATGATTGTTTATCAGAAGACCAATTATAGAGATTTCTTCTTATTTATATTACTCCAAAAAGTAGTAACCTAATTTCTAGGAAATCCTGTCTGTCTAAACGTCTTCGTACTAAATATTGTCCTACAAGACCTTGATCTACTTTACTTTGACGTAGAAGCACACAGTCTGCTTCTAACGTAGCTGCAAGAGATTGCAAGGTGGCAACAGATGCTTCATATTCATCCTCCTTTAAACCATCCTCTGAACCATCTAAAATATCATTTGGACAATGATTGATTTTGGAACCATTTTAAAATATGAGTTACAATATGCATATACAAACCTTCACCAATACCAATATCAAAAATTGTTTCACTGCCACCATCTTGAATTCTTTCTTTCAAACGCCTAAGTAGTAATTCATACTGATCTTCTGATGGACTAACTAAGACATTCTAATATTCATTACAAATTAATAGGATTATAAATAACAAATAGTAGATTAAAATCAAGATAGATTAAAGAACTATACCTTTCCTCTTATGTTAGAATAATCCACATTAGATACAGATACATGATCTTTTTCATATAATTGTTTCATAGCTGATGTAATAACAGTTCCATTTCCTGCCATAACTTATATTTATTGTTATATGTATTTTATTAGGTCAAAGAATTTTCCCTATCAATTCTATACAATTATGCGTATAAAAGTTCTTTATAGACACATTAGTGTCATAAACATTTTCCAATATTTGAATCCAAATTTTCTTCTATAGATTTCTGATATTAACATATGCATAACTGTCATGTAATGATTTTAGTATTGTTATTTATTTTCTTAACAAAACTTTATCCTGTAGAAATATTTCATATGTCTTTTACTATAGCTCTGAAATATAATTAGAAAAAATATATTAATTTCATAGATATAACATTTTATTGTTTCATAATTAAGACTATCAACTTCCTTAACCTATTTCTAAAATATACTACATACAATATGCATATAGTGTGTACCTAACAATACGAAGTTTGAAGTATGAATCTTTAATAAGATATAAAAGAAAGTTTATTGTAACTAAATTATAATATTAATATTTTATTTTAGACAAATACCTCCTTTTAATACTCTAAAATATTTATGAAATGTAACATAAAAACTTTTTGTTTATCTTTAAAAAAATATGTTGCCAACTGACTTCAAAAACAAGTTGTTGCACATAAAATACGAATGTAAGAGTAAATTGACAATATGAAAGTTAGTGATTTATTTAGAAAAAGACGAGTAAACCCATTTACCAGTTATAACAAATAAGCGTTGTGAACTATTTGCGTAATTATAGAGCAAAACTTTACATGACAGAAGAGACTGATACGCTTACGAAAAAGCTGTCAACGATTGCGCGATCTCATTCCATCCGAACCAAACAGCTATACATAGTGTGTAATTGTTTGTGTGTATGTACATGATACTATAGCAATGATGCATGTATACATCCATACAAAGATTGTAAACTCCGACGCAGCTTAAAATCTGTAGAAAAGTCTCATGTAATCCATCCAATGCACACAGAAAACTAGAAGTGAAACTCCTGTTGGAACTTCTGATGTTTGTGACTTGAAATCACAGATTATCAGAAGCGAAACTCTTGTTAAAACCATTGATGGTATTTCCGAAATCTGTCTCACAATCAGAAATGTAAGATTTGTGGATCTTCTATGTAAGCGCTGAATCATCAGCCAATTAGGGCAAAGAAAATTTCTATATCACTCCTTGTTAACAGATCAAACTGCGGCCTGGAGGTGTGCAGAAAAAGGACCCATTACTGTATTTTAAAGCGTTTGAACTCTTGCTGTGAATTTATTAGAATTTGTGGGGGCATTGCATAAATCAAAGCAAATTAATGGATTGAAAATATTTCCATTCAACGCGTATAATTTGATTAAGTATTTGATATGAAATCATGAAACTAATAAGTAAATTATTCCTGTTTCGTATAATTATGTTCTCTCTAAGAAGATTTATTATAAATATAATTACTCGTTGGTAGATAACAGTAATAATTGAATTAATATTTACAAAGTTGGATATTAAAAATTGTCAATAAAATAGAAAACGTTAATTATCTACATCTGCCATAAATCTTATCTGGTCGTGGCACCTGCAGGCGAATTTCAGAATCTCGGAACCAATAACAATAAGTAAGAACATAACAGTGATGACAGCGGTAGGATACGTCATTTTCCGAGTGCGTGCTTTTATTCAAAGAGGAACATTTGTATGACAAAATTTGTGTAGCATAAAATAATATGGTGGATACTCTTTCTATTTGCCTTCACTTCTCGCCTATCAATATCCGATTTCTATGTCCGTTGTCATTATAAACTATAAACAAATTTACGGATTCATGCACATTAGAAATTAGTTATCCAAAAACGCTAAATCATTATTTCTGGTATCGTATGTAGATACCATGGACTGTGGTAGATACGTAGATACTAACAATTCTGTAATTAGCTTAAAATGTGTGTCTTGTCCAAAATTGTCAAAATTTGAATACTGATTACAACATCAACTATATAAACCAAAATTTTTAAATTGAGAAACATTTTATTAATTAATTCTGTAGATATTTGTTTGTTTTTCAACAATAAATATAATTTTATCTTACCTTACTAAAATAAATCAAATTTCTTATAATTATTCAATTTGTGGTAAGTTTTTCTCACATAATATTATATTATTTTTATTATTTATTTGTCTGCATATACATAAATACATAAAATTGATGATGTACGTTATACTGCTAAAAAAAGAGTACAATTTTTTGAAAATGTTTTTATATGAAATTCGATGATTTTTATATTTATTTGGTGAAACAAAATATATAGGACTGATTTATGACACAAATATATACGCACGGAATTCTGTATTAATGCCAATTGGTAGTGCCATTTAAAAATGACGTTTATTAAACATTCCACTAGAGGGCTATAACATAACCGACGAATAATTCTCATAAGTTCTTCTGTATAGAGTATAGATACACCTGTATTTAATTTCTTTAAATAATAAATCCCTGATCTAAATATCCCTATAATTAAGTTGTGTTACATTGTACTATGATGAACGTTATACATATGTTCCTGTGTATAAACTGCTAAATATTGCAGAAGTAAAAAATTGCATCCCCTTGCTTCATCAAAAATTAAAGTAGTGATGGCAACTGGTTAAAAGTAATTGTCGTTTAGAATAATGTCATTTAAAAGTAAATATATACGTAAAGTTATATCCACCTACCAGCACTTCCGGCTGATATGGTGATATGTATATTATCTTTATATATTCTTACCTTTCACGGGTAAATATCCACAAAACAGCTGTTCGGTAGAGATGTTTATTATAACGTTTCCGAAATGTGTTGAAAGTTTGGTTTCTCTTAATTGCTGAGATAATAAATAATAGTAATGTAGCATTGAAAATGATTATTGCATAAATTTGTTTCTTAGTAATACGTAATCTTGGTAGTTCGAATATAATTTATTGGAATTATCATGGCTCAGTGTAAGTTAACCCCTCGGGAATTTATAAGCAATGCTTTTTCTCCGCAAATCGCTGCAGTTTGTTCAACCGCGGCTGATGCCACTTGTCAAAAAAATAATTTATCATTTGTCGAATTGCTGCAACCATTCTGCAAATTAAATACAGAAGGTAGGAATTCTATGATTAATTTTTAATACTTTTTCACTAATTAGTACGTCTAAATTAAGTAGGACAGTTTTCTTATTATTACTAACTTTATTAATAGTTTCTTCATTCATTTAAAGATATGTGACTATATTTTAATATTGAGTGTTTTACGTTAGTATTCCATTTCATTTTCATAGGTCATTTTAAAGATCCACAAGGAAATACTGTAACAGTTAGGAATCTTCGACTTTTTATACAAGATGTGAATGCTCACCCACCGGAGTCAAACATTGCTAAAAGAATGTTGAATGAAGCAGTCAGTTCAGTGATATGTGAACATACGATTTTAATTCAAATTGGAACTGCAGAGCTTGACATACCAGTCTCAGTTCCATGGTTTGAAGCCTGGAGAGAAATGTTTTTGAGTGTTCAATTTCCATCAGATCATGAATTTACAAAGCATTTTCTTGCTTGCATGATAGTTGTTTCGACTGCAGAAGATAATCCCTTGGAGAAGATACAAAGTATGGGTGCACAATTACATCAAAGTATACCTGGGAAATTGCCAAAATGGTTTAATAACAATACTCTTAGATATTACATTTTAGTACATGATGCTGTACAGGATGATAGGAATAAGTAATTCTTTTACTTTAGTAATCTTTGTGAGTTGAATGTTATGCAACTTAAGTAATTATTTATAATTTTTGTAGGGCTGAAATAGTTTTTACAGAAATGAAAAATATCTATGGTGCTAATAATTGTTTCTTATTACAAATGAATTCAAGACCACCAGGTCAAATTGATGACAATACTCATTTGCCAGATCCTTGGAGTCAATTTTTAGTGAAACATTCAGATATATCTGGTGGTAGTGAGCAAAGTAGTTCTCCTCGTACACCTGCAGATACTAGTGGTGTTTCTTCAATGCCAAATGAAGTTACTACAGATACAGAAAAGTATGATTATTTATTATATTTGTTTAACTGTTTAAAAAACATATATTTTAATTTTATATTTTAGGACAAGTCAGGCTGGTACACCAGTAGCTCCACATACTTCTGTACTGTTTTCTCCAGATACGAATAGTACCGTTAATTTTTCTGCTGAAGTATCTGAGTCTGCAAATATGCATTTAGAAGTTGGTCAAGAAGCTGTTTCTGTAACAATTCATCCTTTAAGTCCAACTATTGAAAAGACACAAAATTTAAGTTCTGCTGTACATACAAAAGAATTAGCTGTTAATGATACACCAATAAATGCAAATGTTTGGGCAGATTCTCCTAATTATGTTATGACAGAACATGGTGCTAGATTATCTACACAAGATCTTGAAAGGCTAAGAACATTAATAACAGAATTCTGTTTAAAAAGTTTATTACCATATGTAGAAAAGCAAATTAGTCTATTAAATGATGTAACATCAAATAAAAAAGGTGTCAGTAGATCACTGATTAGTGCAACAAAACGATGGTTTGGAGCAAATAAGCCTGGTATACCAGGACCCACTACATCAAATGCTGTAATGTATGTTGTTTATCAATATTTATATACCATCCTTTTGAATAATCCTAAGTACTGTAGTAGTAGATAAGAAAGAAATTGTGAAATTACATATATAAATATATAAAGATCCAGCTTGTTTGGATTTCAGTTATACAACAGAATCTCCAGAATTACAGTTGCGTCGTTTAGGTGACTTGTGTTTCATGTTCGGTCACTATTCACTTGCTTACCAAACATATCATAGCGCAAAAAGAGATTTTGCAGCAGATCAAGCTTGGCTTTATTATGCAGGTGCACTAGAAATGGCTGCTTTAAGTGCGTTCATGCAAGGTGAAACTAACAGAAAGACTATTGAATACATGGATGATGCGATATTGACTTACTTAAACAGTTGTAAACAACCCCAGTTTGCAACAAGAGCAACGCTTCTCAGTGCTGAATGTTTGAAAGGCAGAAATCTATATGGAGAGGCTGCAAAACAATTAATTCGCATGACCAGCGAAGAATCAGATCTACGTTCAGCACTATTATTAGAACAAGCAGCTTATTGCTTTATTAGACCAAAAATGATGCGCAAATATGCCTTTCATGCTGTTCTTGCTGGTCACAGATTCTCGAAAGCAGGTCAAAGAAAACATTCGTTACGATGTTACCAGCAAGCGTATCAGGTATTTTTAATTAGTTCTTAATAATAATAATATGTTAACTAGATAATTTGTATGTATTTATGGATCTGTTGTTAGGTGTATGATGGAAGAGGATGGTCACTTGCTGAAGATCATATATATTTCACTATTGGTAGACAAGCAGCATCATTAAAACAAGTTGGCGAGGCTGTTAAAGCATTTGAGAAATTACTTAATGCCTTTAGCAAACAAGCAGCGCCACAACAAGCTATATTTTTACGCGAATTTTTACATATCCATAATGTATGTCTATCCATTCCTATTAATTGCAAATCGTTTCTTAGTCTATGTATACTGTATTTCTTTTGTATTAATCATTACATACTATAGTTACTGTTACAGGAAGGTTTATCTAATCGTTACGAGCTTCCTATCTTGCCTTTACCGTTAATAGATAGTAATAATATCAAAGTGTTATATGGTCCTGCAGCTAAGCCCTATGAAAACAATTTTCCAGCAAGTCATGTTACATTTGATACTGAAGAATGTGATGATGTTAGATGGTCAAGAATGGAAGAAATGTTAATAACAGAAGCTCAGGGATCGCCACCTATGATATTTAAACCATTAGTTGCATTATATTCTAAAACAAGTAACAACAGTGTGAAAGCAAATGCAGTTTTGAATGAGCCAGTGCATTTTTTCATTGAATTATACAATCCGTTACATATACCGTTACCATTGTCTAATATAACATTATTATGGTCTTTTACTTCTGTTGATGAACAAATTTCAAATGAAATGAAGTCATCGGAGAACTTAAAATCAGTAGAGGCACAAATAATAGAATCAATTGTGGTGCAACCAACTTGTAAACAACATATAATATTGTATCTTATACCAAAACAAGTAGGAGAGTTAAAAGTGCTAGGCTTAAGCTATGATTTATCCAATCCAACACATACAACAGATTTACCAATTGTTAATCCAACAATAGCTATTTCTGGGAAAAGGTTGTTTGAAATTAGAGGGCCTAAATTAAAGAACATGAAAGAAAAACCTGGTGTGAATTTATATGACATTGATTATAGATTGGAAATGAATGTCATTGACCAATCACCGTGTATGCAGGTAGTTTGGATACTTTAAAATACAGTTGCATGTACAATGTTTAAAATAATCAATTATATAAATTTAATTTACTTGTAGGTTTTTTTCAGTAACATATCTTCAAAAATATTGTGTGGCGAAATTCAAAAAGTGGATATTAGATTGAAGAACGTAGGAAATGCACCATTGACAAATGTACATTTAGCGACAACAGATGCAAAGCTGTTATCATTAGAAGATGACTACATAAATATACAAGGTAAATTTAACTGACATGTTTAGCACAGCTTCTAAATGTAGGATAATTAATCGACAATTTGATGTTAATATGTTGATCTTTATTTCAGAACATACGACAAAGAAACATAATAAACTTGTAACAAAAATTTCTCTACCTTCTAATTCTAATATATTAGATGTAGGAGAGGCTTGTACAATACCATTATGGATACAAGCTCCACACGAAAAAGGAACTCATCGTTTAGATTTACTTTTTTACTATGAGAACGTTGATCCTAAAAGTATGGTAAAGCATAGACTTTGCAGACACACGTGGCATTTTACGGTTTTAGATTCTATACAAATCAGCGCAGTTGCTTCGAGGAGTGTATTATTTAAAGATACTTCACCTACTCTGAACCTGATAGTATGTGTTAAGAATGCAAATCGAATTCATGATACCATAACGAATGAAATTATACTTTCCCAAATTTTATTTCAAAGTGAAACGTGGTCTGTATTCAGTTCGTCTGTCTTGCCAAGTGATATTAAAATACAACCTCAAGAAATGTTCCATTTAATGTTAAAGTTAAGGAAAAAGTGCGAGGATGAGTTAGTGTTTTCTTATGTGTCTTTAACTCAAGAAAATGATAACACAACATTAGATTTAAATTATCCTTATACCAGTTTTATCCAAAAAAGGCATATTCCAGCACTGGATGTGAATGAAAATTCACTTGAAATGCAACAGCAATTTCAACGATTGTCACAAAACACAGAACAAACATCATTGTCAGCTGCCATGACATTAAATTCTACTTTGATTCTTAAGTGGCAAGCAAAAGTTATTACTGATGGTGTCATTTCAAGACATGTGATTGGTCAGCATCATCTTGATCTTGAATATTTGAATAAAACTTATAAACATCCAAAAGAGATTCAAGTTGAACCCAGTGAATATGAAACACGTTTAAAAATATTTGGACCGGATAAGAATGTACCCGATTCGTTCACTATGACCAAAAAAGAACAAGTTTTAGAGTCCGAATTCTTGAAGAATGTTATATCTTTCCAATTGAGTCACGCTAGACAAATTACACATAATTTCAATCAAAATCGATTGTGCTTTGTTCCAGTTATAATGTACATACAGAATCATTTGGAGTCACAAATTGATGTTAAAGTGAATACAATAGGTACTAGCAGGTACATATCAATAATTTTCTGAATTATATTAAGGATTATGTAAAAACAAATCTTATACATGTTAAAATTACTTTTTATCTTTTCAGTGGAACCCATCTTCCAAATATAAAGTCGCAAGTGTATTCTCCGCAAGCTTCTACATTTTATAGATATGCATGTCATTCGGCCATTCTTTCTAATATAGAACCACTCACTAGCAATACTGTAAAATTACAAGCTGTACTTCCAGCGCCTGGAACATACGATTTAGCAGCGCGCATAGAAGTCTCTGTAAGAGTTGTAAATACTAGAGAATTCATTTTACAGAAGTGGAAAATGGAAAGCATATGTATTATTAATGGTTATAGTAAATAACTAAGAGTATAAAGGTATTATTATTAAGTAACATTAAATAATGTAATAAATTAATTTCATTTATGTAATTTAAAATCATTCCTAAATGCTATGTAAATATCTAGTATAGGTAAAATTATTACTATTATATCTTTAACTATAAACTTAATGTGTATTATTTTACAGATCCCAATTTTGTTTCTTTTCAATTTTGTTGCAGTGTGATCCCTATACCTATATAAATCGATGTGTTAAAGTTGTCTTATAAGTAGCCACAATAAGTTCAGGAAAATGTTAAAATAGAATTGTGAAAATGTCATCAACATATTTTTGTATTAACATTTAATTTCCTTAAAAGTAATATAAAAACAATTTGTAGATCATTTACAATTAGAGGATGCTATAACGAACAAAAAAATGATTTACATAAATTTTCTATAATAACTAATTAAGTTATGCACATACTAAAATCTTTTATATACTTAAGTGCTATGTAATTAGTATTAAATTATTTTTAAACATATCTAATACCTTTTCAATATCTTTAGTAAATATGTACAGAATTTCCAACAATTTGGAGGTCAATAAGAACAATTAATATAGAAAATTAATAAACTTGAAAGAGCAGCAACACATTTCACTATTTATGCAATATAACTAATATTTTACATATTTAACAATCCCACTAAACATTTTTATGTAAATAACTAAACATAAGCACAGAAAACAATACTTATACTTTAACATAATATTATGTAACTAGTGTATAAAATAATGCTAACATGAAAAATTTAACTTTTACTACAAAATGAAGTAGGAATATAATGTTGGAGTCACTTGTGACATGAATATACAAGATACGGGTTAAAATATGAATACAATAATAATAATAACAATAATACACGCACACGCACAGAGAGAGAGGGTGAGGGAGAGGGAGAGAGTATCCAAAAAGTATTCATAAACCATTAGGTGCTCTACTTTGAACGGCGATAACTTTACTTGTAGAACATTTATTTAACAATGAAATACACTAAAATGTAGAAAATTAACACAGCTTTCAAATGATATAGTATTCTATTAAGGTTTAAACATTTTATTAGAAGATTAAACATTTAAACATTTTTATTTGAAATTGTGTATTTTCGTACACGGCGTTTTAATACTTCCCAACTATTCTCTATGGGGTTAATATCTGGAGACTGCGGAGGTGTTTCCAGGACATGTGGCGTGTTATTATAACAACCATTCTTTAACTAAATAAGATTTATGTTTGGGATCATTGTCCTGTTGAAAATAGTAACAATATAATATCCCAAATTTTTCAGCACTTCGTCTTAAATTCAATTTTAAAATATCCAAATATATATATATATCTGTCCATTATTCCGTCAATAAAGTAAAAATTTTCCAAACCACATGCAGCCATGCATCCCCATACCATAGTACTTCCACCACCGTGCTTTACTGTGGCTCTTAAATTTTTAGCATTCAAAGCTTTCCCACTTTCCCTCCACACCAAACGTTTTCCATCTGATCTTCATAGATTAAATTTGCTTGCGTCCGAAAAAATTACGGTTTTTCAAAAGTCTAATGGCTTATTTACGTATTTTTGTCTATTTACCTTGTTAATGTATGGCTTCTTCCTAGCAATCCGTAATAAATATCCTGCTTCCTTAAGCCTATTAGATATTGGTCTTGAGGAAACATGCTTTCCAGTAGCTGCTTCTAACTCTGCCGCAAATGTAGGACCACTCTTGAAAGGATTTTCCTTTACTTTTCGTACGATAAATCTGTCGTCTCTTCCATTTAGTTTCGCAGGCCTTCCAGAACGACGCATATTTTCTATTGTTCTTGATTTGTTATATTTATTTACGATATATTGAACGGTGGTATGGCTTTTTCTAATCAATTCACTAATTTTTCTAAGAGAATTTTCATTTTCATGGAGACTATTTATGATATTCCTTTCTTCTAACGTCATTTCCTTTCTTTTGGTAGACATTTTAATAATAAACGACATTTGTTTACTATGGGTAGAATAATACTAATAATGCTATGGTTGAGGAACATTCCTTTTAAACTATAATAACCTTCATTTATTACGTCAGTGTTATTCCAGTTGTCACCGGACTCCCTCAGGACTTAATGTTCTAGAAACATGCATTTTTTCTCGAATAGTACATGACATGCATATTTCAAGAGACCAGTTTTATAATATATTAATTGTAAACTTTACAGTTTTATTATATAGTCTTAAACAAATAAACACGAAATACAAAATAGGTATAGAAATATAAAGTATAAAGAGGCTATTTTCGTACATGACACATTTCGTCGCTGTTTGTTTTTGGATATAGAAAAGGCGTTCGACGAAGTTTGGCATGCAGGATTACTTGAAATCATTGAGCAGCGCTTTCAGGATACAATTTACCAACTACTAAAATTTTACTTAAGCAATAGAACCTTTTATGCAAAAGTAAAAGATGCACGCTCAGATATATGTATAAGAAATAAATGCTGGTGTCCCACAAGGAAGTGTATTAGGTCCAATACTCTACACCCTTTATACGGCAGATATTCCTACTACACCAAACAGCAAAACATGTACATTTGCAGATGACACAAGCATACTAGCAATACACGAAGACCCTCAGGGGGCAGTAGAAACATTATAAAACCACATGAAATTAATAGAAAAATGGCTAGACGAACGGAGAATAAAGGTAAACCACAGCAAGTGTAATAATATCACTTTTTCGAACCGAAAAGGTAATGTACCAAACATCACACTACACAACAATGTAATACATAGTTTCAAAGTTAACCTGGAAACAACGCATTTATAAGAAAATATAACAAACTATTAATCTACAAGACCATAATAAAACCCATCTGGACGTATGGGATCAAATTATGGGGCACTGCAGCGAAAAGCCACATCGACAAAATGGAAGCCATGCAATCAATTATTATCCGAACAATAGTTGATGCATCATAGTACATAAAAAATGAAGAATTACGCAAGGATCAACAAATTCTATTCGTAAATGATGAAACACGGCGAATATCCACCAAGAACAACAAATCATCCAAATCCGTTAGCTAATTCCTTACACTCGTTCGATATCAATAGGAGACTGAAGAAAAACATCCGCAGGACCTGACGACGCATAGATTGCAAATCCTTTTTAAATAAAAAATTTCAAAATCTCCTGATGAAATTTTAAAATTTTTGATCGACACTTGTGCCTCAGTTTCTTTAATTAAAGCAAACAGTATATTGATCCCCGAATTTACTAAAAATGTTCCTGTCATATTAAATGGAGTTTCACCAAACGCACCAATCGTAACAAGCGGTCAAATTGACATTGAACTGAAAATACGTTAAGGAACGACTATGACAATATTTGGACTCCTAGGAGATAACATTTTTCGTTCACAAAAAGCAAAGATCGATTATTCAAATTTTACTAAATGCCTGAATCGTATTCCATTTTAAGTTCTTCTGCTTCACAATACTCCCCAACGGTCTATTTATAGGATTAGAGTTGATCCGAGAACAGAAACTATTATCTCTATTGAAGTACATAATTCTTACAATATTAAAGGAAGTATTCTATGGTGTCGACAACTAACCCCCAATAATACGTTACTAATCCCGAATGCTGTAGTTAAAGTTAATAATAAAAATGAAGCTCTTCTCACTATTGCCAATACTTCTACACAAATTGAAACTATTCAAATTCCTAAATTTAATATTGATCCTCTCCGTGTTGCATCTCATATACATATAGTAATGTTTCGTCGAATGGCTCAATTTTACTCTGCTACTACCGTCGCAGTGCTATTGCTACGCCACTGTAATTTATCGTTTTTTCAGAAGACAACTCATAATACAATAACGTAACTTTCTTAATTTTAACATTTTAAAATTGACTTTTTTTAACATATTGCTAATAATTTTCTGATTAAAATGAGACTAAACATAACATAATTTGGACAAATGTTTCTGATTAAAATAAAATCAAATACGATATAATTTCTAAACAGTTTTTCGATATTCGATTATTCTTATTTGAAGGCCTTTTAAAATTCCAGGGTTGATGTACAATATTTAGCGTTGTCTTTAATACTTCATTTGTAATTACGAATCGGTTTTTCTAATGCTTTTTTCGTAAATAAAATAAGTTACTTGATTCGTATAATGACTAAATACAGTGTAAAGTATGTCGTGTTTGCTATCATTTTGATTGGAAAAATCTGACCAATATATTAAAAAAATTTTCATATATAAAAAATTGGAAATAAAAAAGTTAAGTCATCGTTTTTATGCTAGCATTACAATGTATTCATAGTAATTTACACCGGCATGCGGCGGCTGCCTTTCCAGGTAGTTTCGTTCGCCCCGAGTTTCGTTCTGTCTCTCCCTTTTATGAGATGTCGCCAATTGTAAAGGCGAGCCGCGAGGATCGAATGACCGTGCCTTTGTCTACGCATACCGACGATTTTCGATTCCTACTTTGAGAGATTCGTCGAAACATAATTGTATATGGATCTTCTCTTGAAGATCATAATCGAAAATTAATAAACATATTTTCAAGATTACGGAAACACAATTTGAAATTATAACCTGACAAGTGTGAGTTTTTAAAGCGATCTTGTGAGTATCTAGGTCACATAATTTCAGACAAGGGAGTACAGCCCAATCCTAAAAAGATAGACTGCATTCAACGTGCAATGAAACCTAAAAATCAAAATGTTCCTAGGGTTTGTGGGTTATTATCGCAAATTTATTAAAGATTTTTCTACGATCGCTAAACCTCTGACGCAACTTCTAAAGATTAATAAATAAACTCACACTCCAGTATCCAGATTTCTCAAAAAAATTCATATTAACTACCGATGCTTCTAATGTAGGAATTGGTGGTGTATTGTCACAAACACAAAATAATGCAGACACATTGCATACTATTCGCCTATACTTAATGAAGCAGAGCAGAATTATTCCACAATTGAAAAAGAGCTTTTAGAAGTAGTCAACTCGATAGAGCATTGCAGATCTTATTTATTTGGACGAGAGTTCGTTATTTACACTGATCATCGGCCCTTGCATGTCTATTCAATTGTCGAAATTCCTCCTCGCGATTAGTTAGATGGCGATTACGGCTTGAAGAATACCAGTATCAAATAAAATATAAGCCAGGTAGGGCTAATTCACAAGATCAAATCAATATCACAGCAAAAGAGGTCAAATCCTACCGAGATTTTTTAGACTTCAAAGAAGGAAATCCAGAAATCGTTAGATTTGAAGCAATTGGGGCACCGTTAAAAAAAATAAAAGATCCTGTAGGCGGTGGATATTGATGGGGTGCAGGAATAAAGGAATGTGTTTTTTAGGATTTCTAGAACAAAAGGAGATATATTCTTATTAGAGGGTGTTTTTGGGTTAAAAGATTTTCTTTGACAAATTTCCTTGCTAACATGTAGTGGCTAGCAACGAAACGAATATAATCTAACAGACTACTATTGGGCGGCTAGCTTTCCTAGCCGTCCTCTTCCAATAGGAGTAAACTACAGAGCAAGATAATCGTATCTTTATGTCAGGAAGGGTGCCGGCTTTCTCTTTTACCGACATGGTAACCGAAGAACCTGAGCAGATTCTTACAGGTGGCCAGGCGGTTACTCTATTCCTCTCTCGGCAGGCGGCAAGGTCGTCCTGTACCATGTATCCAGAGAGACCTTCAGAAGCAAACCCTGTCCTCTCCTGGTCTAGCAGGTGGACATGGCTTAACCTCGTCCTTTACCTTCCCTGTTTGCGGCCGTGGCTTACCCTCGTTCTCTCTTATAGGTGTAGCAGTAATGCTTTCGTGCTTTTTTTTTATTTGGTACTGTGTTTAGCGATCCGTCCCTGCCAGTTGGGTTTGGCTTACCGGATAATTGACGTAAGATCTAATTAACTTCATGAAGTAAGATCCTGTAATGAAATTTGATTAAATGAGGAAAAAGGACTGACATGTTAGAAGAACGTGTTATCTGTATCAGACAAACTGCGGTGTCTGTAAATTACAAGATGAAAATCAACTTATCCTTATATTATTTCCTACTCAAACTCATTTTGATAAAATCAAAAGGAAAGATCTATTTGAATGTTTGATAAGACCTTTTGTTTCAGATGCGATTGATTAATGTCATAATTCCTCTCCTATTAATATTTCATGTCACGTCCACTTATAACCAGTCTAGCGGTATATTCTATAGTAACTTAAACGAAGTAAAAATCGCTAATTCTAAATTAACATTACTCAATTATATGAATTCTACTCAGCTGAATCAGGCATTTGAGAAGACGAAGCATTATTTTTGCAATCAAAAGAACTCTGTACACTAACATTAAAACAATTGTGGAAACATAATCGCCTAATATTTCACTGTGAGCAAACCTTAAAAATATTGGAAGATCAGCTAACTGATAACTACAAAAAATGAAATAATGTATCATTTTTAATTAACGTATATGCTCTTAATTGGTTATTCGGTACTCCTGATGCTGGTGATGTACAATTTTACACTAACGGTATTAACACTTTGTTAAATGACAATAGACAAACTCAAACTCTTCTACAATCACAAATATAAGTATTTTCTAGCACGATAAAGAACTTTAATAATTCAGTGATTTCCTTAACACTCAATGAAAATCGATTAAATAAAAACATTGAATTAATCAATAAATTGTCAGTAGACACAAATGAATACCTAGATAACTTGAAAATGCAAACTGTTTTGACACAACATATAATGACTCTATCATTTATGACCACGCGAGTATTAAATGAATATGAAACGCACATCAATTCAATAAATCTAGGTAGACATGGTATATTGTCACCTTAAATTATTAGGCCAAGCATTCTCTTCGACGAATTGGCAAGGTATGAAGGACAATACGATTTGCCCATTCCATCAGACGATTCAAATATTCATCTGTACTACAAAATATTAGAATTAAATGTCATATAGAAGGACGGAGTAATTATCTTTGCTATAAAAATTCCACTAATTGGCAAAGCTTTATTAAATCTATATAAATTAATTCCCTTTCCAATACAACACAATACCAGTAGCATTTTCTCCTATATCGAACCTAAGCAACCATTCTTAATATTATCCCAGTCAAAAACGTATTCCTCTCTCCTCCAGGATCTAGTAAATTGTATTGAGTATCTGGATCAACACTTCATTTGCCGCGGAGTACAGATCAATAAAAGGACCGACCAGCTGATGTGCGAGACACGATTCTTGTTTTCACAACTCAAGCGAATTCCAAAGGATTGCCGAACGAAGACACTTCAAGCAGAAGTGGAAACATGAAAGTACATTCATATGTACTACAAAAACCTATCACAGTAACAATTATTTGCGAAAATCATTAAAACTATGTTGAAGAAGTCATATTGCATCAGACTGGAATTCTTCAACTGGACTCATCCTGTAAGCCTCACAGTGTAAGGGATACACGGACCTCTTAACCCTGGAAGCAACTAGTAACACATATCGTAACATTTCTCAATTCACCTAACTTCAATCAAACTGACGAGTTTAGATCTTTCTGAATTAAAATTCGCAAATAAGAAATTAGATGAGTTTGATAAAATCGTTACAGATCAATTAAACAAACCATTTATAATACAACATACTACATGGCATACCACTGCATTATCTAGTTTCGGCACAATACTATTTGTTATAATTTGTCTCAATTGTTGCCGATGTTTCGGTTGCTTCAACATATTGAAACGAATCTTTCGTTTCACTAAAAAAAAAGTAGATGTAAATTGCGTTTTGTTTCCATCTGGTTTCGGAGAAATATAAAATAAAAATGGAACACAAACATGAAAAAATTTTACAAAATAAGTAAGAAGAATACCTTTAAAATTTATAAATAAAAATATCGAGCACACGTTGTAATGAAGTCGCAGTTGAACACAGACTAACCAAAAACACCCGTTTCATAGTTTCCAACCTAATAGTATTTGGTTATCTTTACAACCTCTTTTCATTAAATCTCTGGTCTCCTATAACATCTTATTGCTTTATATCTAGGGTTGTATACTGACTTCCTTGTTCTACTGTCCTACCTTTGTGATTGTACTACCCTATTTCTTCCTTTTAGAATTTCACGGACCGACTCCTCCCCCTTTTTCGCTTCCAATTACTCTAATCCTACCTGACTAAATTCGTTCCTGTTTAATTATTCCGCTCTTAGTTTGTTTCTATACATACTCGTTTCATCCGTTTCTTTTTCTTTGAAACTTTTCCTCAATAATATATTTGATTATATACTTATCAATAATCAGAGAAGATGCCGTTCTAACTTTACCTCCCACAATATTTCGTTTACTATACCCTGTCGGTTCTGATGTTTCCCTAAAAATATTTTATGTATCGGTGCTCTTCCGAGATTAGACCCTTCTTTTACTTCTTGCCAAATAGTTTCGATAATATCTTCCTTATTCTCACTATCAGAACTAACTAAAAGTCGCCTTCTCTTTCGTTCTCTGCGTATGTTCGAAATATTTTCTTCGTTCTGATCGGTGTTTTAGTCGTTCTCAAATAAGCCGTAATCATTTTCCGCATTGTCATTTTCGATATAGAAAATTTCCTGATCACCTTCCGAACACTCTTCATCAATATTATTTAGTTTCTCTAATAATAAATTTACGTTCTTCGAACGTCTTGACATTTTAGGGCTGAATATTTAAAGGATGAAATAAAAACTAAAATATAAAAATGTAAATCAAAATGGATAAAGAAATGAATGAAAGATAAAATGTGAAACTTACTACAAAGTATTGTTAGTTTTATTCATTTTTTTGGAAATGACACTTATAACACGCAATACAATATAAAATAAGAGTAGAATAAAAATATAAAATATATATATATATATATATATATTTTATA
>CM052168.1:3876790-3925379 GCA_028455555.1 Augochlorella aurata | reverse complement strand
CTCTTCGCGATAAACGCTTTAAATCCATCACCGAAATAAAAGCGTACCTCCAGTATTATTTCTTGTTCAAAATACAACAATTTTGGAAAGAAGACATAATGAGGCTTCCTGAGAGATGAAAGAAGATAATAGGACAAAAGGGTTTTTATATGACAAAATAAATAATATCTTAAACAGTAAATATTGTATATTCATTTCATATTAGAAAAAGGAAAGAAACTTATGGGACAACCTAATATTTTGTAGTTATAATAGATAAGACGGTTTCGGATCGCTTCGGATACCAATCTGGCAAATAAACACTACAAGCAGTCCCTGTATACGAGTTATGTTGATGATAATCAACATAATACAATGTTAAAGTGAAGACGCTTAGTTGCTACTATTTACACTTTATTGATGTAACACTGTACAGTTATGGTGTCAGTGATTTGTATATGCGTTCTTTGCGATTTCTAAGAATGTGTTCTGTTCTCCACGATTTCTGAATGTCCGTCTTATGCGATTTCGAGTTCTGTTCGATGCGATTTCTGTATGCGTTCGAGAATGTTCGATTCGTTCGATATGCGTTCTGTCTGTTGTCACCTCGGTTTTCTGTTGATTGGTGGAGGGTAGTTTTTGGTGGAGGAAATGAAGCGTTTTTGATTGGAGGTCGGGATGTCTGAAGGAGCTTGGAATAAGGAGTGGTAAACTGTTCGGAAGTTCTGGTTTGTATTGTCTTTGTTCGTCAAAGGTGTTGTCCGTTCGTTGGGTCGAATTTGTCGAAATGCAGTAGTCGTAAAGTCATTTAGTTGGTTCGGAGTCGTCCAATCGTCAAGAGGCTTGTTACCTGTTGCAGGTCTACTACTTAATTACCTGAAAGGATAGCTAGGCTCGTTCGCCTTTCGGTGTAGTCGTCGCAACAGTCCCTGAAAAGCACTTCTCAGCTAAAGTCGTGTCACAACTGCATTACCTTTCGTTTGTAATAATTTCATAATTTCGGAATTAAATTTTCGAGATAATAGTGTTACAAGAAGATATAAGTCGTTTAACCGGTCAAATAATCGGTCCTGGTAGGAATAGTGTCAAAGAACAAAAAAGAAAAGATGGTTTAAGTGGTCCAGAAACTAAGGATTTGAAGCTTGGCTGCAACTACTACTCCTGTGGAAACAGGTATGCGAAAATTTGGTTAATTTTGTCAGTATTTACCTTAACTTGTGAGGCTATAGAAGTGAATTGTGTATTGATTATACCGTTTATTTCTATTTTGTGGTCGTCCTGAGGCTTTGATTGATGTAGTAGGTTGTTGTTTATTGCCTTTCTATACCAGGTTGGGTAGTCTGCTTGTTTGCAGTTGGCACACCTAAAGAAATTTCTGTATGATATGTCAGTACTTTGACAATTCTCCAGTTTGTGGCTACTTCTGTACTTGACACATTTAAAGTCAAATTTGCAATTGCTACTTGCATGCCCCATACATTGCAGTTTTTGCAGTGCAGCATATTTTTTTCTTAAGGTGTTCCCATATTACCCATTGGTATAGAAGCGTTTTAATCTTAAATACCTTGCTGAGCTTGCTACTATTACAGAACTTTACTATATAAAAGAATTTCTTTGGGTTATTTTTGAAGTATTGAACTTTTGTTACTTTATTTGGTTTAGCTTTGACCATGTTTGTTTCTTTAATTTCCTTTAGTATGTTATTATCATTAAAATCTCCTTTTATTCCATTTTGCACTATGTTTGTTGGTTTTTCGTTTTTAGAGGTAAATGTGAAATATTTGGCGTTGCTTGTATTTAGAATGTTTTTGATTTTATTATAGGCGTCCCTATCCTTTATAGTTATCGTAATGTTTTCATTTTCTTTCTTATTAACGATGAACTCGTTTTTTTGTAAGTTTTCTTTGGCGAGTATACCGATAATGGTTTTTGCATTCATTTGCATTAAATGTATAGGTGGAGGCCTTGCGTGTTTTTTAGTCTGTACTTGAACTGTTTGCATATCCTGCACCATATCCGAATTATCTTCTAATAGAGACTTAAAGCTATTATTTGTTTCTATAGTCAGAGACAAAAGGTCAACATTAGATATCTCAGGAAGTCTTTATCTTACAACATTTAACATAAATTGTTATTTAACATAAATTTAACACAAATTGAAGAAAGTATTGGCTTTACAACAAATCTAAAGAACATAGGAAGAGTTTTACGATAATGCGAACAACTGAAAAGAAAAGAAATTCCAAACAAAACACCGGTTAACAGACCAATGTAAACGTGTTCAATTACTATTTGCGGAAGTGTATTTGCATGGGGAAAAAAATGGCGTAACAGAAGCGGTTATTACGGAACAAAGCATGTGAACTTTATTAGTAGAGAAATGAATAGTAAGAAGTATGTATATCTCATTGAAGAGCAAATAAGGAGCACATGCTACAAAAAAATTGCTGGCAATAACTTCATATTTCAGCATGACGATGCATCCATTTGTATGGAAAAATGGTAAAAACGCTTTTGCAAATTAAAAAATTCCAGTTATTGTTTATACCAATGGTCGACCATTTTAAACTATTGACAACATAAAGAAATAACAGAAATTATGACAAGAAAATATGAAAAAACTATACAAATCTTTGCAGAAACGAATGGTCTTTGTCATAAAAAATTAAGGTAGCTTTACAAAGTATTCGAGTACTATACAAAAGTAGTAAATTCTTATTGCAAATTCCATTTTTCCCATAAACATCTTATCATTTTAATCTATTAGTTACATTCAATTTTTACATTTTTTCATATAAAATGGCATCGGATATTGACATTTTAGTTTACTCAATTAAAACTTAAAATATATTATATATGTTATATATATATAATTATATATATAATTATCTTTCTGCCTCTGACTGTATTTGTTCAGTGATTGTTGATTCAGATATATATATCTAGTCTAGCGCGTCTCTTTGGAGTTTGACAATCTCCTAGATATTGTTAATCTGGAATTATTGTTTGATGATTTTCTTTATGGGCAAATGGATTGTTATGCTGGATATCGTCAAAAGAACACTTATGCCTCGCAGTTTGTAGGTTTAGTCTATTGGTATTATTTAGTATTTTTGTTCCACTGTTACTAACTAGGGATAGCTTGAATAATCTATCAAAATTCATTGAGTTGAGTTTTCGATTTAATTGTACCTTGTTAGAGTTTGCAGGCTTTTTTGCCCTCCATGGCGTGCATATGGGTTTGGGTTGAAGTCGGAACTTGCTGATTGTTGTGCCTCTGTCGTGATGTGTGGGTGAAGCTTTCAATTTTATTTAAGTTATCAGTTTAACTCGCGCACGAATTATAGATTCTGTAATTATTCTATAGCAGCGACTTCTACTTATCGGGTTGCAATGCACAACTTCTACTCCATCGAATTGTTTGTCGTCGCAGCTAGGAGTCATTCATCGAATGCCGAATTGCTTGCCGTCACAGCTGGAAGTGCGTTTCAAGAGTGAAAGAGAAAAACTCACATTTGCCTTTTCTTTCAACACTCGAAATGATCCGAAGCGTCGTGCTCACCTAAATACGGATCGTGAGATAGGACGTATGCGTAGCATTGGTAATCTTGTACAACTTCCACCTTCGATTGAGCTTTACTAATATAGTCTACGAGCTCAGGCCAAGTTATCAAAAGTTCATTGCTCCACCGTTGACGGCGTTGAGATAGAATTTCTTCAAATCTTACACACTGAGTTGACTTCTTCATGAAGATCTTCAATCGGGATAATAAATAGGACCCATTACATCATTGTCTGAGTCATTCAAGGTAAGAATTTCAAGAGTTTTCACCAGAGGGCTCGGAAAAAGTAAGACCTACTCCTGCATGCTTTTATTACTCTCTAAGATAGCGCGCACATCCCCACTATTTTACTGCGGATCCAATCCGTAGTGAATCCTGTCTTGGCAGTGAATTGTCAGTCAATCAGGTCAAAGGAAATTTATATATCAACCCTCGCTCATGAATTAAGCTGTGGTCTAGTGGAGTGCAGAAGTAGGTTCTATTACTGTATAATATTGTACATATTCTTTTTGATAAGATAAAATGTAAAAAAGGATCAATTCGAAATTGAATGCGCTATTATAAGATTGAACATTTTCACCAAGCAATATTGTTTACGAAGAACCACACATTAATTAGAAAAACGTATATATCCAAATAGTTACACAAAATATCTACATTCTGACGTGTGCTGTACTGATAGCTGAACGCAACTTCATTAACTAAATATTAAATGCTTATGTATACATAAATAATTGTCTTACTAGAGTTTCGTACACTTTTCATTCAATGGTTGAAAGCTTAATAACGAAAGTAAAATATACATACATGTGTACATACATGAATGAAGATTGTAATTCTTCTATGAGAGCATTAGATGGCGTTGAGAAACGAGAAATATTTTTTATAGTACATTAGCTTGCATAAACTCCATTTCGCTTTACATTTACTGTATTGTATATGTATGTGTACATTACTTGTGTTTCGATAGATGGTATCGTTTATACCGTTTGAGAAACCTATATTTGAACGTTTTGATTTGTTCCTTCCTTGTTGCGAAGTGGTCTTTAAATTTCAAAATGCTCCGAGTACTTTAGCAGGCACCGATAATGTATTAAATACTTTATTTAATGTTGAATTTATTGATTTGTAGATTCAAAGTCGCATGGTTATATTATCTTTCGTAATTACATATGTGCATGGTAGATTGTATACGAAATATACGTTTTGAATCAATTTTAAGAAAGAGATCAAACCAAGTGCATTAGTTACATATTCAAATAATTATTAAGAATCAATAGCGAAGTCATACTTATTACATACAAGTGAAGGAGATTATTTGATCTTATCAATTCAGATAGTTAATTCTACGATTTCTCATATATTCGTTATTAATTTTCATTAGAAAATTAAGTTAAATATTAAACCTTTTAATATTGTCAAAAAACCATTCTATTCTCAGAAATTTATGCAAATTATAGAAATGCAGTTTTTAGATTTATTAAAATCATTTTTTAATGAATTTTTTATTAGGTAGAAAAGATGAAGTATAATAAACAAACAACAGAATGGATTTTGTCATCTGTGAAATTTAATGCTTTCACAATATGAATGAAAAAATCATTTCCTTGACTACTTGAGCAATTAGTATAAAAACACCTATAAAAATGACATCTACAGAAGTTGATGATTTATTGTCTGGTCCACTGGTGACATGGGTAAGTTGTTCATTTCATGACATTTATTTCAAAATGTAATATAAATATATATCTAATAATTTTTTTCTAATAGTTTGCCAGTTGCCTAGAAGATCCTAATTTATTAACTAGTTACGATGATTTGGTGGATGGTATGTTACTACATAATGTATTTTTACAAATGTAAGTAGATAATTATGTATATTTATAAACTTTCATTTGTGTTTTAAAATGAGATAAATTTTTAATAGAATGTTACATTTATAGAGATCCAGAGCCATTACATGATGAAATTATTGCTTCAGAGGATAGTCCATTAATTCGTGCAAAAAATTTGGAAGTTATAGTAGATAATATAAAACAGTTTTATGAAGAAGAATTGGGTCACTTAGTTTTAAGGGTACCAGATACAACAAATTTAGGAAAAGAACCAGAACTTTATGTTTCTGAAATGAAATTATTATTACTATTACTCCTTGGTTGTGCTGTACAATGTCCTAATAAGGAGAAATTTATTACAAAAATAAAGACATTGAATGTGGACACGCAACTTGCAATAGTGGAATGTATTAAACAAGTATGTTTTTTAATGTAATGCTCTAAGTATCTGCATGCAATTGCCTTGCGTTTATTGAGCTTAATAGCATTAATATTATATTACTAGGTTACAGATTATCAAGATATCGTTCTTACTCAAGATGCAATGGAAAATGTAAATATGAGTACTTTATTTATGCAGATAAAAAAGTTAACACAAGAGCTAGACATATATCGACAGGTATGCTGCATAAATAGTAATTAATATCGTTGCAGTATAGTATTAATAAAATAGGAAAATGTTTTTGTATGATAGAGATGGAGAGATACAGCTATAAATGAAAATGTTGAAAGAAATGATTCCTCAAATAGTGTGGAAGCAGAAGATATGAATAAAGTTCCATTATCTAATCTTGTTACTAAATCAGAACGTGAAGATAACCATCATTATGCAGTTGAATTAGCAGATTGGAAATCCAAAGTTAGAAAACAACGACAAGAATTGTATGTTCAACTGTTTGACATTGTCATGGTGTTTATATATTATATTATATTGTATTATTTATAGGGAAGAAAAAACTGAAGCCTTGTTAGAATGTAAAGAGGATCTTGAGTACCATAAAATGTTGGTGACTAAATTAAAGCAAGAAAATCACGACTTGATGCATGAAGCACGCACAGCAAAATCTTACAGGGATGAATTAGATGCAGTAATTGAAAGAGCAGATCGTGCTGATAGATTAGAGCAAGAAGTAGTAAGATACAGAGAGAAACTTACAGACATCGAATTTTATAAAACACGTATAGAAGAGCTAAGAGAAGATAATAGGTAATTTATTTAACTAATGTATTTATATCTCAAAATTTAATATTACTAAACTTTTCTTTTAAAAAATTGGTTTATTATAGAGTCTTGATGGAGACCAGAGAAATGCTTGAAGATCAGTTGAATTCGTCGCGAAGAAGAGCAGATAAAGTGTTAGAGCTTGAGTCCGAAATAATTAAATATAAACAACTATTAAACGACATGGCATTGGTACTTGTGAAGAAATTATAATCTATTTATTTATATCTAATTTATATCAAAATTAAATTAAAACAATATTATGGCCTCTAGGAACGCGCAGCGGATAAAGAAAAGTATCAAGAACTTGTTGAAGAAAACACTCAATTGCACAAATTAACAAAAGCTGCAGCAAATGAAGCTGCATTAGCTGATTCTATAAGTGATTCTGATGAGCCAGGTAAGAGCCAATTACTATTTAATATGTAAGAAATTGAACTATTTATTTAGGTTTAACTGATGTTTAAATTTTATTTAGCACACACGGATAATAGATTGTCCGAACAATTAACAAATAATGCTCAAACGCGAGCGTTAAAGTTAGAGCTAGAAAATCGACGATTACTTACCTTGATAGATTCTATAAAGGAAAATTCATTCCATGAGAATTCTTCTCGAGTTTTGGAGTTGGAAAAAGAGAAGAAGAAACAGTCTTTAAAGATTGAATCATTGAACGACAACATTGAAAGGCTTACGCAACAAAATGCAGATCTAGAATTGGTGTGGAAGCAAGCTCTTGAGGAAAATAAGAAATTACAAAATTCATTGAAAAGTCAAAGAACATTGTCGGAAAAACAACAACAAGAATTTCAAGTATGTTATTAACATATAGGGTATTTGTCTACATATGTTAAATATTTTAATCTTTAACTACTTGAAAATAAGTCGGTTGCAACATTATTATTTTGAATTTTGTTTTAGATTATATTGTAGAATCACATTTTAAAATATTTGATACGTGTAGTCGAACACGCTGTATATTATACATTATATGAAAATGTCATTATTATAAATATATATCACCCACTTCTTCGTTTTAGTCTCAACACACAAAGATGATAGAATTAGAAAAAAATTATGACACTGCAGTGAAAGAGAAACAGCGAGTTCAATCTTTATTAGAAAGTGTACAAAGGCGAGCAGATGATTTAGAACGATCTTTCGAACTCGCTAATCAGAAAGTAGAAGAACTAAAGATTATGGAGACTAACATGGAAGAACTTAACACTAAGTGTGTTGATTTTGAATCAAAACTTGTGACGCTAGAGAAAGAAAAAGATACAGCACAACGTGATGTTCATCGCTACAGGGAAACAATAGAGGTGTGAATATTAATATTCTAGTAAATACATTAATTATGTTATTTAACTTATAGGTTATTTATAATAAATTATAGGAAAAAGATGTTGCATTGGATAAAGCAGCAAATAGTATTGAAGTTTTGGAAAAGAAAGTGCTACAACTTGAACAAGATCTGTATGAACATGTCCTACAAATTTCGAGGTATGTAGCATATATTTGAGATACGTTTAACAACCTATGGAAAGACTGCTTGTTGCAAAATTATTTATTCTGGCAGATTGCAGGAAATTGAAAGATCTAGCAAGGAATTGGATTCGCGGGCGGCTATCGACAGAGAGACGTTGGAGATTTTACAATCCACTTTGGTAGCTGAAAAATTAAATTCCCAGCAATTATACACGGTTCTGGATAAACTTGGACTCAGTGATAATATGATATTGTCGCTTCCATTAGACAATATCCTTGAGAAGTAATTGCATTCGAAAATAAGATACTTAATATATTAAATTATAAGTATTATTAATTATTTGATTTAATAATTACAGGATTGCACAAATTCCAGAAGTTGTTGAGTATGTTCGAAAGATAAGCAATTCTTATTACTGTGTAAACTCGGTCTCTGAAGTTACCAGACCTGAAACCAATGAAACGATTAGTTTGCATAATACATTAGAGGCAACTGTAGAATCACTTAAGGTATCCAAGTAACTTTATGTAGTAAATATAAGCAGTTCGAGTATTTTAAAATACAGTTCTTTATACTTGCTTTATTTACAGAAGGAGCAAGAACATTTACATATGAAATTAGTTAGTACACAAACGGCATCAGAGAATCTTTTGTCTGAAAATGCAAAATTTCAAGTACAAATTACAACGCTACAATCTCAAAATAATTCTTTAGCAGCACAACATACTGCTTTGCAACTTGCAAATTCACAACTTGTTGCCGAAAAAGATGAGGTGAGTTACTTTTTATTAACAAGGTATTAAGTTTAGACTTTAGTCGTCAGGCGTTTCGAGTTATCGCTTCCCTACTCTACTAGGGATCCGTTTGAAGCCTGAGTTCACTGTTCGAGTGTTAATCCATAAATAACATTGTTCAACAAATGAAAACTTTTTTTCTGTCTTCTAATAACCACTGAGTGATTCCTGTAGAAATTTTAGTAGAGTATTACTTTCCAATCATGAATCCGAAAACCGAATTGCTGTATCGCCACCAGTTTCCGAAAAAACACGAGTTTTTAGAAAAACATGTGATGTGTTTTCTCGGAAACTGGTGGCAATATAGTAATTCGATTTTTGGATTCGTATTTGGGAAGTCACCCTCTACAATAATCACCCAGTGGTAAAAGACAAAACGCGTGTTGGACAGTGATTTCGTACTGATTTCGAATACAATAGGACAGATGGATTTTTTTGAACATATTTTTATTTGTCGCCAATAAGTAATCAACTGTTACTAGAAGGCTGTTCTGTTAAATTAGAAATCACAAAATTGCCATATCTTTTTTAAATATTAGCAAACTTTTGTTTTGAAGGTGTCAACAATGAACGTTCCGCCATTACAATAACAGTTGTATGCTTTAAGTTTTTATGACCACTTCTCGCATGGTACGTTATTATTCGTGATCATATTCGTGGATATTACTATTAGCAGGTCATTATAATTTGAATATCAGTTTGAAAACAAAATCTGCATCATAATTTCGTCAATTCTGATTTCTCTTTTACTTTAGTTTATGGAATCATTCCTTGAAAGAATGTTCAAATATAATACATTTAGCATACAAAGCGAGATTGCTTAGAGAACCCAATACATATCTTTTTCTGTAAAAGTAACTGTAGAAAATACATTCTTTTCTAAAATATTATTTATTTTGTAGAGTAGAAATAATAAATAAACAAATATTTTTATATTAATTGTAATAAAATTCAAATAATATTAAAACGTTCATTAAGAGTTTTTTGTGTACTCTTCATATATCATAAGTTTTGTTCAACATTGTGCTGCATGTTGTATTTACCAATAGAATTGGGCCTAGAAAACCTAAAAAGCCATTAATTAAGTAGAGTTGAAAATCTTTTATCGATTATTATAAATTTATTTTTTCCAATTTAGTTGTTGAAAGAACGTGTGGTTCAGCACCAGACGCATATGCAGCTCCTTCGGGATCAAGATACCTTGCAATCCTTACATGAGCAATTAAATAACGAGTATGAAAGTTTATTCCATGAGCATGACGTCCTAAAATCAAATTTGCGAGATGTAAAGAATGAAATTAGAACATTGCGCGAATTGTACGAGGGTGTAGAAGGAAAAAATAAAGCACTTCGAGCAGAAAAGGAGTCCTTAGTAAACAATGCTAAGAGTTTGAACAATTTGAGAGGAGAACATTCCAAATTAAAGGTAAAAAATATATAAATAATTTTTTTAATCATTGTATTAATGTATAACAATTCCAGGATGACTTTAGGAATTTGTACACTGCTACAGAAAAATTAAAAATGGAGTACAGAAATTTGCAAGATGATTACCGGAAAAATAAAGTCGAGACGAATCGATTAAGTCTTAAGTTAACAGAAATACAAGGAGAACTTAGCAGTAGGGACGAAAGGTGCTCAAACCTTGAACTTCAATTTAATAAGCTCAATAAATGTTGCGAGGTATGAGTAAATTTTGTTCCATTTAAGAGTTAAAATATATCATCTTTTTTGTATGAAGTTGCCATTGTCATAGCTTATATTTTCCTTTTAGATGCTGTTACATATGAATGCGGGATTAGACAAAGACAAGCGTTCATTAATGGATCATATTAGTGTATTATTTACTCAGTATCACGAACTTCTGACTCGATCACTTGAAGATAAAGAACAGTATCACATGGAAGAGAAGATGTACACGTTGGTATTTAATCTGTTGAAGTTTAATTCAGTTAAATTAACTCAATGTAATTACTGAATTAATTTTATAGGGACAAAGTGAACTACTTGTACAGACAAAAGGAAAAATTAGAAGATAAGATTATGGAACATTACAAAAAATTAGAAAGCTGTACTCCAAAGAAGTAAGTTGAGTGTTAGTACAGATATGCATTTCTACAATACTATACTTAATTTCATTATTTTTTAAAGGAAAGGATTTGGTGCCAATTTAGTAAGAAGAGTCAGAAAAGCCGGGTCAGAACTGCTTAATAAGGTAAACAATTCAACAGGTGTTGATATAAGATATAGAAAGCTGAATTTTTAACTTTTCTTTCATTCATGTGATCTAGAATCGTCGATCTTGGGCAGAAGACTCTAAGCATTCAGAAGGAAAGACATATGAATCAGAATCAGGAGGAAATGATTCAGATGCTAGCACGGAAGATCATTTAGCAGGTACAAATTAAAGACATCGCAAAGTTTAGGCACTTAAACTAGCGTCACTAATAAACATTCGAATAAAAAAGAATGTTTAATTCAATCGCAATACGATTTTAATATAATAAAATTTTTTATAAAAGATCTTGATGGCAACGGTAACTTTTTATTTAATTTTTTCATATATCTGCTTTTACTTATTACAAATCACATATAATTTATAACGTTTCAAGGGTCAGCTAGCAGGGGCCTTGGATCAGACACATTGTCCCTTGGTCATCCAGGGACAAGGAGAACTGTATATTATACTGACGATTCTCCACCTCCATCGACTACTGCACCAGTATGTAATATTTCTGAATTAATAGTTTTGGGTAACAGTAAACTAATTAGTTAAAACGACTGCAGGAGCAGGGTGACGATAGACGTTCAGTATTGATGGGCGAGTCCCCAAGACCAGAAGTACAAGTAGAACCTCGTCCAGTTCTTATATATAATAAGGTTTCAGCAGTGATAAACGAATCAAAAAATATGAATAGTGAAATGAAAGAAGTAGGACAAGAGGAAACGATTATGGATCCTCCCATAGATAAAGATCCAAAAGCAGGGAGTCCTGTGTGGTACGAATACGGTTGTGTATAACTTTACGTTATTTTTATCCATTCCTTGGATTACTACATCATATTTCTACCATAATCGAATCGGTCTTACTTACATCATTTACATTTTACAAGAATGTTTACAATGATTGCATTTTCAAAATTTGTGAAGCTAATTGTAACTTTAATTAAGCATTTAATTACAATTTTTTACGTCTACAATAATTTTAGATATAGTACTTACTTTGTTTAATATTTTTGTATTAATATTTTTGGCGCATTTGATGCATCAATGTGCACATATTATTGATTTTAAGGCGATTAAAAGGCATTATTTAGTCTTATGTATGTAATAATATGACAAAAACGCTCTTCACTAAGTGCAGTGTAATACTTATTACGTAGTATTGAGAGCATGGTATTGAGAGCCTAAATATTATTTGATTCGTTTCTTAATGTAAATTGTTAGCTCGACTGCAACGCCTAATCTTTTTGTCGATTTTATGAAACATAAAATAATAATTAATTGTATAAAAAAAAACAGAGCAGACTTTGGTGATTATTACTTAAAGTATCTTAACATCCTGCTTTCCGTAAACGAGTTTCCTTATGAAGTAAAAAACTTCTCTCACGTAGAGATCGCATAGACGGGGATTTATTCGAGGATGTTACACCTTGTCAAAATCTCACGGTCTCGGTCTCACATGTTCTATCGTGGATGAAACACGCACCTCGCAATTTTTTGTTATTTTCCTACGGTCGGACGTAGCAGCTTCTGACAAAAAAAACTGTCCACCGTCTGCCCCGAACCCTTCCTGGGTTCCGATTTACTTCTCAGGCTTCGGTAATTTGCATGTGCCATATATTCAAGGACTTGTATCTTGTTTTGCCGCTTCACAGGTCAGACGTGACCATTTTAGTTCAGATGTGACGACGCATCACTCTAGTGATGCGAATTAACAAATTAATTAATGTAAATCCATTTAATTTCGTCCATTTTATGTGTAAGTCGGAACATTTTTTTGTCAAGGCTAACGAACGCCTGGTCTATCTTTTCTAACCGACTCCTCGACGCTGTCATCGAGAACGAAAGCAGAACAAAAAATTTTGCTCACTACTTGCAAAACCGCCCTTCAAGCTTTTTCTGATTGCTCGAGCAAAAATTTATCCCTCTATTTCTGTCATCGCGGAGAAGATAAAACGGTGGTGGGGGTCTGGTTGGTACCAGGACCAGCAGTAATGGTCGAGGGTGGATAAATGTAAAAATAGGAACGGCAGAAGCAAGACTGTAACAATGAAGAAAAAAGCACCGTACTGCGGATCAGCGAAAGAAGGAGCTGCTGTACAGCGAGAGTGCTGGAGAGTGTGGCAGCAAGAAAATAAATTATATGTGCGAATTTTTCAAAAGATCCTGTCTTCGAGACATCGAGGGTTGAGTAACTCGCAAAAATGTTGACTGTTCATCAGTCGATGGCGGGGTAAAGAGGTCTATAATCTTTCCAAGGGGTGCATATGATGGCGGCGGAGAGGGGGTAGGTTTTTGTAAGACGTCTTCCTTCTCTCTTACCACCATTCGCGTTTCACAGAGACGGCGAAGACGGTAGAGATGGTAGGAGCATAGTTTTTGCAGCGGTATCAAGGTCTAAGATGGGGCATATATGTTCTACATATACAACCTGGATGTAGCTACCTATGTAGAGAAAATGATAAATCTGACGAAGAGGGCAACTCATCTCACAATTTTTCTATTCTGAAATAGTTCACTTATTTTGCAACATTATTAAGTTCATTCTCGTCTAATGACAAGTCAATTATTTTTATCTATTTTTCCTCAGACTTAATAATACAGAACTAAACATTTTGCGGATATAAAGATAAAATCGTAAAATATAAAAGCTGCTTCTTTATTTTCACTTTTCTTATTGTTTATTATGCAGGGTGGCCCATTTGAATACCAACGTGAAATGAATCTTTGTTATTCTTTTGTTTATTTCCCCACCTTACTTCTGTTAATTTATTTATTAATTTACTTCAGAGAAGGTATTATTCCTTAATGTTTGTTTTATAACTTGTTCAAATTTATTATGAGAACTTAAATCTTTAATTTGAAAAATATGAGTTCATTAAATAGAGATTATTTTCTGTTCAATGGAGACATTTTCGAAAAAATGTTCAACAATGAGGCAAAACTTGTATCTTTTCGCGTGCAAACCGAATATGGAATAAAAAATACCAGGTACTATTAAAAAGACGATTTCCGGTATAAACATCTCAATTCTGGCCATTGCTGGAAATTGCAACTACGATCCTTCGACAGAGCGTACTCGAATTAGTTAGCAAAATTTGTTTAGTTTTCAATAAAAATCATTCCCCTCCATTTTAATAAGGGTGGACGGGACACCCTGTATATTACGGAAATCTTATGATTAGATATTTACAAAAAATTATCATCCTGCGATCTTGATTGTTTTGGGATCCTTAATTAATAACTTTTTAATAAATATCAACTGCCAAGTTCGACGTTGGCGACATATTAAAAAAACGTCAAAATCGAAGAGTGGTACTTTTGTTGTAAATAATCACCATCCTGAAAACTTCTTCGACGGTGTAATATTGATTGGCACAATTATCGGAGTGCTAAAGTTAGGAAATTTTCTTAAAGATGGATAGTTTACTCTGGCTTTACAATTATCTTTTAACGGAAAACACGAAAAATTGAACAAAGCACAGTATTTGGTAGAAGTTTTCACCAAAACAAGTTGCAAGGTATATCCGAAATTGATACAGTGGTGTGAATATTTATATATAGACTCATATTAACTTTTACATTTTTAGTTATATTTAAACACAAACTTATCAAAATATCACAGTCGTATATTTCTGTATTAGAAATAATAGAAGATAGAAATATACGAATATAATCTTTTTTTTGGTTTCTGATAAAATATCAATAAAAATTAAAGTTACCTTGAGTTTATACGTTTATAAGGAGTTTATAAGCCTCTTTTAGCTGATATTTGTGTATTTCTATGTTAGAAATAATAGAAAATAGAAATATACAAATACGATGTTTTGTTAAGTTTTCGTTTGGATATCAGTATAACAATGTAAAAGTTATTTTGAATCTATAATTATGCACACCACTGTAAGTCAATCAATTTTTTTGTTTATCGCACACGTTAATAATTGTTATTATTAAGTATAATGCAATAACGCAATAGTAAGGAAATTTGAAATAAATAGGTAATTCTTGGTATTTTAAGGCTTTTTCTAGATATCTCAACAGCAGTTGGTGTTATATTACCGTAAAAGTTTAGTCTTAGTTTGAACAATTCACAAAAATCATTTGCTTCACAGTTATACGTACATCTAACGTTATGTTCTAATTAGAGGTCGCACAACGACAAAATTGTTGTCGTCCAACCGACGCTATTTATGTTTATCTTTTTTAGATTTATTTCAAAAAAACGAAAGAAGTATGGAATACTAGATGCAATCAGGACTGTCAATCAGGTTATCATAAAAAATTATTTGTTTCATTCTCATTTTCATGAATCGACGTTCTACTGCTATTACTCTCGCTTACTACGTGCAATATATGTAGATTTTTAGATATTTCCAACAATATTTTAGCAAAAGTTGCTTTGAATTAAAAAAAGGTTTAATTAAGAAAAGATGTAATTTTTAAAGGTAGGAGTGGGAGAAAAGGAAGCTTGTCGATGATTCGAAGGCGTAGAATCACGCTACGAAAGTCGTGACATATAATTTCTTGACACTCTGTACACAATAGTGACCCCATAGCTATTGCAACCTTCTTTACACATATCGTTCTTTCGTTAAACAAATGCTTTATCTTTTGACTGTAATAGCGACATTTTAAAGTGTAATGTACTTTGATTTATTTCATGATTTTTAGAACAGCAAAAATCTAATATAATAATAATCGTAGTTTTAGTAGGTCAAATAATATTTTTAATTTTTGTTTTTGAATTATGCTACACATGTATAATATAAAAGTGAAATGACAAATCATAAATATGAGAAACGATACTGTACTCGCTTAGATATGTATACAGGGTGACCCATTTAAATCGACCCAGTGAACGCATCGAAGATATATGAAGGCCAACTTTATTTTTTAAATGGAATCATATACTTTTTACTATACTAGTCGATTCGGCTTATCACTCTCTCCAAAGAGATGCTAAGGCACTTATTGCGAAAAATTATTGGTTTAGAAGATATCAGAATTTTAATAATTCATGGTGTTCACACCAAAGTTGGGGTTCAAAAATACGACTTTCATGATGAGAATGACGAGCTGAATCGACTAGTATAATAAAATATATATGATTCAATTTAAAAAAATATAGTTGACTTTCATATGTTCTTAAGACGATCACCCAGAAAAATCTTATTAATATCAGATTACCTTGTATTAATATCAATCAACTTGTATATAAGTGGGGGACAAAAGTATTTGACACTTTTTAAAATACAATAACTCTTTTAAAACTGGACTAAATGACTTGAATTGTTTGGAGATGTTAGAGGTACAATGGCTGAAACTATTTTCTTAATTCTTCTATTACCTCGAATGACGAACAAAATAAGAATCTCTTGTTTTTTATCTTTTTTTAATCGAGCCTGTGACGAGAATTTAAAATATGCGTTTTGCAGATCTCGGTAACTTCTATAACGCATACTAATCGAAATCGATTAACTCATAATCCAGCTACAAGTATTCAAAGATGCCAAAATCTCGAAACATCGAAGTCCAGAAAGGGAAATAATTCGAATGACGTGTATCCTGTGTTTGTAAAGTATATTTAATACTTATGTACTGTGGTTGGAGTGGAGTTTTTCCAGTAGGTTGTGTATGCGCGGTGTTTGGAACGACTTGGCGAATTAGTTCCTGCATAACTAAATTATGTAGTTAACGTTGTTTTCGTAATTCTTTTCGTAATTGGATTCTGGTTTTTCGTGCATGTTTAAGCAAACCCTAAGGCACTGTCTTTCGAGTAGTCTTGTCTTTTCCATTTTAAACTCTGGGATGTTGTACCAAATTGGGCATGAATATGTTGTGGTATGTCTAATGAGTAGTAACAAGTATTTTGACCGTTTGGTTTAGTAATCTGGAAAGGAATAGTTTGGAGAGGCTTCAGGATCAATTTCTGGCGTTGTCTAATTGTGTACTTATGTGTTTGTATAATGTAAGGTTAGTGTTCAACACCATTCCTAGATACGATGGTAAGCATGTGATACGATCGTAAGCGAATTACAGCTTTCTTTCAATTGGAATCTTTTTCAATTTTTAATTGTATTGGAGCTTACCTTTTTTACCTTAGAATGGTTTCAAATTTTTTTGTATTCATTATTAGTTTCAAGTTCTTGAGGCACCTGTTTATTCTTTCAAGGGTGCTTGCAGAATTTTTGTGTGTTTGGGGAACTGCGGCTGTGCTACTATATGGTGAATAATTTTAATAGCGAAGTTGTGTAATATGTTGAATAGTAATTTAAGGCAGTGAATGTCTTTCATGATCTGTCTTCGCCTTTCTGTATTACAAATTGAATTCTCGAATGCAAGAACGGACAGTGATACATTTTACTCAAGCCCTTCTTGAGTAAAATGTATAAATCGATTTTTCATTTCATTCTAAATGTGTCCTTCAAATTTTATTGTGATATCTCTAAAGTTGGCAAAGCTACTGCAAAATTTATATCATATTCGCAACGTTTGCGAATAAAGTCGATCGTCATGTTTCGTAGTGTTGCGTCCGAAGAATACGAATCTTTGGTAACAGACGATCTGTTTGGTCAAGTAAGCATCTTCTGGTATCTTTTTGTGCATTGTGGACGAAAATTTGTGCTAAAAATTGAGTAACGGAGTCTTTAGTCTACGACAGTGAACTAACTCCACGAAGATCTACAAATAATAGTAATAATAATAGTAATTATAGTAAAAGATGGGGAACTCAAGCGTTATCATATGGAAATTCGAGTGAATAAATTGTAGATAAGAAGATTTTTAATCCAGCCTTTACATGTTGCCTCAACAATATCCATTCTGTATGTCAGACAGAATTGTTAATTTTTATCAGCAATAAAGTACATCTCTTCAGGATCTCTATTAACACCTTATCTACGGATGACGCTATTTGGCATCAAATTGAATTCTGTCATCTATAAGCCCGTCGATAAGGTGTTAATCAAGATTAAGTCTAAGAATATTAATCCAAAATAGAAGCTGTATGAAAGTCTGTGGACTTCGTGTGAAAAGACTTCGCGTTATTCAAGTAAAAATTATCGCAACATTGATTTATATTAAAAAAAACTGAAAGTTGTGCAGAGCTGCCACTGAACCAGATTATGATAAAATAATAATGAAAAATGCAGAAGTTACTCATGGAAAGAGTATTATAAAAACATGGGCCAGATCTTTAACTCCTTTTTATCAGAAGAAGCCCAAAAGAGAAGCTCAAAATTATATTGTAATTTGCAATTATCTCCATTAAAAGTAAGTAAAAGAAAAATATTCTAAGACAATAAATGTAGTATCTTAATACTATCTTAATACTACATTTTTCTTAATACTACATTTATTGTCTTAGAATATTTTTCTTTTACTTGCTTTTAATGGAGATAATTGCAAATTACAATATAATTTTGAGCTAAAAGATTTTTGTGTTCATTGGAAGACAATGTATGGAAACAAATTTTATAGCTATAAAAATATACTGCAATTTAAAGAAAGCTTAATGTTTAGTTAATATGCATTAGGTTTTTAGTGTTTTTACAGATACTTCTAGCCTCTATTAAATTTTGATACATTTATTTATGTACATAATTATATTAATTTTTAATTTAAATATATTAAAATGTTTAATAAAATACACTGGTCAACAAAATTATGGCATAGAAAAATTTTGGATAAAAATTGGTTAATTTTAACTAATGATAATTCCGCAAAAAACCATCGTAGAATGATCATTTTTTTTTAAATTAAAGCTTGAAACCGATACTTTAATATGTTCTTGAATTTTATGTTTAATGAATCTTCACCACTATAACCGTTTAAGTGCGAGGCCATGTTTGTCACATTAAAAATAGCCAAGTTTCACGAAATATACGGGCTTAAAGTGCTGTAACTTTGCAAAAAAATATCGCAGCCACGTTTCCTTTTTTTCAATTAAACTGGAGCGATGAAACTTCATTCGGAAGCAAACTGCATCTCCGAAAAATATTTTGCAAAGTCTGTGCATTTCGTCTAACTAAGCAATTTTCAACATGACAAACATAAGCTCATATTTAAAAGGTTACAATGTGAGGGCACATAAAACTCAAAATCCAGAAACATTATCTTAAATTAGAGGTTTCAAGCTTTAATTTGAAAAAAATCGGTCAAACTTGGCCAATTTTCGTACAAAATTTTTCTTTGCTGTAACATTTTTGAACATAAAAATGCAACAGAGTATACAAGCGAAAGGTTGATAATATTAAAAAATATGGTTAGAAATAAACGAAAGATAATTACAAACTAAAACAATATAATTAAATAATGTATTTAATGTATATTAAATATATTTTTATTCTCTTAAGCTTGTTTGTATTCTTTTAGCTTCGTATTTTTCCTTTAGTATTTCGACCTATACTTTTTAAATATTATCACTCGTTCTCTTGCATATCCGGTTATATTCTTGTGAAAAAGGTCCGCCATTCGAGCGTTAATATTCAATCTTTCAACTTTGATTGTGGCCACTTTTTAGGATCTGTTGGTCCACTGTGGATCGATTGATCGTTGTTTACTGTGGACCGGAGCGTACTCGCAGCAACGAGAATTTACGTAGCGCGGTTAACACGGTAATGCCCATCGTTATTCATCTTCTTGATGGAGGCAGGAATCATCCCAAAGGTGGAGGGGGGCAACCGCACGTGAATACGGTGAACGCGGAGGGGTAGGGAGAATATTGCACGTTGTGTGGCCGAGTAGAGGGGGCACGGCGCAGACACTCCGTGGAATCACTCGATGGCCGGCAATGCGCGCCGCGTCATCGTTGCGAGTGCTACGCTGTCGCATTTCTAAGTACGAACGCTATTTTTCATCGACATTCATTCATCCTATTATCGAGCGGTCGATCTACCCGTTTCGAGCGTACGCAGAATTTTTACGGGAAACGCTCTAGCGGTGTTCCTCTCGAAGACATCGGTTGAAACGGTTCGACGGATACGAATCTACTCGCGTTTCATTTTCGTCAACTAAATCTTTCATGCTCGTTCTATTAAACCAGGCTAGTTCGTCCAACTAGTATAGTCGTCATTTTTTTTCATCCATCGGTTGAAAAAAAAACTTTTTTACCCAAATAACGAAACCGTCCAACTTCCGTTCACCGGTGTGCTTCATAGTTCATTGCATGCATCACGGAAAGTTTAGAACCTCCGTGAGAAATCACTGCGATTTCAACTGTCTCTTCCTGTTATCGATCCTGCCGCGATCCTGATCCTCTTTGATCCTATCACGTGCGTATCCTTCGATCATGACGATCGATCGCGAATCGTCTTGATTCGGTTCGAGCTTGCTGATAGACTATGTAAAGGGGGGTTCGATTTGTTTGGTCTCGAGTTGTTAAATGCAGATACTTTCCGATGAGTCAAACGAGTACTGTTCTCCGAGTGTCGTGAGTGCGGACAGCGAAAGGGTGCCAGGGTGTCGACCTTGGCGTCTTCCTCCACCGAGTTAAGGAAACGAAAAAAAAGAGGAAACAGAGGAGAAAACGAAGAGCCGACCGACGATGATGGAGAGTCGTGTGGAGGATACCAACGCACCCTCGACGGTGTCTACCACGAGAGCCATAGGGACACCCTCTCCGGTACCAACGGTGACCATCAACGCGGTCCCTGCCGCTGGTCCCCTGACTTCCCTCACTTCCGTCACATCCTGTTCCATCCAGAATCCTGTGGTCGTAGTTGCCAGTCCTCCGACCAAACACCAGCAATCCGCTCCCGGATTGCCAACTCTGACCACCATTCCAGCCGTATCTACTGTCAACGCTGTCAACGCTGTCAACGCTGTTAACGCTGTCAACGCTGTTAACGCTGTCAACGCTGTCAACGCGTCTCTACAGAAAATACTCAGCAGAAACGCCAACGGCACGTGTAAGTCACAATGTCGTCTGTGTTTATCAAGCCAACGCGATGATCTTACTCTATTTTTGATCATCTTAGAATGTCCATGGCTTATTTATTCGCGGTTCTACAAATTCTAAGTTCTAATGAAGTTGACACAGCGTGTGGGCAATCAAATTTTTCGGTCATATTTTTGGGACTCTTTTGGGAAAAATAAATCAAATTCGATCGGATAAAGTGAATCACCTTTGCCGCAAAAACTTGGGTCGTGGGAGACGAAAATGAATGTTACTTGTGGCAAATAATTTATCTAACTGAAACGCAAGCTATGCTTCTCTTTAACACCTTGTATTAGGTTCGCCAAAAAGTTCGCGCGCTTCGGTGGCTGAAAGAGGCGACATAAACTTTTTAATCAACCTAATACTTTAACAGCGAGTTGGGCTCACGATAAAGGTTTCATAAATTATCTACTAAATATGAATGTTATTCGTTTCATCTAAATCGAAACAGAATTAGATCCTTCTGTTATTAAAATGTAGAAATAAAAGTGAATAACCTTGACATATAAAATATAACAATTGTCTCCATCAATTACGGACATTATTAAGTGCTAATCAACATAACTGTGGAAGACATCGTAGTGCAAGTGATTAGGGGTGAATGGGGGTTAATTAACGTAGCTGTGGCAGACATCGTAGTGCAAAGGATTAACTTCTCGAATCATAATCATTTTCATATACACGTGATATTCCAGAACTGTGAAAAAGTTTTTATACTTGTTTTCGCATGATTTCGAAGAGAAAATTGATCTCTTTTGATTCCTTTCTAACATAAGGTTTCGAGCAAGGATAGAAAATAAAAACATAGTTTCGAATTGAATAAAGTTTAAACGGTTTAAAACTGTTCTTTGTCATTTTAGTGTGTCTGTGACGTATGGGTGCGCGAGCATTATTAAGTTGTTTAGAGAATTTTTATGTAAACTCTCATTTTTAAGCGTTATTTAATGAATGTTCGAAGAAGAGAGAAACGTCTCGTATCGCCTGAAAGATCTCTTGCGCTAAATTCAAAACAGTTCTGCACTTCCTTTTTGTTGATATGCACGTTATCTTGCAGTTTCCAAACTTGCGCATTCCATAACGGCTAAAAGATTCGCGGCCCACAGGTCATTTTTCAACAATTTCGTTTAAACAATTTTTGAATAAAGTGTATGTGTTTATACTTCAGAACATACTATGTTCAGATACATATTGTGACAATAATTATTAAATAACACGTTTGTTGATCGAATATACAGATTGTCCTTTAACGACGAGATTTTATGTATACGTATCATGGTAGAAACTTGTATTATTGAGTTGCTTTATTTCCAAAGAAAAATTAATATTTTCATTTTTAGCGGCCTAGAATTCGTCGAAAACACAGATTTGAACCAAAAAGTTATCCAATCTGTATACTATGAATTAACCGAATTCTTATTTCTTCTAATAAAAATAGAAAGTAGAACGTTTTTTCCGTTGACTGTAACATTATTTGTCGTATCAATATAGTACAACTAAACTTGTACATTATATCAAAATAATATTCTTTCTTGGATGTATTAGAAATAATTATAATATTTATTTTCATCATGTACATGTTATATTTTATTTGTCCGTGTATTTCATATAATTACTTCGGCTAATATTTCATACGTTTACTACTTATTCTACGATGTATACACATTATTATGATTGTTAAATCATAATCATAGCTACCTTATAGAGTTTGGATTTTGTTTGTGTACGAAGGTACACGGTATGCGACACAATAATTTTATTATTGTCAAACAGATTTACTACGGATAATGTGTCTGTTATCCGAAGAATTCTACCCTATACATGATATTTAAAACTAGCGGTTCAAGACTTTAAGGATTTATAGTACTCACAGAGAGGAATGAAAAATGTTGAGTCAATCAGCATGGGTCCAAAAGTCAATTCTTTCGACAGAAAATCGATTATTAGTATCTAAAATAAGAATATTCGATCAAGTGAGTTTCTGTGTTTCTCATTGAATATAAATAGAGAAATTGATTCAGAAATACGTTGTCGGCAAAAGATTATTACACTACGCATCAACAAGGATTGTTTCATAAATGTAATTTAATACAAACCTTCTTTGTTGTAGTAAGTTTTGTAATAGGTAGTAAGTTTTGTAATAGGTAGTAAGTTTTGTAATAGGTAGTAAGTTTTGTAACAGGTAATAAGTTGGCGAATGAGGCGAAATGGCCCGGTAGAATTGCCTTCTCGATCTCCTGATTTGAATCCATTAGATCTTTTTATGGACACACGTAAAAATAATAGTCTATTTATCACTCATAAATACTATAAAAGAGTTACTAGAACGAACAGAAAATGTGTGTCAAGCAATACGAGATTCGGGCGGAGTACTTGCAGATGTACGTCGATCAATGATCCGTAAATGTAAATTTTGCATTTAAAAAAAAATCACAGCTGATACCAGTCGAATAACTTTATCACGTTATCGAATATGCTTAGATCCTAGAAGGTAATTCTGTAGTGGAAGAATTGACTTTTTGGACCCATGTTGAATCGACATTATTTACTGCTTTCGGTGAGTCCTTAAAATGTTGAACCACTTTTTTTTAAACGCCCTATATAAAGACTTTATTTTTTCGGAAATATTAACACAATCAGCAACCCCAAAGTGTTCGATCCAATCACGATAAAAATTCCCGACCAGACTCGAAACCGAGTTCTTTATACATTATAACGATTCTGACATATAATACTGTGACACCCTGTACACTATAGACTGTAAATGTAGAGCGTAAAATATACAGTGTAATGAGGCTGCGCTTTCGATGGAGTAAAATTAAACATCTTTAAAAATGAAAGAGAAGTGAAAACAGGCTTTCTATTTCGCTAATATTACACATTGATCTAAGTATTTTTGGATGGGTGAATTCTCGTAAGACGTAATGTTGAGGTTCGTCGGACGTTTCAAACGTAGCATGCGATAATGCAAAAACATATTTGTAAGATTGTAAATGGATTTTGTACTAAGAAACAACATTTTATGCGGTGCATTATACGGTGCAATTCGCTTATTCATAATTTAATAAATTCATTACCCCTTTTTGTGTCAAATTTTTTGCCGCGAACGTGAAAATTGAAAAAAAATGAATTATACTGCATGGTCCACAACAACTGAGACAAATCGTGTCTCTAACAAAATCCTGTTAACCAGTGCAACAATGCATGCATCTATTTTTTCAAAGAATGTTTCTTGTATACATAAAAACAATACACGATTAATCAAACAAGCTTTTTATTTTTGCCAAAATCAAAGCCAACAGTCTACATTTTATACAAGGAAGCGTCGATCGGAAGTATCGATGAAAGATCCTTATTTTTCTATGGAAACAATGATGCTAAACATGAAACACATTTTAAGGGTAATTAACTTGGAGTTAACCAGTCCAAACTATTGTACTGGAAGAAATTTCGCAAAAAAATAGGTTGCAGCCAAATCACAATGTTCGCAAAAAGTCAACATTAGAAAATCCGCGCGTTGTAACACAATGACAATTCATTTTATACCTATAATATTGATTTGAACGTATTAATCCTCTAACCGCGAGCGAGTTTTATTTGTTATGCAGATGCGTCCTAAGAATGCGGATTAAAAAAAATATAAAAAAAGCAACAAAAATGTAAAAAGAAAAAATTTGTATTAATATCTTGTTAGATTTTCAAGCAATGCGACTATTGTATTTAATGAAAAATAATAAAGTATACTTAAATTAAAAAGATATTTCACCCACTAAATTGTTCAAAATTTATTGTTATTTCAAGCGACTCCTAAGCAGATGCATAGTTGCTTTTTGTTTAACTTACATAATCCAGCGAAGAAAGGATGTTCGACAAACTGAAGCTTATATACTAATCAATCAATCGACTCAATTTTCTATTCCGAAGAAACCGAAGGGAATATTTTCCATAATCCGAATCAATTTTATAACGTCTTTCAGTTACCTTGACCGGCGACGGTAAAAGAATAGACCATTTTGAGAGGGAAATAGGCCGGTGGACGTGGTACCGCGGGCGAGAGAAAGACCGCGGAAAAGAACGGGAAAAAAGCGACTCTTGGCTCGATAAGTTCTAAGTAAGCGCGGGAATCCAGCAAACTTGCCGTAAAAACATCTACATTTTTTGCGGGGTTGCATAGCAGCGAAGCGAGCAAGCGATCGTTTTTACTCGCATTCGAGCTCAAATTTATGGCGCTCCGAATTATTCCGGTGTTTCGACTAGGCTGTCGCGTCGCTGGCATACTAATTCTAGGCGAACAAGCCGACACTTTGCTGCTCGAATCGCGGCAAAGTAACGAGAAAATGATTCCCACCGCGGCGCGCCATTGCCGTGCCGGAAAACGCGAAGCATTTTCGTCGGTGTTCCCGTTGTTCGACGAAAAACCGGAAGAAACACGAGGAGGAGATGGTTTGTCGGCCGGGTTCCCTGAATGTTACGAAACATTAATTCGCTAGGCAGTAGAAACCGAGCGGAAGCGGAGGAACGAGAAAGGAGGGAGAAGCATTTGCCGAACGATCGGATCGGGTCTTTCTCGTACTCTAATTCGAGCAGAGATTACGAGGCAATTCTCGATGCGTAAGAATCCGCGGCCGCGTTCGCGTTCGCATTTGTGTCCGCGCGCAATCGTTTCGTCACGCGTGTCGGCAAAAAAAGCGGAATCAAGAAAAAAGAAGACGAAGAAGGACAGAGAGGCAAGAGAAGGAGGGGAGAACAGACAGAGACGGAGGAAGCGAAAACGGAAGGGAAAAAGGGCGAAGCAGCCATTTGCAGCGTGGACCAACCGGCGCGATGCGGCGCGGCGCGGAACGGCGTCTCCGAACGATATCCTCTCTCGCAATTTCAACTTTCGGAGAAACACAGAGCAAAACCGCGAACCGTCGCTTTTTTACCGTTAGTCTGCTCTCTGGTCAACTGTACGTTGCTTGTACGGTCATATATACCAGCGATGCTTGTGTTCGTCTCGTAAGAAACCGACAAAAACGCTTCTCGCAATAGTTGCTCGTCGATGGCGGAAGAAAAACCGTCTTTTTGCACGGCGCGCTGCTTTTTGCCTGTTCCCTCTGACTCATGCCTCCTCCTATTGCGAGTAGACAAAGCCCATCCACTCCCTTTCGCTCTTTCTCTCCCCCTCCTCTTTCTCTCTCTACCCCTTTTTATCCCTTCCTATCGCACTGTTTCTCTCTCCTTCCATCTCTACTTCCCTGTCCCTTTCTGTCTCTGCATTCTATAAACACGTATTTGATCTTCTTTAAACTTTCTTTTGTTTTAACCATGCGAAGTTGACCTCCACTAATGTCGAACAGATAAATGCATTTTTAATGTCGACGATTCGTATTGGCTTCGTGCAGAAGCCCTTCTGTTTCTGCATTCTAAGAATACGTGTTTGTTCTTCATAGTGTTTTCCTATTTTCTATCTTTTGGTTGTACAAATTTGTATAAAAATTTGTATGTCTGCAATAATATCCAATAAATAAACACGTCTCTAGTATCATACGATTCGTATTTGGTCATACCCTGCAAAATCGGACATCTTTCGTCTACTTTTTTTCTCTAAACCCTAAATATAGAACTGCCAAACCGATGAAAATGAACTTTTATAAGGGCATCTAAAGAAATAATGTTACTTAAAAAAATTTATTTCTTCACTATTTTTTATTTGCAATTGTTTTAAACAACTGCGATGTTTTTATGGCACAGCAGCGTTGGAAGAATTTTAAAAAGTGGAGAATGCAGCCCCAAATAGCCCCTTTACGGTCGATTTAGGCACTTTAAAATTGACGAAATCAAAATTATTTGAACTGTGCACTGCGTCGGCGTATGGTGTGCTACTGCTGCAGCTCGGGTGGCATAAATTGTACACCTCAAGTAATTTTTAAATTATGTATCTAATTCAAAATTGTAATACAAAAGTTGTAGTCCTTTAAAGGATAAATGTGCGACATATTCACTTCTTTTGTACATAGTATAGTTTTCGAAACTTCAAGGTCAATAACTTCTTTCATAAATCGAAATAATGTTAAATGATAAATAGAAAAGTATAAACCTATCTTGATACGAAACTTAGATCATTAACACGCGGCTTGCATCCTCCGATCGGCCTATCTTAAAATCTCGTAGACATCATTCATCTCATTCAACAGCGAAGCTTTGAAAAATCTTTGTATTTATTTTATTTATATTGCGTTCTTAAAAAATATTGCATTCTGCAAACGATAAACGCTTGTCTAACAAAGAAGCCTCGAGCAATGTTGCAAGTAAATTAAACAAATGTCCACTCGACTCTGTTTCTATTAATATTTCGAAACATTCTACGAATTTGTTATCCAGAATATGGAATGCTGAATACAGTAGAATTAAAATAAATCAGCACCCAATAAACGTTCGTCGCATTTCGCTATAACTTTCCACCGTCTATTTATCGTCTAAATAGAAAGGAAAAAATTCATGGGATAACGATTATTTTGTTAGACTAAAATCGTACTGATTACAAATAAGAATAATATGTGACCGAAATTTTGTTCTCTTGTTGGTACAAGCTATAGTTGAGAGACTTGCGTTTCGATCACTCGTAACATTTATCGATTGCTTGCAACAGTTGTCGATAAGAGTAGTTCATTATGATCACTTACAATAGTTATCTATAAAAGATATTTTTAATAGTAATTATTAAATAGTACAACTCTCAATCAAGTTTTTTACAATCAATTATGTAATATATTTTTCATTCATAAAATAATAAAATAGGGGAGAAACGTATAGATATAAACAATAAAACATTATGGATTATTGAGAAAATCAAAAGTACCTATAGACTCCCCTATTTATCGAAACCAGCGTTTGCAACTCACGCTGTACCCACAATTCAAGTCATCGTTGAACGAACCATTTCGGCTTTAAAATTAACACTGTACGATTTGCAGTGTAATTCGTCGGGAGAAAAATTGTACTATTTAATAATAACTATTGGCAATTTCCTTCATCGATAACTATTATGAGCGAACGAGCTCGTGTTACGATACATTCGAAATCTGGTACATCTAAAAATTCTAAAGGAATAAAACGGAAATACGAAACCTTAAAGCTTAGGTATAATAAATCGATCAGAAAAAGACTGAATTTAATACTGAATCTTCGTAAACTATTTAGTGACTTTATAAATGAGAAATCTAACTATCCAAAGAAGGCAAATATACAAACGTTATCTTTAAAAAATTTAAATTGCACATATTGAATATATTGCACATATATTCAATATATGTATTATTTTTCTCAATTTTTATAATGCATATAACTGTAATCGGTTTAAAATTATTTTCATCATTTCAATCTCATTACAAAAGGATCATAATTCGGATTATTAGAATTCTATTGTATGTATTAATACTTGAAAGTAAAATTATTTTTGCTGATCAAAAATAGGTCATACATGCGCGATTTCACTTTTTAGTTTCCAGTTTCATAGACCTTGATTTTTGAAAAAAGTAGAAGACATTTTCAAAGATGGAATGAATGTGATTTCTACCGCGAACGACAGCAATGCTTCAACTGGCCGAGTTAAAGCGCATATCTCATAATGTCACGATCGCAAAGCCATGCTGTGTAAGTTTTTGTTTACTGTTTACTGCAATCTGGACTCCTTTTGAGACTTTTTTCTGGTTTAAGTTTTTTCAAATTAAACAATTTTTTAAATTGCATTTTGTTTTTTACAAACAGGATAATTTGATAAAATCGACAGGTCTATGTGGAATTCATTTTCGTAGTTAATTCTTGTTAACATGCCGAGAATGTATGAAAATTTACGGGCTATCTTTTAACAATCATAATAATGTGTATACATCGTAGAATAAGTAGTAAAAGTATGAAATCTTAGTCGAAGTAATTATATGTAATAGACGGACAAATAAAATATAACATGTACATGATGAAAATAAATATTATAATTATTTCTAATACATCCAAGAAAGAATATTATTTTGATATAATGTACAAGTTTAGTTGTACTATATTGATACGACAAATAATGTTACAGTCAACGGAAAAAACGTTCTACTTTCTATTTTTATTAGAAGAAATAAGAATTCGGTTAATTCATAGTATACAGATTGGATAACTTTTTGGTTCAAATCTGTGTTTTCGACGAATTCTAGGCCGCTAAAAATGAAAATATTAATTTTTCTTTGGAAATAAAGCAACTCAATAATACAAGTTTCTGGAAAAGGACAATCTGTATATTCGACCAACAAACGTGTTATTTAATAATTATTGTCATAATATGTATCTGAACATAGTATGTTCTGAAGTATAAACACATACACTTTATTCAAAAATTGTTTAAACGAAATTGTTGAAAAATGACCTGTGGGCCGCGAATCTTTTAGCCGTTATGGAATGCGCAAGTTTGGAAACTGCAAGATAACGTGCATATCAACAAAAAGGAAGTGCAGAACTGTTTTGAATTTAGCGCAAGAGATCTTTCAGGCGATACGAGACGTTTCTCTCTTCTTCGAACATTCATTAAATAACGCTTAAAAATGAGAGTTTACATAAAAATTCTCTAAACAACTTAATAATGCTCGCGCACCCATACGTCACAGACACACTAAAATGACAAAGAACAGTTTTAAACCGTTTAAACTTTATTCAATTCGAAACTATGTTTTTATTTTCTATCCTTGCTCGAAACCTTATGTTAGAAAGGAATCAAAAGAGATCAATTTTCTCTTCGCAATCATGTGAGAATAAGTATAAAAACTGTTTCACAGTGTATATGAAAATGATTGTGATTCGAGAAATTAATCACTTGCACTATGATTTCTGTTATAACTACGTTGGTCAGCACTTTTCCGTCCTTAATAATTTAATTAATAGAAAGAGGCAACTTTTGTTTATTTTATGCTTTGTTTATTTTCATTCCTACATTTTGATAACAGAAAAACCGAAAGTGAAAACAAGTGGCGTTTGTATTTAGTAGATTGTGTTTTTTATCGCGAGGCTGGCTCGTTATTATAATCTAAAGGGTTCAATAACTTGTCTATTCGAATGAGACAATTCGTGCTTCTTATGTGTCATAAGTTCGTGTGGTTTTAATTATGATTTAAATTTTCCGCATAACAATAGGCTAGCAGTTATGTCTCATACGTCATTCGATGGATTCGATGTTCTTCTGTCGTGCGATTGTTTACTTATTCGTTCCCTGTGAGTAATAAAGTGATTCATTTTTTTGGAAACTATTGAGTGTCAAGTTAACAGGAATGTACACCTCCAACATGTTTCGCTGCACGATTAACCCGTAAATGTTCATCCCTGTTAATTCAATACTCCATAGTTTTCAAAAATGAGACACTTTATCATCCGTACATGGATCGAATAAGTAAACTAGTCGCGCAACAGGAGAAAACCAAAGTTACCGAATTACGTATAACTGTTAGGCAATTATTGTCCGGGAAAAAATCGAAATTAAAACCATCATAATGTATGGATCGACCTGTTATTTTCAATTCCAGATTAAAATGTGTAACGTTCATAAAGTAGAACTTCACTTATCCGAACTGCGTTTATTATTAGAATGAAATTTTGAGCAATGCCCGATGTAGTGAAGTTCCAATACCTAGATATTACGAACGTAAACAAATAGAAACTCAGCATGTTTTCTTTTGTTTGTTTGATTCAATTTATTTAACTGAACGCGGTTATATGAACTGGTTGTCTCTTGCCAAATTATTATAAATAGAGTTCTACGGTATTTAGTAAATAATGTACGAAGTTTTCGTCACAAGTCTGACTCGTAATAGCGAAAAGTTAATTTCCTCTCCAGTTTCCGTTGGTAGGCAAAGGCTTAATTTCCGAGCATAGAAACCTCCTGCGGCTCGATGGGCGGATGAAAGGGTGTTCTGATTTTGTGAGCGAAGACGTCGGAAAGGTCGAAAATGGAAGACAAGCCGCTAGGAGATTCCCTTTTGAACCGTCTAGGGTCCGGTTCTAGTTTGTCACCCAAATTAGCTCGTATTAGAGTGCATCCACCTACGAGCGCGCAACTTTTCGATCGTATTCAGATTACATTCAGGCATCCGTTTAACCTTGGATAAGGTACGGGCAGGGCTCACAGGCGGGATCAAAGGGTTCGTTAGAACAAGCAGCTGTGCCTGCACCGCTAATATTTGCGCCAGTCGACCGCTTCGAATGCATACGAATCAATTGTTATCCGATCGAGAATATGATCTAATCAGTTTCGACTCTCTATGTTCGACCTCTTTTTGTAAATCAACCGTGCACCGTTCAGAAAATATTTATCGTTATGTTCAACGTCTTGAACACGGAACATCGCGTAAACTTTACTTTTTAGGAAACTACTCGTTTTTGGAAAAATTCTTGTACCTGAATTCGTGCTTCAGAGTTGGCCAAAAAATAATCTGATTCATTATTAACAATTCGCTAGTTATTATAACTAATTTATAACAATTGAGCAAAAAGTTATCCAATTAATTATTATCGATTATAACTCGTTAGTTGTTGTAACTAATTTATAGTAGTTTATAATAACTAACAAGTATATAATCGTATATTATATTATAATCGTTAATCATTTAATCGGATTACTTTTTGCCTAACTCTATCGCGCGTTTACGCGATGACGTGTAGTTTGTGGCGAATTTCACTTTTTAATCCTTCGCCCTCAAATGTCTCCTTTAAGGGAACGTAATAACAAAACTGCCAATAATTATGGCACTTTCTAAATTAATAGTTTTTATTTCACAAAATCTGTAGTACTACAATTTTTGATCTTATTTAAACGGACCAATTATTTCCAACATTCTATCATTTTACATATTTTTTAAAGCATTACTATGTCGGAATAGATAAATATGGTCCGTTAAAATTTTCCGGATGAGAAGGGGTTAAGTATAAAATATGTATCACAATGGAATTGTTTTTTTTTACCTATTGACTAACAAAGTACATATCAACGCAGTAAAATCTTAAACAATTAATTAAATTAATGTTATAATAACTATTATAAATTACTAATAACTACTACAAATAAAAAGAACATCTACTACAACAGGGACGCAACTTGCAAACCTCAAAAAATTTGTGAATTATATGTTTCACTAAAAATTGTTAAATACAAAACTCTTGTATGTAACAATAAAACATATTTCATAAAATTGTTTATAAAACGCATTTTTATTTGGAGGCTTGACGAATTTCTTAAATGATGTAATTGACGCTATTCCTAAAAACTACGATGATAAAATAAAATGTCAATGTTTTCGAAAAAATATTTTTATACAAGGTGACCCATTTAAATTGATCCAGTCGGATACAATTGAAAAAAATGTTTTAGAGGGTAGTTAACCTAATATTAATAAGATGTTTCTAAGTGAACGCGTCGATGACATATAAAGGTCAACTTTATTTTTTTAAATGGAATAATATATTTTTTATTATACTATAGTATACTATATATATTCGGAAAATCATTGGTTTAGAAGATATTTGAATTTTAGTAGAATTTTTGCATAGATTAAGCTCACACCTATCTAAAGTTGGTGTATTTTGAACACCATTTTGAACATTAAAGGTCGTAGCGCATCACCACTTTCGGCGCTGACTTTAATATACGTCGTACCATCCTATGGAAAACATATTTTTTTCTTTAAAAAGTAAGAATTTGTTTATGATTTTCGACGTTGTAAAATCAATTTTTCAATCGGATCAAAATTTATTTAGAAACATGGATCCTTCCCAAGTAAAATTAAGAAAAGCACATCTCGATATGACCAACAATTTCCGAGATAAAAATTCCCAAGTACAACACATTTTTGCAAAAATGGACGAAAATGATACATTTCAGAGCTCTGCGTTTTTTAAACAAATTCGCAAAACGATGGCTTAAATCGCTTCTAATATCACATCAACTATATCATATTTCAGTTTGAACAAAATCCTACCTATAAGGGAAAAAGGTGATCGATTTGGTGTGGATTTACCCTAAATCATAATAGACTCAAAGTAACTTTTACACTTTTATTGATAGTTAAACAAAAATTTAATAATATATCATATTTGTTTATTTCTATTTTTTACTATTTCTAATATAGAAATATACGAATATAGTTCTTTCTCTTGGGTTTTGTTTAAATATCTGCACAAAATGTAAAAGTCACTTTGAATTTGTAATTATTCACAGCAGTGTATTTTGAGATCGCTCGAAAAACACTTTCAAACTTTGCCGGTAACAAGCTTGTTTATAACGCGGAATGTGAGAGAAAGAAGTGCTGAATCCTGTACTCAGAGTTTAGTGCGATTGGGACAAAATTAGTAAGAGGAAAACTATTTAAACAATGACCAATATTATGTCTGCAATAATGGGGTCAGTTAAAACGGCGATCGTTTAAAACAGAATCGAATAATCGGGAGTCTAAATTAAATGTCGATGAAGTGACTGTCGGAAACTTCGTGTCGGTAAAATCATTATTGCTAAGGTTGTGGTCGGTGGTCCGAATAAGTCGGTGAGTAAACGTTCTCGGCGAAACGCAGTGTCGATGACGTAATTGTTGGTAATGTAACAAAGACCAACAACGTTACGTCACTCTGCTCAGCTGAGGTAATCAAGACTCTACTGTAAAACCCTACACCCTTAGATACCTAATACCAACTCCACGGTTCTCTATGCATGCACTCAATTTTTTTCACATTTAATTCTTGACGATCTTCGCACCGTGGTCTCGGTTCTGGCAGAGGAACTGTGACCAACATTCCCACAAGAGGGAAGAAAACGGAGGGTCTTGATCGTTGTTTGGTAGTCGAATAAATTAAGGAACGAGGATCTGGTGCGTTCAGTTGTCCGAGATCCGTCGCAGGTCGCAGTCGCGAGCGCGAGAAGGGGGGGATCGAGACGGCTTACCATTTTCTCGCGTACCTACCGTCGTTTTTTGTTCTAAATGATAATCCCCACGAGCGATGCACGGCGCGCGTCGTCCGTTTACCTGTCGAAACCGCGGGAAACGGTGACCCTCGCAGCGAACGAGTGCAAAGTACCCGCCTGCCACACCGTTTCTCGTTTAGAGACCGGTCGGGCCGGACCCGTCGTTCGTCCGGCCCTCGAATCTCGATCCCCGAGCATATGCATATCATCACCCTTTTACATCAGTCACGAGAAAAAAATCTCGGAAGAGGCCTGACCCAGAAAGAAAAAAAAAAGCGACGAACAAATACCTCGAAAGAATTCTTTGTCTCTTTCTTCTCCCTCTCGCGGCTCCCTCTGCTTCTTTCCCGCGCCCTCCCGTCCTCATTCTCCGTCTATCTGATCTCTTCCTTTCTCATGCGGTTTTTGTCCCACCCCCCGGGTAGGACCCCTTTTTTCCGTGTTTTTATCACTCTTCGACCTTGCTAGCCGCGAGGGTGAGATCGAGACTCCTTCGGGTCCCTCTGTCCGCACCTATCGTCCGCATTACACTCCGCGACGGTGCTTTAAGACACACTACAAAACGTCGCGGCATCGTTTAAGTAAATGTTCGTTTAAATGATTATTTGAATAAAACATTATTTGTTATTTGAAAGTTTCAATGAAAGATAAAAATTAATTGCTTATTATTTATATAGATTTAAATGAATGATTCAAAGTAGTAAAATTTATATCTTAATTATAAATTCAATTTTAGTTGTCACTTATTTAATTATATCACTTAATTGCTTATTAAACAAATAATGGTCTTCGACCGTTCTAAGCAAGCGATATCATTGAATTCACGAAGAAAAACGTTCTACGATAATAATAAGTAGAAAGCAATATTTATTACACTATAAACGAAGAAAAAACAAAAAAGACATATGATTTACTTATTTATTTACTTAGCACCTAAACTCGAATAAAGAATAACATTTTATTTGCAAAACTAACGGACAAAATCTCCATTTTATGATATACAACAAACGAAAGAAAAATTGAAAGGATTTATTATTTGCCTTTCCCTTCCTTTCATTTACAAGTAAGAGAGAATAAGTAAATTATTTGTGAAACTATACAATCTGGTAAAGACGTTGATAGAAGGAAATCGCGAAAACGAATTAGATAAGCTGACAAAAATCATGCAACGTAATGCACTACTAATATACGAAGTAGGTATTAGGGATCAGAATTTTAAACAACAATATCTCACAAGTAAATTTTAAAATAAGTTATTTTAAAATAACAGGTTATAACTAGTGGTCTTCCACTACTCAGACTTGCCGATGTACAGCGTGGAGTTAAGACGGAGTTACTTTTTCACAGTAGGACTAACTGATATGAATTTTGTTTAGGGGTTAAGGGAACTAGTTTACTAAATAGAGTGAGCAACGATAATATTAGGATACGTTACAAAGCTTTTTGAAAATTGGATCCAATGACTTTAATTTTTTGGAGATGTTAGACTGTCTAGACTAGAAAAACATTTTCCTGAAAAAATCACAATTAGTTAGAATGACAACGAATAATAAAAAAAGTGATGCCCTTTTAACATTTTTTATATAATAACGCCTATAACGAAAATTTAAACAGTGCATTTTGAAGATCTCTGCAATAAGGGTGCTAAAACAGTTGTCGAAATCGGTTAACGTTTTCATGAGCTATAAATAATAAAAAATCATGTAACCCTCAGCTTTTTACGATTTTCAACGAATAATTGTAACAAATCTGTAGATTTTAACATTTTTTAATGCTTATAGCTTGTCTCTGCGTCAATCGATTGTGACAAAATTTGTGTCATGCACATAAGTTGCCGAGACCTAGAGAACGCAATATTTAAATTTTCGTTTTAGGTTCAAATAAGAAATTTACCGCTGAAAAAGTTGCCACTTGTTTCAAAACAATGACAAACGATTTCGCGATTTCTATTATAATATAATTTTAATTCTGTAAAATAGATTCCCGATGTTATTTAAAATTACTTTTTCCTTAAAGTAAATGTTATCCGCGGTTTTATTTGCGTGTTGTTAACGAAAAACACTGACCAATGAGAAGTTAAATGCTGAACTATCGTATCGCCTGTGGGAGGCAACGGCAGGGTGGCTACGCTCATGTCTCGTGTCGTGTATGAAAATTAAACAAGTCCATGATCATTTTAAGAAAAATGCTGTTGATCCTTGTTTTAGAATGTCTAAGGCATATTTAGTAATTTTTCGGACCCGAAATAATAAGTATTTTAACTGTGGCAGCCGTCTTAACACTTTACCGACCGGTCATTCATTCGGCCGTAAACATTTTTGTTATTATAGGGTAATTAAATCTACTAACATCTATTTTATTTATTTTTATTTGATTTGTTTTATTAATCGCGAAAGGTATCTAATATTTAAAAAATTATATATTGTACTTTTATCTCAATAATAGATAATAAATTATCGATTGCCACACGACTGATTCACAGGTTACCGATTAGGGGAAAAAGCCTATTTATAGGTCGGTAAAGTGTTAATTTGCTGGCGTGTATAACCACGTGCATTATACAACATTTTTATGCGGCGTGTACAGTGAAGATTAACAATAATTAACCCCGTCAAAGTAGGTAAGTTTTTGTTTGTATAATTCCCTATGTGATCAGAATTCAACAAATAATTCGCAAACCTATTATCATAAATAATCACGTTAAAGAACATGTAAGATATTTTTGTTTAAAAGATCCAAAGAATATCCTTAATAAGAAACTCGCCAATCCAGTCGAGGAACGCGTCTCGTAAAACAATCGGGCACAAGAAACTTTGTCCGTAATTATTACTGAATAAGTGACCGATGTTTGGAGATAGTGCTGCCTATAGTGATCATACCTATCCCTCCGACCGTATCCCTTGTTCGGTGCAGTCATCGACCTGAGATTAGCTGTATATTGTACAGGTCGTGACCCACATTTCCGAACAGCAAATGCATCCCCGACTAAATAAGTGAGTTTGTTATTAACGATATTCTTCAGATCTTTTAAACAAACATATCTTTCATGTTCTTTAACGTGGTTATTTGTGATGAAAATAGTTTTGCGAATCAAATAAATTCTGTTCGTACTTCAATGGGATTAATGGATAGCATTTGCGCTAAGAAAAAAGTTACTTCAAATGACCTCAGGAATCAACCATTTTATGGAATTAAAATAATTTTGGGACACCTTGTATATCGTGATTACAAGTTACATATCTATTGTTTTTTATGAGATACAATATAGACATAAATGAGTTCTGAAAAAGCCATTTTTTATAAATGGACCTGTAAGAAACGTAAGAAATGTATCAAATAATGTAAAATGTTGCAATACTTCCTCATGCGTTACACTACTTTTAATTTTTCGGAAATTATTTGTGTTCTTATTTATACGAGCGAACAAGTAAAAAATCGTCAGAAGTAGATATAAATAATACAAAATATAAGTAGGTAATTGTACCATGTATCCACGTAGAGAGAAGTTATAACGAAAAAATTATTTTGCTCAGTTAGGATAGTTATAGTTTTAGATCACACGCCGGTAGATAACGTGTTAACCCTCAAGGACCTCCGCGGTGTAGCTTTCTACCCGATGCGTAATATTTGCAGTCATAGCTCTGACTTTGTCATTCGGGTAAATAGTTGAAATATATTATTTGGTATATAATAAATATTATACAATATGTCTAATTATACGTCTAAACAGCGATGGTCCTTGAGGGTTAAGAATGTTCTCTCGAAATCCGTTTTTGGATAAACTGATCAGCCTTATCGTAACTTTGTTTTATAGTCTGTTTATCTCGTGTGAACCAGATTATTCTGCATGAATTATGTAGTTATAGTTCTGATATGGATTATGGACTAGGATTCCTGATAAAAATGTATTGGCTGAGAAAATTCGCACGCAGTCGCAAAACCATTTTCAGTATCATAAATTGTATCACAGCGGCTTTTCAAGCAAAACAAAAATTTTCTGATTTCATCGTAAGAAATGTGTCTTATCTCTTTTAATTATTTTAATATGTTGCATATATTATAAAAATATGGTCATATTTTTCGACAATTAAAAATTGTCTACATTGATTGAGAAGAAAAGATGCCGAAACTGCATAAACATTTATTTATTTTTTAAATAATTTTACTGAGTCGAATGTAATATAACAATGTCCTCACATTGTTTGAATATTTTTGCTGTTTTGCATTTGAGTTGCTCATTTTTCCGATAACTACATAAAATCCAAAATCTAATCATACCAACTACATTTTTACTGTAATAATAATTATTATTATTACAGATGGTAGGAATTATGCCTTATTGTAGAGTTTGTACTAATCGGAAGAAATAAAATAGTACTAATAATTATTATAATGATATTGTAAATTTTCATGAGCAAAAAAATTCTTAGACAACTGCTACTGCAATTAGTATATTATCCATAGAATATTATTTATTTTTTTAACAGTATAAACCGTACTTTTTTAAACTTTACGTTTTGTATATGTATACAAAATAATTGTAACGTATACTTTTATACTGTAATAAATATACAATACATGTAGTGGACGTTCTTTGCGTTTAAGCATTACATATTCAATTTGCAAGTAACACAGTCAAAGAAGTTTTGAACCGACCAGAAGAAGATGATATCCATTATAATTAGATAAATAATAGTGGGGTCGATGCATCGACGTGCCGGAGAATGAGCCTAGTGGATTAAACAATCGTCCAACCCTTCCGATAAAAAAAGTAGCCCTTGGATCGTCGCCTGTAAGCCTTTCCCGCGTCTTTACCAGCTTGAAAGAAAAAAAAACTTACTGAAAAAGTTGATTATTCGCTAGGCGGCCGTGGGAACGCTTCTCTTTCTAATTGCACGAGACTCATCCTTTTTTGATCCTTCAGGATCTACTTATACCTTTGCATTCAGTCGTCCTAAAAATTGAAAAGAATTTTCAAAATGAATTGATCGACTTTCATGGAAATTAGCTGTTAGTAATTTTAATGCGTAGTTTGCGGACTTCCGAGCTAAATACAAATTGCTCTAATTACGAGACGCAAGAGCCACATACACATTTGTTTTCTCCTTTAATCCTTTTAGTTAGTTGATAATAATACAACAGTGTACTTAAATTCTTTAAATGTATTTAGTGTTTTGTAACTGATCTATTAATTTTTGTCATAAATATATAAAATTCGCAGTATAGTGGTTGAGTTGAGTTTATTATTGAGTTTATTTTTTTGAGTTTATTTAAAAAACATTTTTATCATCTTATTTAACATCTTTACACCGATTTTTATGTATAATGTTATACATTGTTGGTCATTCCGCTCCTATTTCCTCGGAGTTAAAACTAAATATACATCTTTAGCTTTACATTTACACATAAATTAAACATAATATCGTTGATAATAATAGGTAAACTAAAAATTATTTTCTTGAAAAATAAAATAAAATGAAATTAAACATGTTTCGAAGTATAGTAAGTGATATTAACAAGTCGCATGATACTTAGTCATCATTGGCCGTTCTTATAATTAATGCTGTAGTAATTATACAAATAATTAAATCTAATCTAATTTCTTGCTAATTCAGGACGAACTAAAATTATGTCGTTAGTTTCATTTAAATGGAATATTACAACAAAAATCGGTAAACAAATTAAGCAGAGAAAATATTCAATCATTTGTGTTATAATTAGACTGCGAATTTTATACACTTATTATGCATTATGACAAAAATGAATAGATCAATCTCAAAACATTAAAAACATTTAGAGAATTTGAAAATATTAACGAATTCTTTGCAATTCATTAAAATTATTCAGAAAAGAAATAAATGTTTCTGTAACTTCTGTATCATGCAATTAATGCAGACAGTATTCATTTTGCATCAAAATCCGCAGCCTAATTGTAATATTTGCTGCTTGAAAAATGACTTGTGCTAGTAACTAAACGTATGAACACGATATTCGAACGTCAATCGAATCCTACTCTGCAGTATACCGCAAGCTTGAACATCGTCTTCGAACGTTTAGTTATAGGTTTTGAAGAATAACTCTTCCGTAGATTATAATACTGAACAAAATATGCCATTCCATTAAAAAAACATGATGATCTTAAGATTTCGTGAACTGCAACCTTAAGTAAGAAATCTTCTCCATCACAGTAATTGGTCTATAAATTCGGACATTTTCTTATATCATTGAAAACAGTGGGGATATTTTAGGAGAAAATGTTAGAAGACTCATTTTATATTCTACATCAAGATACGCGGCAGTGTATCGACGCACAAGTACATGACAGGGAACGCTACCACGTATACTTTTGCCCGAGTTGGAGGCCAACCTATACACGTATTCGATGGAGCAGAACCGAGGAAAATTTAATGCTCTTATTGTAGGAATGTTGTCATTGTCGTGGTCGGTATAATAACGTTTATATTTTCAATACTCGAACGGTAATATATTCAAAAGCTGGCTAGAAGAGTCAATTTAAAAATTCTTCTCTAAAAATGTTTGCATTCTGACAGAGTTGAATGAGTATAAAACAATATACAACACAATATAAAGAAGAATATACAAAAATATATATTTATAATATAATATAGTCTGTAGAATATATTATAAAAAAACAATATGCAAAAGAAAATTTGTATTAAAGTAAAATAACATAAAGAAAACTAACATTTATAAGCATCTTTAGAGTTTATATTCCCTTCGTATAAAATTCTATATGAATTGTTTGAAACGTAGTGTAGTTCACTGAATTATTGGAAATTTTTTTAACATCGCTAATCAGGAAAACACAAGTAACGTATAACATAATATTTAACGGAAAAGAAGGTAGACACATGTGTGACATTAACTCAGAAACTAGTCAAGGGAGAAATAGCGTAGCAGAAATTCTTTTTAACTGAACTCTTCACGAGTGAGTAAAGTAACAGGGAATGTACTTGAATATTGTTTTCTATAAATTCATATTTCATATTTTTTGCACAGTATTTTTTAAATCGACTTTTTGGCCAGTTTTCGTAGCCAAATTAACATGCGACAGAAAGGTTTCAGCTTACCATTTGACGCCAATTAGAAAGGCGCACGACTGTTAATCGATCGGAGCGTTACGATCTCACTAATAGGTTCCGTCCATGCGTTGTTCCCTCGCAGGTAGAAATGCGAGACGGCAAAAAATCGAATCGTGCAAATATATATCGAGGCGAACTCGTCGCTATTTACGAAGGAATCCAGATTTATCCTGTTTATTCGGTCGAAGCCTGTCGCGCGGCTTTTTATCGGAGCAGTTTCGGTACAGCTATCTCTCGCTCGACCTCCGAACTCTTTCATTTGTTCTCCGCGAGCGATCCTGCATTTTATATCTCGGCCCGTGATCGCCCATTTTTGCGGAACGCTGCCCGCCATCGTCATCGATTCCGCAAAAACACCGTAGATTAAGTATCTTCTTTCTCGTCTGCGCTATTTTACGCCGCACCGTGCCGCGCCGCCGCGCGCCGTACAGGAACCCGCGCTGGACGAATTTCTCGCGGACGAAGCCGAGGGAATCGTGTGGTTTAGCTGCCGCATCGATTTCAACTAAACCGAATTTGTTTTGAACAGGGATGAAAAAAGTTCTACAACTTTTTAATAGGTTCTACTTATAACAGTGGTTGTAGAAGTTTTTATCAAAAAAGGTATTGCCTTTAAGTTCCAATTTACAATGAAAATATATGAGAAGAAGTTCTCAAAAATACAAAATTTGAGACGAATAGAATTTATGAGACGTAAAAATAAGAATTCCGCTGTAACGTTTCATTTATTTTAAATACTCAAATATCTTCTAATTCACAATACACTTCTGGTATTGAGCTATCGTCGCTATCAAGAAGCGACGAACTTTTGGGAAATTATTTGCAACAAATTGAAACCGATGAATCAGATGTAGATGATACCTAGAGAAATGATTTCTATAGTAAGTATTTATTAAATTATTTTGAATGAGAAAAGATATTTATTTCCATATTTTTACAAGCTAACTAATGCCATTCATTATGTCACTGCTACACAAGTTAGCATTTTTAACACTGAAATATATACTAACCGACAACAGGTACTTATAAAAATAAATTAAATAATGATGATAGTATTACTATACTCTACTATACACTTATAAAACTTTTTTAAATAAGTGATCTAAAATAACTTGTTTCCATGGAACTTTTATCATATAAATCCAAGAATATCAGTTTTCTTTATGATAAGAGCTAAAAATTCTACAGAAATATTATATATTCTTTTAAGTAAATTCTTTAATTTATGGAAGAAATATTAGTTTCTTAATTGACGGAGATACGCTCTGTTTCTGTTTTCGCATATGTATTCAATTCATTCTTGAACCTAATTGTATAACAAGCTTTACAATAACATCCAACAATTGAATTCCAGATATTCCTAATAAATGTAAATTAGACTGTGAAATGCTTCGAAATCTTTTCACTGAATTGAAACATTTTCCCGCCATTTTCTACAAAGCACTGTGCAAGCTGAGAATTCAGAAACACTATGGGTTTCTATAATATATAGTAAATATTCATTTATGTTTCACTTCGATTACAGAAAATTGACATGGAAACTGCAGAAATGACTTCAGTGACGTTTATTCTACGAGTTGGGAAATTCTCCTTCGTGCTGGGTTTTAACACTTTATTCACCGGAAGCCTATTACTATTATCATAATATTAATATTATGATATTTGATGCCTGAACCGTGTCCAACTGTAAGAGAGAAACGCGATAATCTGCTTTTAAATAGTAATTTTAAAGTGACTTGTTACAGTATATAGATCTAAACAATTCGATGGATCGCGAATGAGATTATTGCAGTTTATTGAACAATTTTTTAAGAAATTCTTAACCGTAGATCTTCAATTTTAAAAGAATTATCAGCATTTTATCGATCAGACTGTGTGCAGTACTTCTCAGCAAACCCTACAATTATTCGACAACAATATTCATCGAATTCGACGAACGCGAGTATGTCTGTCGTAACATGTAAACTCGCCGTTTCTCCATGACGAGTATATATTCGTCACGAGTGGTTAAATGCAAATTCGCTGTGAAACGGCGCAGAATTCATTTCCATGTGCAACGATCGAGCGACTACGAGAAATGATTCTAGATAAAAAAATGGACCAGCTGTTGTTTAAGAATCTAACCGTTGTGAGCGACAAGATTTCTTCTGATCGCTCGCTCACGGCGAATAAAGATTTCGTATTTCCGCGGACGGACCGGAGGATCTCGTGATTTTAACGGCCCCAGAGTTTTTTACGATGGCGCAGGAAGAGGGCACAGAATCGGTCGACCATACTTTAAAACGCCCTTAAGGGTGGGTCCCCGATCGAAACGAGCAGGGGATGGAAAACGATGGGGGTTGGCTCACGAGAGGAGGTTGGAATCCGGTCCCCACCTTGTGTGCCCGAAAAACGGTACCCCAGCCAATGTCGACCGACTTGTTGCTACCCCCTCATGGAAAATACATTTCCTTACCCTTCATCTTATTGTTAGCCACCATACCGAACTGCAACGATCAAAGCCATCGATTAATTTTGCTTCTCGCTAATCGGCTCTTCCTATTCAGATTTACTTCCTTGTATGCCAATTCAATATGAATCAACTAAAAAATCAACTAATGTAAGTCAACTAAAAATAATTATTTCCATAAATGTGGGAGATACGCGCGTAATATATAAATTCATTAGTGTACTTTCGGAGCAAGTATGTGAGCATGAAAAAACGAAACGGGAGCGTGAAAATGCTCAATGTGGAAATTAGCATTAAGCGAAAGTTTTAAGTCAAAATGATATTATTATAAATTGTTGTTAGTTATCATTTTTATTGCTATTTGTTTGTAACACTGAGTCAAGGTTATACTTTACTACTACTACTACTATAAATGATCCTAAGTATACTTATTGTTAGCGATATTTTTTGTTAAATAAGGTCTGCCATTAGAGTGTTAAAAGTAGCAAATACCGTTTGTATCTAGTAGAGTATGTTCAAAGTGTTCATAATGAGTCTATCACTTTATAGTGCAATGGGTTAAATATGAAATTTAGACTGAAGACATTCAACAGAGAGACCATCCAAGAAATTCTAACTCGATCATTTTGAACACCAATTCTCAAATGAAACAATTTTATTTTATATTTTTTAGAAATCTAGTCGTAGGATCTAGTATCCTAAATTGAATCTGCAAACTACCCGCAACGATTTTCTAACCTTCCCCCCATCCCCAACCCCTCCTGTTGTCTGCCACATGAATCTTTTTCGTGAGTACAACTTTCGGAACGATACTGATGGTATAATTGTTGCAAGAATTTTTCGGTCATAATAATCTTCGTAGGTTCATAGCCCCTCTTCAAAAGTATTGGAACACTCATAGAAAATTAGATTAATATGAAAATTCGATATGAAATTGTCATAATTTAAAAAAATTTTTTTCGAGGTTAATTATATTAAACTGTAACAAGTACATAAATATATTTTACATTGAAATTAAAATAACGTCAATTTTATAAAAGTCTATTTTCTTTTCGTCGATATATCCACAGTGTTTTTTAATTATTTCCTGCACTAATTTCGGTATCCGTTTTATTCGTTTTTATATTATTTATGATACTCTTTGGTTCCATAAAACTTAGTACTGATACTTTTGTAGAGGGGTGTAACTCTATGCACTAGAACAAATAAAAAATATCATATGACCACAATAGTCTGATTTTTTGTAAATTAATTTGCCAATTTGAAAAGGTTTGTTTTGTGTTGCTAAAGTTCATTATTATGGAGAAAAGAGATTATTCGTTGCAAATTGTTTCCATGTTAACATATCGTTGTTACCGTAACCACTGAATATGATTTGAAAATAAATCTTTCGTATCTGTTCTGCGTATTATGAAAACATATTAGGACTCAATCATTAGAAATCAATAAATAGTAAACTAATACACTAATGACAAATACTTGTAACTTAACGTGTACTGTCGACAATATGATGCCATATCGCAGAATATCTTAATACTTTGGAGGGGGGTGTATGAGTCGTTTTAAACAAAAGTGGTGTAAGTCAATTTTTTGCCAGACTAATTTAATACCGCCGTGCTTAACCTACATTTTGTTTCGTGTAAAAATTATACAGCTAGGATATCCATTGGTTTCAATTATTATTACTATTATTATTACATAGTAATTACATTTGCTACATTTGTATTTGCCGTCGTTGCTTTAACATAAACAAACAGCAGACGGCATCAAGTATTACACGGGCAAGGCAGGCTTCGATTTTTGGGTTTGAAATATGTCAGCTATTTGACAGCTATTAGGCAATATTTTTGTTTACCACATTTTGATAGCTTAACTTTTTAAACCCTTACCAGTCCCACAAATTTGACGAAATCGGTTCCAAAAATGGCTACCTGGTTTTTTGAATTTGGTTATGTTACTTTGATGTAAAAGTACATGATTTTCTTTTATTTATAAAAATGAAAGATTATTTACAAATACATACAATACAATACATATCATTTTTTTTTAAGCTGTATATTTCCTCTTCTAAGGTAGAGTCGTGTATACTAGCAGTATAGAGTGATTAGTGTTTTTATTTTATATTTTATAATTCTTAATACTGTACAAATAATTCTATGAGACATTTTTCGATAGACTGCTTTATTCAAGCATACATCATAACAGAAATCGTGCGAGGTTTAAATAATATCCAATCTTGTTATTTTTATAAAACAGTTTTAAAACTTTGTAACGCTAGTGTGAAGTGTGTGCATTTTTAATTTTTTTTAGAGAATTTTTTGTAAAGAAACTATTATACCTTTCGCAGTTAAATTGACTAGGTTTATTTGCATGTGATAAACATAATCGCTTTTAAAAAAGGTTATGTCACGGTGTTCATGATTCTGGCCATTCTACTTGTCTGGAATAAAAAAACGTGAAAGTTCCTTAGTTAGCATGAATTTGACTATAGCAGATACTAGATCAAAAGAAAAAAGACGGTAATTGAAAAAGTGGCGATACTTGGAAATTCGATTATCGATCTTGCATGTTTTATTAAAATTCAGAGTAAAATACTAAATGTTTAAAATTTTGAGTCAATTGGTCAAGTAGTTTTTGAGATATTATAAACACCGTTCTGAGAAACATAGTTCGAGAAAAATATCTTCGGAATTTAATATATCGATAATGATATAAGGTCGTCGCGTCCTTCAAAGAACCATAACTTCGTTAATTTTAGAAGTTTGCATGTAAGGTTTCAGCACTATACTTCTGAAACTAAAAGTTGTTTTTTTTTTTTTAATTCAAACTATAATATTTCCTTAAACACAGTGATAAAACTCAAAGTACAGTCAAGGACACATAAGACTAACGCTGTTCCATACATGACCCATATATTATTTGCTCTTATCCAATGTACTTTAGAATTAATTTCTCTATGAAAATTCCACATTTGAGCGGGCTATTAAGTGACAATGATGAACGGGTGGAGATACGACAATGGATTTTGGAAGAGTTATTTACTTTTTTATTAATTCTTTGTACAATGTGACGCGAGAGTCAATGAAATTTGGTAAAATAATTTCACATAATGATGAAGATAATCGCTGTTAGTTGCAGTTAAACATTTTAAGCACTTTTATTATACAGCATTATAAGCTACTTCTTCGGAAATGTTTTCCAAAAATGAATTTTTATAAGATAATCTGAATACGTTTTGTTTCTAATCATAATGTATACGTATTATAAATGCGTAAGTTCCTCACTCCGGTCGTAATGGTTCAAATTTTGTTGCAGGATTAATGAATCTGGAAAGATAGCCAAAAACGATTACATGAGACATAATTATTAATAGACCTGCGTATTCGGTGTGCTATTTTAAATTACAAATTTGAATATTATTATATTTGTTTGAAATTTATTACATATATATATATATATATATATATATATATATATATATATATATGTAATAAATTTCAAACAAATATAATAATATTCAAATTTGTAATTTAAAATAGCACACCGAATACGCAGGTCTATTAATAATTATGTCTCATGTAATCGATTATATATATTGATATAATAATCGATTGATATATATATATATATATATATATATATATATATATATATATATATATATATATATAAAAGAGAATGTCGAACATTTTATTTATCATAATTAAAACCATCGACTGAAACCATTTATTTCCATTAATAATCATATATATGTGTATATATATATATTTTCATATTCATATGCTGATAGCCGCACTTTGCAAAGTGTCAACTAAATCGTAGATTTTGCTTGTGCGTTGAACATTCTTGACAGCAAGAAATACAGTAAAATAAGTATGTTAATGAATCTTGTTTTTGCAATTCAACGAAAAAGTCGGAATCATTGACACAAGGAATAAAATTTTGTATAACCTCAAGTCTTGTAAACTTTATCTAAAAATTGTATTTTGCAGAAATATTTGCAGTCCAATAAACTTATAGACATGATAGATGATGATAAATTATGAAGATTTGGCTTCCGTTAACAAAAAATCTTTCAAAAACAAGATTACATTATTTCATTTTCACACATTAAATTATTAAACCAAGAATAAAGATTATAAAATTATTAAACGTTTATCACTTATTATTTTAAAACTAAACTCGTCGACCACTAAAAAGTATGTTGCTTGGTAATGATAACACGACTAGTTACATTACCGATGGACTGACAAGATATGCTTACATCAAGTTATCGATTCAATCATTTACTACAAAAAAGACTATATAATTTTAACAACTTTAAAATAAACAACGTGAAACCAGTCATCTTGATCAGCTTGGTAAGTTTGGTGTTAAATATTCTTCCACAAATGCTGACCATCATTGCACAAGTACCTTAATCAATGACGTTAGATTTAAAAAAAAAGCATCGTATACCCAATAAGCACCGGACGTCTTAAAGACGTTCATTTTACGTCCAATTTAGGTCTGAACGTGTGATACCCTAAAATTGACGTTTTTAAGATGTCTTATTTCAGACATTAAAAGGACGTCCAATTTAGGATGTTGCTAAGACGTCTTAAAGACGTCCCAAAACAGATACCTTAAAGACGTCCCGAATTGATAACCGTTTTAACGTTTGAAAAAAGACACTTTTATGTCACTTGAAATATGTCTTCAAGGCGTTTTTTGTGTTTTCAATGTTTTTCAGCTAAGTCAGACAAGTGCTTTTAAATACAACTTTAATATAAACGAACCAGAATATAAAGATAAATAGAATTATATAAAGATAGATTTTCCAGAAGTTCACCCGTTATAATATAGTAAATTCTCCACAATTGCCCCTCAGCCTGTAAACAAAAATGGACAACTTGGGAAGCGGGGGTACAATTTTTATAGTTGTTGATAATCGGCAACTATAAAAGCGAGCCGCAAGTTTCGAAAATTGTTAATAAAGTTTTTTTATTTTTATTATCCATACATGTATACTATCGCTAATTTATTAAGAATTGC
>CM052168.1:3827550-3876690 GCA_028455555.1 Augochlorella aurata | reverse complement strand
TTTTATTATCCATACATGTATACTATCGCTAATTTATTAAGAATTGCATTCTTAAAACCCACTCCTATATGTAATATCTATTCCTACATTCTCTACAAATGGCCCGCAGACGACCTGCAAACAATTTACGAACGGCCTAAAAATGATCTTAAAGACGTCCATAAAACGTTCATAAAACGTCCATAAAACGTCCGTAAGATGTCTTTTAGACATCTAAAGACGTCTTAAAGACGTCTAAAAGACGTCCTTGTGCCATCTGGGAAGGCACGAATTGGTAATTAATGCTTGTTGTATCGGGGACTCGCTCGAAAGTAGAACAAAATTCTATATGAATTTATAATATTAATAATATATTTTCCAAAATTGACTTTTTCTTTAAGATTTAAAATAATTTATTATAATTTTAAGAGAATAAAAGTTGACATGATTTTTTTGCGCCAGATAAATATCATTAACGAGTGAACCGTAATTCGAAAACGTACTGCAATATTGTTTTTTATACATTCGATTATCTTAGGAAGCAAAAATGTGCGCATCATGGGCAAGATTTTTTAAATCAGCTTTTGGTCAGTTTTTTACGCAATTACTTTCTTTACGCGGTTTTCGAAAACTTGACTCTACGCGTTTTCAGATCGAACGAAACGTTCCAGCTAGATCATTTTCCTAATAATAAGAAGCGAGAAAAGTGGTCGCGGAAGGCTCGATCGGCGGGGCATATCGGTATGGAGAGCGACGAGGGTAAGAAGAGTGAGAACGCGAAGGTAAAACGAGGAGGTCTAGCTAGAAGGGGTGGTGGTGCAATGTATCGCGAGGGATAAAAAGAGGGCTGCTGGTAGAGCAAGGAGACGAAAGGAGGGGAGTAGAGACCCAAGAAATAGGGGGCGACTCTAGACAGGAGCAAGGGTGGGACAGAGTGAGATAGGAGTGGGAGGGGGAGGGAGAGAGGGGAGGTCGTTGGGTGAGAGAAACTAGATAGAGAAAGAGACAGAAAGGAAAGGAAAGGAAAGGTAAGGTAGGGGGATCGAAACGGCGACTCAGTCCATCTGTCCGGTGTTTTGTCCAAGCAGCGGCAGAGGCACTAGACAAAAACTCACCTAACCCTTCCTTGATTACAATGCCGGCAAAAAGCGAAATACTAACCGCTGCCGCCGTCGCCACCGCTGCTGGCTGCTGCCACTACCACTGCCACTGCCGCTGCCGCTGCCGCGCGAGAACGGCCGCTTCTAAGAAACTAGACCCGTTTTTGCCTCCCATCGGAACACCGTCCGCACCGTGAGCTATCGGACAAAGAACCTATACCACTCGTTCAGCTCTTACCCCGATCTCCTCCTCGGTCTCCGAGTCGAACGTCTTTTACCCCGGACCGCACTGGACCACTGGACCACTGGACCACCCCCCTCATCCGCAGATACCACTACCTATACCGATCCTGGAACCTACGATGCTTTGCTTTCTTCGCCTATCCACTCCTTCCCTTCCTCCTCCTCCTCCTCCTCCTCCTCCTTCTTCTCCTCGTCCTCGCCCTCCTCGTCCTCGCCCTCCTCGTTCTTCTCCTCCTACTCCACTCCCTCCTCATCCTCTTCTTCAGCTTCGGCTTCGGTCTCCCGTCCCATACCGTCCAGTCCTCGGCTTCTTCTTCCTCCTTCCTTCTTCCTTCTTCCTGTCCATTACTCGCCGAATGACTTATCGATCCTTCTTGAACCGTTTCAACCTGTTCCCGACGGAATCTCTTATTCTCCCGCATCAACTCAACTGTGTACTCCAACACGAATTTCCACGGGGAGGGTCTTTTGTATGTGCGAACGAGAATGTGATGTCGGATACCACGTCGAGATAGATACAGTCGTGGACAAATGTATGTGAACAACTTTTAAAACGGAATAACTTTTCCAATATTGCAACAAATGAAGTGATCAGGAGGGACCTTCGGCAACTTGAAATTTATTTTTCGAAAGTTTGCACGTTGTTTGGAGGATATTGCGAGAAATATTAGACAATTTGGTTCTTTTGGGTCCTAATTCGGTTCTTCTAGGTGATAATATCTGTTGACAGTTTCACAATTCTTCGACAGTACATTCAGAGATAGAATAATAATATTATTAAATTTGGATGTTAACCGTCATATACGAAACAATAACACGAAATTACAATCGTTAACACATATAATCAATTATTATTGCCCCGTTTCTATAAAGCTTTTAACACTCTGACTGCCGTGACACCCATACTTTACAATTACGTGCTCGGATTTAAAAATTAATTTTTCATTTTATTAAATTTTTGAGATTGTTGGTTCAAATGCGGTTATCTTTCTCATCGAATCCACTTACAATTAAAAGAATTTTTCAAATGAAATTGATACCTTGATTACTGAGTAACACTCTGCCATACTTTAACAATATGTTCCAAGAAGTTTGACATTTTAAAAATGATTATTTATTTATGATCGACGTCGTTTTATATCTCTATTTCACACGATTTTTTGATTTGTTTATAGTGTGTATTTTTTTTTTGTTACGACTTCCGTATGACCGAATCAACTTTATGGGGATGAACAGTCAATATAAGACACGTGTAAATATAATTTGTTATCTTAATTTGTTGATGCATCTGAAGAAATTTGTAAAGTTAGAATGCATTTTTGGCCCATATACCCGTTAATATCGATGTAATGTTTTCTTGTACTTTTTTAATTATGTACTTACGTACTTATGTAATTGTGTACTTTAATATATCGTACAGGATTTTTTCTCTTCTATATATATTTATTTAAACATATGGCGCAGAAATCAAAGTTATATTAGTGTTCTACTATACTTATATACTTATATACTTCTGGTGTTATACTATATAAGCTGATATACCTTATATGTATATAACTGGATTGCGGATTTTATGCATTTATAGCAAAATTAGGTTGCTGTAATTTGAAATAGTGTAAAAATTAAAAGCATTTTAAAACATCAATATATTGTCTTTAATCTACTAAAATGATCAAAAGAAGAATGAAGTTGCTACATAGTTTATATTCCTTGCAATTGACGAAGACAATTTTTATTTTGAATAAAAATCCGTAGTCTACTTGTAACAGTTACGAGACCTTTTCGGTTCCCCATCATAAATGTCTCAGTAATTTTCTGACACTATGTACTGCGAATGAGAAAATATTTTTCATCGAGGCACGATGGTTATAATAACTGCGGTGGGACTCTGCTTGATTTTGTTGTTTTTATTAAAGCGGCGAGCAAGACTTGTTGGCCGTTCCTTGAGCGAAAGAAGGAGCCGGCGAACGGCTCGCGAGTCCAAGACTCGTGGCTCGCAGCGCACGGCTCCCAGCAGAATGGAGAAAACTCGGTGACGATGAGGAACGGTCGCATTCGCGTTTGTTCACGTCTGTTCGCGTTTGTTCTCGCGAGCTTATACGCGACGCGCGTCGTTCCCAGGGAGGCTGAGGAGGCCACGGTGGGATCAGGTTTTTCTTAGCGCGTCCCTGGTGCGCGTTATTGGATGCTATGCCGTGGCGACTCTGCCTCCGACTCGCATACGCGTTCTCGGCTAACAAAAACGATTATCCCGTGCCAAAAAAGCTGTTATGTAAATGTACTGCCTGGACTAGACTGCCGGTCACAGGTATACCTACTCTACTTGACCGGGAAAGAGAGCTCCGCCGATGAAAACCTGCTGTCATTCTAGCCGAAAACGAATTAACTGTTCCGTGCCAAAGGAAACCTTCTCCGTTATCGCTGAGCTTCTTGCTACGACCTCGGTTCTGTAACTGCTGAAATCAGACACCAAAAATAACAGTTGTTCAATCAATTCCGGTAGAGAACGGTCGGTAAGAAAAACGAGGGGCAAATAATTTATACATTGACAAATTTGTTCATACTTGAAGAACTGTTAACATATAAAATGAAAATACTGTACATCAGAAAGACGGTTTTGGATTTAGAATTAAAATAACTTTGAAGGCAACGGGTTATTCGTGATTTATAAAAGAAATCGTTCGAAAAACCACAGAATGAAAAATGTAATCTTTTGGTTACAAATGACAGTAATTATTGTACAATTAACTAATAGTTTTTGTGGCGGTTAGTAATCGCCTGTAATGATTTTTGATAACAGGATTTTGTTTTAGTTATTTGTAACAATCATCGTTGAGGAAAATTCAGAATAGTTATCGATGATGGAAACTTTATTTCGATCATCGATAACGGTTATAGACAAAAAGATTTATCTAAATTGTTGATAAAAGCTATGTATGAAAGACATCCTAGTTATAATAGCTTAGTAGTGCTTTCGTTGTTGTAAGAAACGAGACAATAAGCAGAAAGACAATAACGATGTGGTAACATCAAAACAATTTACAACGAACAATCTCTTTACTCCATAATAATGAACTGTAGCAACACAAAACAAATTTTCTTATATTGGCAATTAATTTATTGGCAATATTATTGAAATATGTACTAGTGTGTAGAGTTACACCCCCTTCCAAAAGTATTAGAACACCTACTGATTTAGTAAAAACTGTAATTTTTTATTCAGTTTAGCTAGTGTTTTATATTTGGTATTAAGTTTTATGACATCGTATTATCAAAAGTGTATATTAAGTTGTAAGTGTTTATTACTTACGCAATTAGATTACTCATTTATTGCATTTTAGTCATTGAAAGCATATATGCTGAGTTCATTTCACACGATACGGTTTCGGGATATGTGGAACATGCTGTAAAATGCACGGGACCAAACAGAATCACAAATAATACACAAACTGATCAAATGGATACCGAAGTTGACCTCTCGGATGCAAAAACGGCCTGAGGGCACTCAAGCCCTTCTTGCGTAAAGTGTATAAATCGATTCTTTATTCCATTCTAAATATACCCTGCAAATTTTATTGCGATATCTCTAAAAGGGAAACTGCAGCAAATTTTGTATTGACATGTGATGTTTACGAATAAGATTGATCGTCACGTTTTGTACCGATGTGTCTGACAAATACGAATCTTTCGTAACAGACGATCTGTTTAGTCAAGTAAACATCTTCTGGTATCTTTTTGTACCTTATCGACGAAAATTTGTGCTAAAAATCCGAGGAATCGAGATCTACAAGCTCTGGTTGAAGAGAACTTCGTCAAGAGGATACTATGAAACGTAATTATAGTAAAAGATAGAGAACTCGAGCGATGTTACATGAAAATTCAAGTGGAGAGATTGTAAATAAAAAGATTTTTAATCCAGATCTTACACGTCGCCCCAAAAAATGTTGCACTAATATCTATTCTACATGCCAGAAAGAATTGTATTTTAATTTTTATGAGCAACAAAGTAAATATCTACGGGATTTCTATTAATCAGGATGCATGGTATCAGGAGAGATTAAGTTTAGGAATATTAACCCAAAATAGAAGCTGTATGAAAATTTGTGGGAGTATTTTGTCACATGTAATGGGTCTTTTATTGTTTGGAGAAAATTATTGCTTCAACTTTTTCAAATATCTGTAAAAAGCATTATTCAACTTTTTCAAATATCTGTAAAAAGCATTATTCAACTTTTTCAAGTATCTATAAAAAGCATTATTCAAGTAAAAGTTAAAATTGAGTTACATTGACATATTAGTTAATATATCAATGTGATCGCAACTTTGCATTACATTCAAAGAAACTGAAAAGTTGTGCAGTGTTATCACTGGACCAGTCTATGATAAAATAATAACGAAAAAATGCAAAAGTTATTCTCGGAAAAGGCATTATAATAACATGGGATAGATCTTTAACTCCTTTTTATCAGAAGAAGCTTACAGCAAACTGCAAGCGCTTTAAGATACAGAAATACTATCGTACTAAATACTCAACTCGCAGTAATATTCTTACTAGTTCATAATACAGTGCAAGCTACGAACAACTTCCATTTTTTTCACGTACCTACATAAATCATAAAATCCAGGAAGCTACGAGATGTTAGAAGTTTGTGTGATTTTTTGAACGAAAAAGAAGTAAATTGGTTTGAAAAGTAATTTAAGAACAATTTATCAGGAGATACACAATCTGTAAACTTTCATTTTGTTTCGGATGTGTCAAGTGACGTTAAAAATATTATAGATGAAGCCGAATAAATTGAAGCAGATAACCGGCACTTTTTCATTTTCATGATACAGAATTATAAGTATATATCATGATACAGAATTATAAAAATCATAAACAATAAAGAATAATGTTAATAAATTTATTGAATATATTGAATGCAAGAAGAGCCTGAAACTGTTATAATAGATAATTGTCCCATAAACTTCATTTATTACGTAATTCATGCTATACTAATGAAATGAAAAGGGGAAAATTTAAAGTTATAAACATTCTAAAGATTTTTAAAACAACTTCACTACGTATAAGAGATTTTTGTTTTCTTAATGTTTAGAGACTCTTGTCTCGATACTCCCTTTTGTCACTCAGGCCCTTTTTGCAACCTTTTGCAAACTTTTGCAAAGAGTTCAGTTAGTCGAAGAAGTAATTGAAAAACGCGGGGAATAAGAAAATTTAATTTTTCTTAACTTTGAAATAAATTGAAGACATCATAACAATTTTCTATCGGTTTTTCTCATGTTTATTTAGTTTTCGTGAGAGTCTTAATACTTTTAATAGAGAGTACATTTACCCTTGAAGTTCTGACATGCATTTATAAGATACCCAACAGAATATACACAACAAAAATGAATTTTCCTCATGCATAACTGTTACAAGCGACCAAAACCCATTTTCCTCATCAATAAGTGCTGTATCCAAGCGGAATATAATTTCTCTCAACGATAACTCTTACGAGTTATCCAAACTGTCGTTGATAATGATTATGGACACTGAAAGAAGTATTTCGGTGACATATTATTTATAATTAAAAACATTTGAATCAAAATAGTAATTAATTTAGAAAAGAACGACATTTTTCATATCGATTATAATAGTTATATTCCCTGACTGAAATCAAATCTTTCGAATACTTTGCCATGCACCCGGGGAAAAAGATAGTACGCGAGTGCTATCGCTACGGTGACCATACTAGGGTAGATGTCCCAGGTTCTGTGCCCCCCAAAAGCGTATAGAAAAAGAAAAAATTTATGTATAAATTGATAATCTATATTCTTTTGTTATGTTTATGCCTATCACCGTGTTAGATTCAGGCAGAGATATCAATTTATATATAAAATTCTTTTTTTTCTATATGGTTTTAAGCCCTGGGCACGGAAATTGGGACAGGCACGGAAATTAGGCCATCTACCCTATCTCGGAGAAAATAAAGGACAAATTTGAAATCGTTTTAATGAATTCGGTTTGTGTTGTAAAAACTTATGTGAAAGTTGTATTTGACCAATGACTATCGCAGACGAGGCCGAGCTTTTACGAAGAAAAAAGAAAAAGGAATGGAAATACTCGATCCGAAGGGTCAATTAGATTCAGTTAGAGATGAGTAAACTTCATCGATTTTTCAAATATTTTTTATTGATACGTCTTTATGTGCGATGTATTTAAAAAATTCTTTGGTTTTTTTTACTAGCGACGTAACTCTCAACCCTTACAGGACCAAAAGCATATAACTGTTCATTTTAATTTGTTTAGACGTAAAATAAATAAAAATCATAAGAAAGACACATAACAGTATGTAGCTTTTTCGAAATTTTTAAGCTTATTATAACATAATGTAAAGCTTTATTATAACATAATGTCATTATCAGGCATTTGTTTTCATTTGTTCAAATATACTTTATTATTGCACAAAATTATACTTACCGAATAATATAAAACATGTGAAAAAACAGTAATATATTATTACACGACACGATAAACTGAAATAATAACTGAGTACAAATACTGATTTGACAGTTCTCTTTTTTCTAAACGTTACGTAATTTCGTTTGGCATACGTTATATTTTGACATTTTGTATAAAAAATGCAGATAAGGACATAATTAAATTCAACAATCACAAATTTTAAAATGGGGAAAAATGTTTCCCTTTTTCGTGAAAGGGTTAATGCGCTGTCTTTTATAGTAACAAAATAAGGGATGGAATGGCCGTTTAAGAAGAAACGTAGATCTAAAGGACAAAGTAGTGCAATAAGCGACCATGCTCTGAAATAAAGGACGTGTGGTCACCGTAGTTCTCGTTAGGTTCTCAATGATACGTACAGAATCTTTCAAATGCAACGGATGCTATACATAAAGGGTGTTTTTTAGAGTGATAGTACTTTGAATTGTAATAAAATACATAAAAATTTAAGCTTAACGCCGAATTTTTTTTATTTGAAAAATAATTGTATGACATTTAAGTTTTGAAAATAATTTTATGACATTTAAGTTTTGAAAATAATTTTATGACACTTAAGTTTTGAAAATAATTTTATGACATTTAAGTTTTGAAAATAATTTTATGACATTTAAGTTTTGAAAATAATTTCCGGCATACATCCATCATGACTAGCTCTGAGGAATCGGATTCGATGAGTTCAATTTTTAACCACTTTTTCAAGCAATTGAGGATGTATGTACTTCGTTAAAAGCACGAGTTTTGTTTGCTTCCAAAGCGTAGTGTTCTCCAACACTGTCATTTACAGCATTGATATTTTCTTCTGTACGTACAGTTCTTTGTCTCTTGTCTTTGGTTTTTCATCGAGTAAAGTAAACGTTGTTCGAAAATCTATAGTTGACGAATAAGTTGCTGTGATGGACGATTATGTGGACCATAAAATTTACGAAATGCTCTATACGTTTGACGAACAGAACACTGATTTTGGAAATATATTTCCACAATTTGTAAATATTTATCTATGATTTGCCATAGCTTACTGAACTGAAATGTCAAAAATAAAATGCTATCTACCAACTCTCAAATGACAGATAACTCTATCGAAAGATCTATTACTCTCAAAAAACACTTGTTATTCATTTCTGCTTCTTAAAGTTCTAAAAGAATCATTTATCACGTTTCAAAGTAACATTACAAAGCAGAAGTTTCAATTTTCAAATGTACTGTGTTTAGAAATGTTTCTTGAATAAAACAAAAATCTCAAGAATTATCAAGAAGAGACAAATGAAAGATAGTTAATATGCTAAAGACGAATTCAAAAGAAACATCTGGCTCTGCAAGAGGGATTGAAAATGATTGCGGAATAGAAATTAATAATAAAACTGCGTAGAGTATAGTCCTCGCGCGAAAAGAAGGTACCTTTGTGTTTACATTCCTCCTCTTACCAGCCGTGGCAATGGGTTAGCCAGTAAGAGGGGGAATATAAATACAAAGGTGCCCACTTGTCGCGTGAGGACTATACTGAACCCATACACCAGCAAAAGGAATATAGAAAGCGAACAAAATTTGGGATGGTATTTCATAATTAAGATATTGAATTTTGAAATAAAATTCTCTTCTCAAATGGAAATTATTTTACAGAAATTAATTTAAAAATTATTGTTACGACGGTGTGAAATCATAACAATAATAAAGATGCCATCCCCTACTATTTGAAATGGAACCAGGAAAAGTCAACTTCCAAATCGGCAATGTGGTTTCCGACGAATAGTAGTTAATGAGAAGATCAGCAAGATCGATGAGAGACGTTAAAGAAAACAAACGTACAAGACGACCCTCGATTCATTTCATAATTAGTTATAAATAAATAATTCAGTTCAAAGTTGTTATATTAGTAAAAATTAAGTATATTCAACGGTGAGAAGGACCAAAAACCTCTGCAACATAACGGAAAATCATAATGATTTGAAATATGAAATAAAATCTGGGAGTGGTATTGCAGGTGTTTGAAGATTTATAATTTATTTAAATAAATAATTAAGAGTAATAGATAAATGAATAATTAAGTACTAAGACAGGACTCCTTACAATAATATAGTTACTAATAATCCTATTAATTAAGTATATGGTTAAAAGAATTTTCTTCTTCTTCTTCTCCTAATTTCTAGAGACTCCTAAAATTCTTCGTTTTTTAGCGATTATACGTAATTAAAACCTTACTTCAATTCAGTGTGATAATGTTACATAAATGCCAAACGACTATACGAGCATTTTTGTGAGCCGCTTTATGTGTACACACATATTTTAAAACAAAACAGCTTTTCATTATTAGATAAAATGACTTAAATTGTTTTGAGGGTGTTAAACGGACTAGTTTACGAAGTAATGTCTAAACAAATTTTTGCCAATATTGCAACTGCTTGGAATAACAAGAAAAAGCAGAAAGTGATATTTTCTAACTATTCGTATCATAGCCTAGAACGAAAATCTGAACGATGCATTATAAGGGAACGAAATCAACGAAATAATACGATTTTTAAGAAACAATGACATTTCTACCAAAAAGTTTCATTTCATGTAATAACAATGATTCCTGATAACATTATTGCAAATTTCGATTCATATTCTATGAAATAAGTTTGTTATTGAATTAATGACTAAGTTTTTAATTGAGACGACTTTGAGCCTTTGGTAACAGAAGATTTGTTCAGTCTAGTAAGCATCTTTTGGTATCTTTTTGTGTATACCGAACGAAAATTTGTGCTAAAAACGGAGAAATGGAACCTTCAGGTTCTGCTTACGACAGGTGACCACTCCACGAAGATCTACATACCCTGGTCAAAGAGAACTTCGTCAAGAGGATACTCGATAATGTAATTATAGTGAAAGGCGGAGTGCAGATAAGAAGATTTTTCATCCAGATCTTACACGTCGCTCCAAAAAATGTTGCACTAATATCTATTCTGCATGCCAGAAAGAATTGCATGTTAATTTTTATGAGCAACAAAGTAAATACCTTCATGATCTCTATTAATCAGGATGCATGGTATCGGGAGAGATTAAGGCTAGGAATATTAATCCAAAATAGAAGCTGTATGAAAATCTGTGGGAGTATTTTGTCACATGTAATGGGTCTAAATTTATTGTTTAGAGGCAAGTTTTGCTTCAACTTTTTCAAATATCTGTAAAAAGCATTATTCTAGTAAAAACTATTCAAGTAAAAATTTAAACTAATATGTCAATATGATCGCAACTTTGCATTACATTCAAAGAAACTGAAAAGTTGCGCAGTGTTATCACTGGACCAGTCTATGATAAAATAATAACGAAAAAATGCAGAAGTTATTCCCGGAAAAGGCATTATAATAACATAGCTAGATCTTTCACTCCTTTTTATCAGCAGAAGCTTACAGCAAAGTACAAACGCTTTAAGATACAGAAATACTATCGTACTAAATACTCAACTCGCAGTAATATTCTCACTTGTTCATAATATAGTGTAACCTATGAACAATTTTGATTTTTTCGTAGTGCAACATATTTCCAACTAATTTCGCAATTCGGATTCCAATCGAACCACAACAAATCATAAAATCAGGAAAGTTACGAGACGTTGTTAGAAGTTTGTATCATTTTTTTAATAATGAAGAAAAAGTAAGAACAATGTATCAGGAGATATCCGTAAACTTTGATTCCGTTTTGAATTAACCAAATGACATTGAAAATATTATGGATGCAGCAGAATAAATTGAAGCGAATAACCAGCACTTTTTCATTTTCATGTTACAAAATAATAAGTTTCCTATTACTAAACGTGTACATAATATCAAATGTTATATAAAAATCATAAACATTAAAGAATAAATTTTAATAAATTTAATTTTTTACCATATTATTGTATTTTATGCAAGAAGGGCCCGAGGTTGTTATAAGAAATAATTGTCCCATGAAATTCATGTATTACATAATTCATGTTATAATAATGGAAGGAAAATGAGGAAATTTGAAGCCATAAATATTCTAAAAGGTTTTAAAACAACGTCACTACGTATAAGACATTTTTATCTTCATAATATTTTGTGACTCTTTCTTCAATACTTACTTTTGTCACTAAGATCCTTCTTCCAACCAAGAGTTCAATTTTCGATGAGTTTCTGAAATGAAATTAAATTTTCTCATATTTCATTAAGATCTACACAAAAACTAACCTGTTTAGAAAGAGTACCTTAAAAAATATATAGAAATAATTGATTAATAAAAGTATAGATGATCCTTAGCATACTCATAATTGGTTACATTCTGTTCCAAAAAAATCGATTCGAATGTTAAATCACATACTATCGTTACTTTTTTATTCATAGCACACTGCGTATATTAGATTAAGATTTATTTCTCTCACTGATTTTTAATATCTAAAGTATTCGTCATTAAAAATGTCAACAGTTCAAAATTTCTTTTAATATTTCAAACTAAATACTGAATAGTAAATAATCATCCACGTTTTGTAGGTTTCAGTAACATAAAGCATGCTGAAAATGTTATCACAATTAGTTGTCGTTGCTATGAGTTACATGCAATTAAAAATTGCAAAAATTGCATTTCATCACAATTTTTTGAACAATTTTGTCCGATAATTATAAGGAAGATTTTTACATCTTTCAATGCCCGTAGCTTGACTCTACATCAACTGTTCCGACGAAATTTTCAGCATACTTATCCATATGTATGTTACTGAAACGTACAAAACGCGGTGCTTCAATTAAAATAAATCGTGAGCTCTTTATTTTTCTGCCATTCCAATTAATTACAATTCTTGAAAAAAATTGTTTCGACAGTCTAGAGTAAACTAATTCCTTTAACATCTCAAAAAATTCAAGCGATTCGATTCATTTTAAAAGAAATTACATCGTTTTATTAAAGTTGATCAAATACTTTCCGAGCCACTGTATATGTATCGATATATTTAAAGTGCTACATTCGCCCAAGCTTTTTGTTGCTACTATCTTGGTCTGCTTTACACGAAGAGTTGGTCTGAAGAATGGAGAACCGTAAGGAGTATCGTGACCATGATATGATGTAATATGACATTAAATGGCTCGACGCAACAAGACGTAACACAAGACGTTGCTCGAGGGATAGCGCCCGATGATAGGCAATCCGAGATCATGACTGCACCGCGGCTTCACTCCTTATTGGTCTGGGAAGCGGTAACTCATAGCCGAAATCAAGAGATGACAATCTTCTAACACTTCAAACTGCACAGACATTTCTGCTGTCAAAAGGATTGTTAATTATAATATAGGATTATAAAGACAAAATCATCGATTGTAAATGAAATTTTTTAAAGAAACAGTCTGATTTAGAACAAATGAGATGATTTTTTGAAGACACATATCATTTAATACTCCAGCGTTCGTTCTTTGCCTAAAACAAAAAGAAATAAATGAGTTGCTTATTTCTTACATCTTTAAATTGTCAATGAACCTAATAAAGTACAAAACAAAAAACAAATTAGTGTGAACTGGAACGACAACTTACGCTTAAAGCCAGAAATTTTTATTTGTATATTTGTATATTTCTATATTAGAAATAATATAAAATAGATATATACAAATACGATGTTTTGTTAAGTTTTCGGTTGGATATTGGTAACAATGTAAACGTTACATTGAGTCTACAACTATGCACATCACTGTATTAAGCGTTATGGGACCGGAGATGATTAGAACACGAAAAATGGCGGTCCTATAGAACAGAAATTTGGTAAAATTGTAAAGTATTCTCGGAAAAAAGAACAATGGATCGCGTTAGTAGAGTAAAATGATGCAAGCTTTATCATTACGAAATTGAAACAATTCGAAGTTTATATGTTGAGGATTTTATCAAAGAACGACAATCTCGTGTACGAATACTTTACCGCCAACTACTGTACTTTCAAGAATACAAAGTTACTGGCGACACTGAATTGGAAGATTTTCGTATATTACACGGCTATAAAGAGTCGAAGCGCAATTATTACCCTCGAGCCACGGGGATAAGGTTTCTTTGTCGCTGTTTCTTTTTTCAACGTGTCTCGTAAATCGTCGGTCAGATATCTCGAAAGACGGTGCGCATGCAGAGAATCGTCGGTGTCTCATTAGAAAGATCTTCGTATCCGTTTGGTTCTCGTGGCTGCGGGACCAACGTCAGAAAAATCTCGCGGAACGAGTCACCCCGCTGCTGTCAGGGACTTACTCGTATCTCGGTCGTTGTATATAAGCGTGAGACCGGGCCTCGAGTTCGTAATAAGACCTGCCGGCCAGGTTTTTCAGCCCCGCTCCACCGTATTGCTCCGTATCTCCTTCTGCATTTCTTCTCCCTTTCGTTCCCTCTTCGCTTCCTGTCGCTCTCTTTTTTCTCTCTCCCTGTCTCCTCTCCCTTTCTCCTTTCTTTTCTCATCCCTTAGACCTCTCGCCTCTCTCTCTCTCTCTCTCTCTCTCTCTCTCTCTATCTCTCTCTCCTACTCCCTCCTTCTTCATCGTATCCTCATTCTCTCTCTCCTTGTCTTCCTCCTCCTCTCTCCCACCCCGTCTCTTTCTCCCCCGATCTTCCATTTTATCTCTTTCCCTTTGTTTTAATTTCTATCTTTTCCTCTTTGTCACTCTTCACCGACTCTTTTCTTCGAGACACACCGAGCCCGCGGCCGGCAACGTCCCGATGCTATGCCACCAGTACCGGTATTAATTTATACGTTGTACGTGTGTGCACGCCGCTTTTTCTCGCAGTTCCTCGAAATTTGCAAGAAACTAGTCGGACACCCTGGCGGCTCGACCGCCTGCCCGCATACTGCCCGCCGTTCCATAAGCTTTGCTGGACGTCGCGAACCGAACCGAACCGAACTGAACCGAACCGAACCGAACTGAACGTTCAGTCAGCTTGTATTCGCTAGCGATGAGACACCGAATGCAACATTGCGACCAGTCACCTCGTTGCGCGTACACCGCGACGAATAAAATTTCTGTAAGAACGCTACCTAATTTACTGACAGAAATTAACTGTACACGTTGACACGCGTTGCGAGAAGAACGCGTCTCATTTGTTTTACGAAGAAGAGTATTTAGTGTCCAACGTGATTTCAGATATCACGTTTCGTTCCTTTTCGCAACTTGAAGCGCATTTCTGCAATTTTAAACAGAAGTGGACACTAGAACTGCTAGAATTTTTATTTATTATACGCATTTATGGCAGAGTCGAAAGATTGCAATTCGAAATAGTGAAAATACTAAATAAATTTTGCAACGTCAACGAATCTCTCTATTAGTCTGTTAGAATTATTCAAGAATAATAATATATATATGTTTACATATTGCACTTAACATAAATGAGTTTAACTGTACATTACAGATAAATGATAAACAATTACAATAATAGGACATAATAATATAATTACTTTCATCATCGAATCAAACTTTACTTTCTTCAACGAAACTTAATTATTTTTGTAGCATATTCGAAACGTGTTTTAGCATTCATAAGAGATATTATATATTTTCTTCTGCTTGGCATGTCGGTATACAGGATGAGTTTCGTAACGTGACGACCTCAAATAACTCATAGAATATTTGTTGTACGAAAAACTGTTTCAGATAGAAGTTGCATGACTTCTAAGATGACATGTAGTATTCTCATCAGTTTCATGTCATTTTGCTATCATTATCAAGATATGAAGGTTACCTTCAATTTATTAAGTGGAAGAGTTAATTTTCCTTCCCGATCTCAGATCAAATATAATTTCGTTGAATATAATAATAATCCGTTGAATATAATAATAATAAGTTTCGTGTAAATATCTATGAAGATGCTTATTACTATGCCAAGTTCAATACGTTTGTAACCTAATCTGTGTAACCTAATAAAACGTATTCCTTACACATTAAAGCATAAATTGCATTTATAAAAATCATATGTTGGTGTTAGTAGTAATGCCTCGTGGTAAATATTTTACCGAAGAAGAAAAAAGTAAAATTTTAGCGTACCGAGAGGAAGAAGTTCGTTTACGAGAAATTGCTAGTAGATTGAGACGATCATATAAAGTCATTGTGGATTTCTTAAGAGACCCAGCTAATTATAATAAAAATAAAAAAGGTGGAAAGAAGAAAAAATTGAGTCCCTGCACCGAACGGATAATTATGAAAACTGCCAGCAATTCGTTAATAACCTGCAATACAATTAAAAATGTTTGAAATCTTGATGTCTCTTGATGGACTGTACGTAGAGTTCTAATGGAAGATTGTAACATCGTAAGGTAAAAATTGAAGGTAAAAATTGAGTAAACATGTATCAAGATTGAAAATGCATAAGTTAATTTTAGATGTTGAACTGCTTTAAATTCAGATAACTTCAACTTCCTTTTTTGATAATCAGGTAATAATATTATCGGACGAAAAAAAATTCAATCTGGATGGGTACAATTTCAGACAAACGGAATTAATGTTATCAAATGACCAGCGTATTCTTCTGATCAAAATCCAATGGAAAACATCTGGAGCATAATTGTAAGGAAGGTTTATACAGAAAATCGACAGTTTCTAAACGTTGTAGAACTAGAAAATATAATAATTGCGGTCCGCGATGATATCCGTGCGGAAACTTTTCAAAAGCTCTTAGAGAGTACATCAAATCGTATTTTCAAGTCGTAGCAAAAAAAGTAGACCTATACATTATTAACACGTATAATTGTATCTTAATCGGTTTACATGAATCTTTGCTTGTATCGACAGAAAATTACGATAAAACTTTTTTGATGTACATTATTTATCATACCCTTTCACCTCATATAATCGACTTTTTTTGCATTCCCATCCAGAAGTCCGAAATACTCGAAAATGGAAGTGGTGTTATAGTATATGTATCTTCCTTAGTGTATGTATCCTCCTCAGTGTATGTATGCTCTTCTTTGTAGCACACTTCGATGTGATAGGAATAAAACTTTGAAAAATTGGCGTAAATAACATAAACAACAATGTTCGTAATATTTATAATGTTTTTTTTTTTGTAATTCATAGAAGTGCTTTCCATTCTTAAACTGCAAATGTTTCTACTATACATTCAGACTCTAAACGCGAGTATCTCATGCATTATGCATTTTTCTACAGCTAAGATTCTTTCAATGATATACTCTAAACCGCCTTTCAAAAATATCCGAATTGTTTGAATATTCACTTTGTTTCTTGAATATTAGTTCCATCGTTACTAGACTGCGGATCTTTATGGAAAATTTTCTAAATCAATCGCAAGGAACCGAAGATAATTAAAAATGTATTTCTTCTGTTGACGATTGCAATCAGTTGAAAAGAATGTAAGAATACACTTAAATTCATCTAATGTCTTCATTGCCTGATATTTCACCTAGTTCTTTTAATTATAAATGTATAAAATCCGCAGTTTAGTCATTATAAAACATTATGATAGATCGCAGTCACGAAATTGTTGTAGTAAAACTGTACATAAACATGGAAAATTATCTGCATTTATTGTAAGAAATAGGTTCTACTTTGAACTCCTTTTTTATTTGTAACAAAATTTCAGCTTTATTCATGTTTCAAAACATATTTTTGAAAATACTTCCCGTAGATCTGTTAGTCCTTGTGTTATGCCTAGTGTAACAACAATTAATTAAATTTAATTGCCAAAAATTGAGTAATTAGGTGACGATTTATACAGGGTGTACCATTTAAGTTGAGATTGTAAAATATCTCGTAAATACGTGATAAATGGAACACCCTGTTGTACTTTTCATGATTTCTGTAACCGATTCTTGCCTATTACAAGTAATAAACAGTTTAGTCATGTTCAATAATATTGTTGATGTTATCTTATGCGGACGACAAGCGAGCGAAGCCTAGTTCGATTCATCGACTCGACCACCTCGCACCAGCTGATCTCGCCTCTCATTGGTCACTGTTTTTCGATAATAACTTGTAAATAATGTCGCAGATTGCATTTTCGTTCAGAAAAAAGTTGCTTGAAATGACCTCAGAAACCCTCTCATTCCCGGAAGTATAATTTTGGGACACTCTGTATATCTGAAGCGTGTAATAATATCTATCATATATTTTGACATATATAACGTGTTACGTACTACTTCCCCCGTGTTACAACTGTCGTCGGTCTACCCTATGTTCAATTGAAAGTTGCCAAGGTTTTTATATTTATTTTGTAGCATTTAAGGTACAAGCAAACCCGTTTTTTTTAACTAATTCATCATTATTGCTTCTGACCAAATAAAAGACTACAATAGCTAGTACGTCTCACATAGTACACGAAGTGTACCTTCTTTTAAACACTACGAGGCGATCCAGTGATTAAAAAAACGACTAAAAAGTCGATTATTTTTCCTTATACAATGGCAATCTAATGGTGAAAGAGACATTGGCAAGATTGCTATTCTCCTAGTAAATGGATACCCGGCGGTGTAATTGACATTGGCCGGATTGACTGGATTCAAAATCTTTTTATTTACAATCTGTCCACTTGAATTTTCATATGACATCGCTCGAATTCTCTGTCTTTTACTATAATTACGTTTCAAAGTATCCTCTTGACGAAGTTCTCTTCGACCAGAGTTTGTAGATCTCCGTTTCTCCGATTTTTAGCACTCTTTGCACAGCAATACAAAATTTGCTTTAGCTTCGCCAACTTTAAAGATATCGCAATAAAATTGACAGGATATATTTGAAGTAGAATGAAAAATCGATTCATACATTTTACACGTGAAGAGCTTGAGTGCTCTAAGAATAAAATAACAATGGAGCTTTTATCTAGAATTAGATTAATTCATTTCTTGCACTTCTCATTTGGAGTCTATCGTGACCTCAGTTATTTTTCAATCAAATGGTCCATTAAATCTCATAAATATTAAGATATTCCATTCCATGAATGAACTATTATTATACCATATTAGCTGAGTTTGTCCAATAAATAACAACGTTAGAACTTTTAAATATTTACATATTTCCACATTAACCGACTTTATTGTAAGAGCAAATGACGAAACTAAAGAATTTCGATTATCAGAGAATCGATGCATAATATGATCAATTACAAATGTCCATCTTAATAATTTGCTTTGTGTATCATTTAGTGGTGCAGACATCCGTACCTCAAAACGAAGCAGAGCTACAGCTGTACAGGGTCATGCAGAAGGCGTCTCTCTTGGGCTACTACGACACTCTTCTCGAAATGGGTAAGATACAAGACACACGAATCACTTCCGGTATGAACGTGTAGAGGGCTCGTGGTTGATCTGACGATCGTTCGAGCATTGAATGTTTTTGCACGACGGTGTGCCGACTAACGATCTACTAATTTTCTCGAAGGACCAAATGACAAGACAATATCCGGCTCGTGGACAACATTTACAATAGTAATGCTGAGTCTCCCGTGAGAACTCTGTAGCATGTACAATAAGTAGAGCCAAATCTACATCAACTATACCAACTAAGACCGACTAAGTAAAACCGTATGAGTACAAAACAAGTGTGATACAAAACGAAGACCAAACGAGAGTGGCAGAGGACCGGAATTCTACCCTTAATCTAGCCTCGGTCCTCCCTACCCTGTCGAACTAGGGCGTGGGCGGTTGGGAGAGTTGTTCAATAAAAGAAAGGCCCAAATTAGAGAAATTGATTCTCACGAAACCACGTTTGGGACATAGGAGGGGGTACCGCGAACGCTTCTAAGGTGGTCCCAGGCCGCCCGTAGTTTCTTCGAGTGATAAAAGTGTCTTTAAATCAGTTGATTGTACGAAAATTCGAGTTGATAACTACGAAGACTGTAAGTAGTCTTACAAACAATATTTGATCAAAAAGAAATCAGTAAAGTAATTATTTACAAATATTATAAAACATTCAAATGTATGTGTATTTAAAGAATTTTCTGGGTGTAGAAAAAGTATGTGCACTGCATATATAAAGAAAATATTAAAAAATACAGCATAATTTTTGTATTAACGCATTAAAACTTTCTTTTTAGTTGCGAGAACTATTTTTTACAGCTACTCCTGAAGTTATGGAATGTTTTTCTGTGCGTTTTTTATGCAGTCCCTATTCACCGCACAAAAGCAAGTTTAAAGGTACCTTCGTTTTGAAAGTCGAAAACGGAATTTCTGTTCTAAATTCTGACTTGCTTTCAAATTTACAACCAAAAACTGAGAATAACTGAGAAAAACAATTATAGATTCCTATTCAATGTTGAAAAACTCGTAAGAGTCGGTTTAGACCTCTATCTTTTTAATGAAAAATATTATCAAAATGTATTTCATTGCATCATCAACTGATAAATAATTAGTCACATACTCAAAAATGTGTAGTACATACTCGAAAAGTGTTAAATGGTCTTTATAACAAAATTCATGTTAATCAATGTAATTTACATGTCAATCTAGATTTTACGACAAAGCTCCGCACTTGTTTCAGTTCACATTCCCTTTACCAAAGTTTTCCTTATTTAGCACTCTTTTAAGAGGACAACTGTCATAAATATGCTGAAACTCTTTAATAACTTTCTTCAAATTTAACTAAATAATTTTTAAAATTGTCCAAAATGTTAGTAGGACTAATTTACTGAATAATGTGTGCACGAGATCTTAGAAGAGTTGCACAAACTTATGAAACGTATTTTAGAAGTTTTCAACAGAAGATTTAGTATTTTAGTAGCAACCTGTAGTATTTTCTCTAAGATTCCGATCAGTTGCAACTTTTTCGAAATTTCTCTTATATGTCATCCAATAAACTGGTCCTTCGAACTTCTAAAAGAACCTCAAGTTGTTTGGTCCAATTTTGCAAAAAATTATTCCTTCGAACCTTTTACTGCGGAGTAGTCAACCTATAGCCATGTACGCTCCCACCCATAAGTCACTGGGCACTTACTTATAAAATAGTAATTATGACATCCATATGGATTGGTGCAAAGCGTATCATTTTTGTAAAATACGTCAATGTTCGGTGACTTATAGACGGAGTGTATACTATATGTTATAGGCGCTGTCCATACTAAAAGGATTAAAAGATATTGTAATATTACAATACACGTGCAATTTTTTAATTCGAAAAAATCAAATTAAAAATTAAGAAAACCTTACACCACCATTCTAATGTAGAATGGGTTGACTAAATCCTTGTAATTGTGAATCAGGACACAGGATGTGATTAGTAAGAAAAAAGAAACGAAATTAGTAAATTACAAGTAAATCTTTTTTGTCGCGCAAGATTACGTATGTTTGCAATATAGCAGCACATATTTTTATAACGTTACAAATAGAACAGTAAAAAATATAATATAAATAATACAAATGTTTTAATATTCGACCGTAAGAATCATATTGGGTCATCGAACCAAAAATAAAAACAAATACTGAAAATCAGGACATATAAATGGCCTAGAGCAGGTTTCGGAATTAGCCAGTACGCAACACGAGGATCGTCAGTCGCCTCTTTCGGCACGGAGTACCTCAGACGCGCGTGCCTGTTTCTTTGTATGAGTGTGTATAACATTTAGACAGTCATGAAGGATCGAGATAATATAATAATAACGCCTAATTCAAATTGCGTATTACGAAGCTGTATTATTACAGGTGGCGACGATGTGCAACAATTGTGCGACGCTGGAGAAGAGGAGTTTTTGGAAATTATGGCTTTGGTCGGTATGGCAAGCAAACCCCTTCACGTCAGAAGACTTCAAAAAGCTCTACAAGAATGGCTAACAAATCCTTGTAAAATATTACAGAATATCAAATTTGTCGATTTGGTGCACATCAAATTGCCGATGACGTGTAATCTGTTTTCAATCTGAAATCAGACATATTAGGATTGTTAAATCAATTATGGTGAAATGATCACACCCGATTTGACTGAAATTTTGCTGATAGCTTCATTTTGCGTCAAAACAATGTTTGCCAAAAAGATTTTCCGCAACTCAAAATTTAAGACCAAAATTTTGCAGAGAATGTTTTTACTATTTTAGTGTCACTTGTAATTTCGAAAGGTTCTTTGCTTTGATTTTACTAAACTTTTGAAAACAAGTTCTTTTTAGATAAATACAACGTTGGATGTCTTAACCCAAACCTAACACCATTAAAAATGTATGAAAAAGACACATAAGAGCTTATTTAATAAACTTAACAGTTAGCTTTATAATATCAAGCCAGGCTCATGTTTTATGAACAAAACCTATAAGTAACGAGTCACGTTTGTGTTTTTCGTGCAATGGCCTTCACGAATTAATACAAAATGGCAGGGTTCTATTAGTAACGCAGAGGGTGACATTACAGTGGTAATGTTTTTTCTAAGAAATTTTCTATTTTAATTGTAAGTCACCAAACAAAGTCTCGTAAACATTGTTTTCATCTAAAAAGTACCTGTTTTCAGAATTTCAACAAAATGAAAGCACATAGCTTTTCAAATTACAGGTAGCAATGCTAAAGTAGTAAAAACATGTTGCGCAAATTTTTAGCCGTGAACTTCGAATCGCAAAAAATTTTCTGGCAAACACTGTTTTCACGTATAATAAAGTCAAATTTCAAGCAAATTGAGTGTGACCGGTTTTCGAAAGTCAATTTCTTGACAATATCAACAGAGATTTATTTTTGCAGTATTTAACGCGTATTGGAAAGCTTTTTTTCATCGATCATTTTACGAAAACCGGAAATGAATATATTATATCTTGCTTTGTTCTGTATTTCTGAAATCTTTTGTTAAACGGAGATTTAAACTTCCTTGACAACTTTCTTGAAAGTTAGCAAACATTACAGAACACTATAGCTTACCACAATTGTACGTGCGAATGTATGTTACTATTTTCATAAAATTGATCAAATTAATCTTTTGCGGATAAATTTCGATGTATTTTGCATAACGAAAGATCAGAATTATTATCCACTTTTATTATTATTTAAGTCTTTGATACGTAATATAATTTTCTGAGAAAAATGTTCCTAGTACTTTGGAACATCCTCATCTGCATAGGGTTAATAACAAACGTTTTTTCCTCGTTTATACTTATAATTACAATTTCATATGCACCAAATTAAATACATATAAATGTCTGTATCGTATGGTACCCCAGCTAGACACAGTAAACTTACTCGTAAAATTACTTTTCCTATTATCAACACTAGCATCATTAACACAATAATACATGACCAGCTCGAACTTTCATATTTCAAAATTCGATGTAAAAGTCGGAAAATGACAATAAAACTACTAAATAAAAATAAATGGCAAAATATATAAATATAACCTTGACTCTTGTATAAGGTACCTTTAATTTTCACTTCTTCGCACAAGCGAGAAATATTTTCATAATTTGCTCTCAAAATTGTGCGGTCAAATCAGCGAAAATTACGAAATGACAGATCAATTAGTGCAACGCGGTATAGTTCGAAACAATAAGCTCGAAAATTTCAAACGTTTTTTTTTCAAAATCGTTGTTTTCAAAACTGTTGTACAGGACATCTAAACACTAATTAACTTCTTTAAACAAAGCTTACTTTCTTTCTTATATGTTCCTCTACAGATAATATATATTTTTTAATTATATTTTTTATCCCTTTCGTTACGAGCACCGACTATAATCGGCATCCATACGACGACCTGTGTATAGGGGCGCGGGCTATTGTAGTTGGCAAAATAATTCTACTGTACCTATAGAGAATCTCTTGATTCTATTAACCCTTATTGGATTAATCCTACTAAAAGTGTTTTGAACGCTCGTAATATATTCTGGACGTCGAAACAAATTTCTTCTGTCTTTTTTTCTATTCAACAGTGGGATATTACGGTACAAAAGTTTCGTAATACAAAATTTTTCTTGAACCGTTATAAGAAATTGGAAAAGAGCGATTATTGGTATAATTTTACAGTTTAGAGATTAACATTTTAAAAGCTCAGAAACATTTTTTTGAAAATTTTGTTCCAAGCTTTATTTAAAGTTCGTTTCATAAAATGGTTTTGCGCATTTGTTAGAATATTACAATGAAGTTCAAACAGAATTCTATTTTCAAACGTATTTTTATTTATAATAATTACAACATCTGTAAATATGCAAGTAACTAAATATGCATAAAATGTACTTATTATCATGTTTCTCGTATAGTACCACGAAACATTTGTTATGTAACCCTTAAAAAAGTGTACATACAAAAGAATACCAAAGTGGTGTTAAATGACGTAAGTGCGAACACCGAAGACTATCGACGTGCAACGTGCACACTTTTCGGCGCGATGACCCGTTGAGTGGCATTATTCCACAGAACGGACTGCGGTAACGAAAGGATTAAACCAACAGTTCTGTTCGCATACCAGAGCATAATCATTCTCAACGAAAACCGTACAACTTGCTCAACTTTTTATAATTTCTGTTGAAAACAAGTATAATTTATATAATATAATAAAACAAAAGTAAACAAAAAAGTTTCTTAACGCTAGAACTACCAAACCAGTGGAAAAAAACTGGTTCCAGTGTTAATAAAATAAGTAATATATAACAAGTAAAAATGTATCCGATAAAAATCATTCGATTTTGTTTGGAAAATTGGTCATCTTAAAAAATCAATTTGTGTGTGTATATAACTTTGACGAGTTTTCTGTGTCTCGCCTGGAGACTACGATCCGTTATCAAAGCATACTAATTCGTTTCTGTTTCAGCCCTTTTCCAAACACCGGTGGTGCCGACGAATACCGCCTGTAAGAATCCACCGACCATAGGATTCGCCTGCGCAAGTCCCAGGCCTCAAGTACAAAATCTTCAAGGGTTCGCGACAACATCGCAGACGCAAACTCCAACGCCTTATGTCTCATCACACGTGTCCCTTACGCCGTTGCCATGCAGAAGCACCAGCCCTATAGTGTCGGTGACGAGCGTAACAGCACCGGTCGCATCAACCACTTTTCGACAGAGCCCTAGCCCCAACGCGCCCCTGCCCTATACAACTGCTCATAGCCCCGGTATACTACAGGTACGCTACAATTGATAAGTAACAATACGATAAGAATGCATGACAACATATCTTCTCTAAACTAACAATTCTCGAAGAAAGTAACATTGAAGCTTAAAATATTTAATACAGTTTTAAATCCTAATTGTTCAAACATCGGAATTTTTATATAAATAATAGATAATTATTGAGAACAGCAGAGACCTCACTGATTTCAATGGTCTTGAAATACGTTATTAAGATCATCATTCTGAATAAAATTTTACTATACATCTGGATTTGGATGAGATTCCTCAATTCAATTTAACATTGGTATGATATAAAAAATTAATGGTAAAAGTAGCAAAAGACTTTTAATAGTAAAACCAATCAAACAACATATGTACACATATATTCTATGTTGTCAATATTATTTTTAGAATTAATTTGTTATTATTTAATGTAAGCATTGCTAACTTTTGTTACTGTAGAATATTCAATATATTCTTCAAAAATTAATTATACGTAATGTTCATCGTCTGAGTATAACGCATGTTCTATAAGTGTCTACGCGGAAATGTCCATCATTAGTTAACGTCAGAATGACAAACCTATTTGAAATTACTTTTTTCTTCATTAAGGGCGAGGCTTTGTTTGCCTAATACACGCACATAGAAGAAATACATGTACATATACAGGATGTCCCAAAAGTCACTTGCAATCGAGAAATTACAGGTTCCTGAGGTGATTTGAAGTAACTTTTTCCTTAGCAAATATGCAATCCGCGGCTTTGTTTACGAGTTATCACTGAAAAACGCTGACCAATGAGAGACGAGATCAGGGGACTTCGTCCGCTCGTTGGCTCGATCGCCTAGCGTCAGATGAGCTCGTCTCTCATTGATCAGTGTTTTTCGTTAATAACTCATTAACGACACCTCGGAGAAAATTTTTGTAAAGGAAAAAGTTACTTCAAATGACCTCAGGAATCCCTCATTTCCCAATTGCGAGTGACTTTTGGGACACCCTGTATGTTACTGTGGGGCCTCAATGCTGTATATCCATAACACTCACACTTAAGATTACGTCCATTATTGAAAGTACAATTTAAAATCAACACTGTTGAAAACTTAAAGGATAGTAATCGTTGTAGTAAAAGTGACTCTAGGCATGTGTTTCTTTAGATGTGATTAGAATTCCGAGTTAATATCTATAATTAGGTTTTGAATTATTAATTCATTCAACATGAATAACATAGTTTTGGGGAAAACTTGTTTAAAGTTTGAAGTGTATGTTATACCGAACGCGGACCGCAATATGTTAATGAGTGGACTATGACTACTTTTTCAAATTTTGTAATTCCTTTTCGGATCCCTTTCGTTTTTGAAAAAAAAAACGCCAATAGCGGTCGATAACTGGGGCAGTGGGGGAATATAAACACAAAGATGCCTTCTTGTCGCGTGAGGACTATACACTGAACTGCGAAGTTAATTTATGCAATGAAGGCGAAGGATCACATTTTCTTAAGAATTTGGAATGTAATTGTTAATTTACAATGACAACTACTACTCTACATCCTCTCTCACTTGATGTCTCATTATTAGATCTGTCTATCAACATTCTTCTTGCCATGAATTGCTTTCACTCGTCAACCACAATTTTAATTCAAAAGTCAACTTCTCTCGAAACAATTATTTTTTGTGTTACTACTTTATATTAGACCAAGTTAAGGATATCTTGTGATTTTTCTTTATTCTATTTTGTCTAATAAAAAGTATTTCCTGAAGTCGAAAACTTGTTACCAGGGGTACGTCAAAGTTTCCATATTTGAAAAAGGATAACACTATACGAGTAAATGAAAAAAAAGATAATATTAATACACTGTTTTATAAATGTTTAACTGCCTTTAAAAAAAAGAAAAAATTGTACTGTTTAGATAAAAATTCAGACATTAATTTTTGACCAGCTTTCTAAGCTTCACCATGCAGGTATTGCGAATCAACGCGTGAATTTCCAATTAATTTTGAAAATATTGATCACCGCAGGACTCATGCAGAAAACCGTTTTTATTAGGTAGGAACTTGCGAATCATCGTGTGGCAGCGGCACGACACCTAGTCCCGGGGGTGGCGGCGGTGCACCTGCCAGCCCACCTCAACCAACTCCGACTCTACTACAGTCACAGATACAGAGACTAGCTGAAGCAGCCGAAAGACTTGCCGCTACGATTCGTCCAGTTGATCCGAAACCTCATAACGTCAAGAAGAAGATATGTAAAAATTTAGAGGTAAACCGTTACACGAGGTGTGATAAAAAAATTCCCAGAATTTATATTTATTTCCAAGAATATTTATTTATTCTTAAATGTTTATCTGCCCGACTTCAAAGTAGTCTTCCCACTGTATTATTTCCAATCTTCAAAACATTTGTCAAACACAATTCTTGGAATTGCTCTCAGCTCGAGCGATTTTGCCTTTATTTCTTTTTTAATCGCAAATGGGTATCCTTTCATAGTTTTTTTTTATCTTGAGCAATAGAACTATAACTTTTTATCAAAAGTTTACGAACGAGTAGCGAAGCAGTGACCAATTTTCGGGACTGCTTGCCATCGTTCCATAGCCAACACGCCAATATAAAATAATTACTGATAGCTTATTAACGTGAGAGGGTCTGACGCAACCCATGGCGCCAATACACGGCGCCAGTATAAATGCCTTCGCATGAGCCATACGATATACAGTGAGTACCTTTTAAAACGCAATAACTTTTTTAAAACTGGACTAAATGACTTGAATTTTTTTTAGCTCATAGAGGGACTAGTCTAGACCCCCTTTATCTTTTCTTTAATTTTACTATTACTTGAAATGACAAAAGAAATAAGCCTCTCGTTTTTTAACTTTTTTATGTGAGCCTATAACGTAAATTTAAAAAAATGCCTTTCGCAGATCTCGGTAACTTATAAAGTGCTGAAAATTTTCTTTGATCTAATTGGTTGTCGATTCACTGCTAAGACTGCATCTACTTCGGATTGGATACACAGAAAAACACCAGATTATGGAGTAAGAAAAGCGTGCAGAAGTAAGTCCCATTACCGTAATGACAAAATTTTAAAAAGAAAATGTATTTTAATCATTGTTCTGAAAACAATATAAGTCATTTCGTCCACTTTTAAAAACATTATTCTATTGTAAGAGGTGTCAATCAATAATTCTGGCACTCACTGTACCAATTTCTTCAGAGATCTCCAGTATCATCTCATCTCCGTCAAGTTCTCGATTATTTTTAAAAACCAGTCATAAGCGTTTGATGTTTTCATGGCAGACTCGTCAAATGCCTTCTCTGACATCTCGCACGCTTTACTGCGCAGAATTTGTGTCATTTTTGCAATTAAGAGATCGCCGTGTTACGTGTTTGTTATTTGTCTTTTAAGGACAAACGACGATTCAAAAACAGCTGGAAATCGGCATATACATCGTGGACATGTGAGGCAAACAAAGATGGATTCATTTCGATGTTAATAGCGTGCGAAATTAAAGAATTCTGGGAACTTTTTGATCGCACCTCGTACCATAGCCATATTCTAGATTCTAGAAAAATGATACGTACAACCAAAAGGACTTTATATACCACTAAGAATCTTAATTTTACCTTTCGAAATTAGAAAATAAGAAATTGTGTAATAGTTTTTGTGACTTCTTTCATGGCACAATAGAAAATATTTTGAATATGAAAAACCAAGTAATTCTACACGAGATCCTGATTGGCCACACGTGAATGACCCATACATTTCCCCTTAAGAAAACTCCTCCACCTTATTGAAAGTTGTAACACATACCAGCATCTTTGAAGATGCCCTGCTTTCCTGTAAAGTTACTGCAACATTAACGTAGAAGCGAAAACAAACTTCCGAGATCCCAAAACAAATCATTCCGTCATAAAAAGATGCTGAAAATCTCCTCATTTTCATTAAAAAAAAGAACACCTGTACAAGTACCTTTATCTGACATCTAGCAACAGGGCATGTCGCTAATGACTTAGATATCGATACATCTTTAATCCTTTAAATAAAAAAGAAGAATTCTTTCTTGTCAAACTATTTAGCTCAACCAGAGTGACTCAAAACCACTTGAGATATCACCCTTTACAAGGGCTTGCAAATTCGAAACATCCTGTATTCATACTTTGTGTTATACCGAAATTGAGGAATTTTGTCGTGTTGTGCCCCGTTGCTGTATCTCTTTGTCTCTTCTACCTAGCATTTTCTTTTAAAATAGTCCTCTCTATACTAGTCCGCTTCAATTACAATCTTACTATCTCTCTCTGCTCCCTTTCCCAATTTCTCTTTCCTCATCCTCTGTACTCCTTGTACACACATTTCATTTTCTAACAACCACTGGATGATTCTTATAGAGCAAAGCTGTCCCACCTCTTGTCCGCGAGGGTGACGCAGAGCCTCTGCCTGATCGTAGTTTAAAATTGTAATGTTCGCTCTGTAGACACCCAACGCTGCTGTGCGGGACTCCCTACGCATGCGCCGCCACCCCACTTCTTGCGTAGTGATTTCTTGTGATTGCACTTGTCTAGGGACACCTGAGTTGACTAAACAACAATATTGCGGTGCCTATCGGCGCCACTCGTTGGGAGACGTCTTGAAACAATCACATGGCAACGCGTTTATCTGTCAAAACCACTAAAAATTCGTCAACTTTGAATACGTATAACTTTTGGACCAATTAGTTCCGCACTTTAGCCAGTTAACTGTGGCGATCTCTTTGCAAAGCGCCCACCAGTGTGTGTTGCAATAATCAAGCGATGACGAATTTAAAAAGACGAATCCAACTCAAATTATTTATAATTTTCATTTGTTTGTTTCATTTCGTTTTTACCTCTAAACATTTTAAACATATTAAAATTTACGAATATAATTTATGTTTTCGCCAGAATTACAATTTAAATATCAAATTGTAACAAACTTTTACGTGTGACGGATATAGTCGTCAAACACACTTAACTAGTTAAAACTCGCATTTTCGGTGTTTTATCGTCTATGCCTATGGAAATATACCATACAAAGTCAAAAAATTGTGACCCCCTTAGAAATACTTCAAACGCACATTTTTGCAAAAACACGTTTTTTTCTTTGAAACTGAATCACCCAGTGGTTATTAGAAGACAGAAAAAGGTTTTGATTCGTTAAACAGTGAATTATCAATTGTCCCACTGTTCTTCGCGACTATCGACTTGTATGTACTAGAAAAAGAGAGAATCAGTGGATTGTTTTAGATGGTAATGGCTATGCCTGACAGCGACCCGCGACGAATGGAAGAAATCCGAAAGTACGCAGCAATTTATGGAAGATTCGACTGCAAGAGGAAACCAGAGAAACCACTGACATTGCACGAAGTGTCGGTAAACGAAGCCGCCGCACAGATTTGTAGGTTCGTACCTGCCCTTCTTACTAGAAGGGACGAACTTTTTCCTTTGGCCCGGCGGGTTGTCAGAGATTCTGGGTATCATTATTCAAAAAATCATTAGTAAGTACCTTTACTGGAAGATCAGTTCAAACATTCCCTTTACACGCTTTAAACGTTTGCTAACATGTTCACGCTGACTTCAATCCGATGATAGAGAAAATTGTTATTGCGTATAAAAAGAAATTCAAAGATACCCAGATAGCACAAAGACGTCTTTAAGACGCCCTGAACGTCCTACAAACGTCTTACGAATGTCTTATGTTACAAAGCTGGGCGTCTTTTCTTCTAGACGTCTAAAAAGCGTTCGGAGACCGTACGTAGACCATTTGTAGATATTTATATTTATATAAATATTTATATTTATATTTATTCATATCTTTGTAATATATTTAAAATGTTTCAAAAATATAAATAGATAAATAATGTAATTAAGAAAGAAAAAAGAAAGTTCCAACTGATGGGATTCAAATCCACGTCAGTTACGTTCCACAGTCAAACATTTGGCCGATTATGAGCCAGTCAATTTTGTTGAAAGTGTTATGCATATATAACCTTCCTATATCCAAATAAATATTATAAAGGCTTAAAAATTCAATACCAAAACAATTGACTAATCTAGTTTTGGTCAATTGTTTACAATATTTATTTGGATATAGGACGTCTCTTAGAAACGTTCGGAACTAGACGTTATTTTAACGTCTGAAATAAGACATCTTAAAGACGTCCATTTTAGGTCGTAAGACGTTCAGACCTTAAATGAACGTAAAATGGATGTTTTTGAGACGTCGTGTAGTATCTGGGTATAGTTACAACTAATTTTGAGGAGTCTTTTCTTTCTTTCGGGTCAGACGTGAATTTCCTTCCTACTTTTAATCTTTTTAAAACATTGAAGAAATGCACAAGAAATATCAAGATTGCCAAGTGCTCTTCCTCAATCTCTTGCAAACACAATTTAAAAAGTGTAAGAAGATTCTCCTGCGAAAGCATTATTATTAGATTGCATTAATTTTAGATAAAACAATTCACATATGAAATGAAACTCTCATTTCAACAATGATCTGAATAAATGTTTATTTATCTATCTCTCTAATATGTGTAATACAACTTTCTTAAAATGATAAAGTAGAAAATAATGTCTAACTATGATTTCACGTAATAATATACTTTTTCTCGAATTCAAAAGGAAACATGCCGAACTCAGATACACCAATTTTGTTGATATAAAAATGTATTTGGTACATATTTAACTCGTCCACTTATTTAAATAAAAATTAAAGGGGTGAAAACAGTCTTCAAAATAGGGGATGAAAAGTATATTTTTCTTTATATCTTCGAAATTGCAGGACGTAAAACGAATAAATTTTTTTAATATGTAATTTTTTATCCAAAATCCATTGATATAAAACAAGTCTCATGTATTTTAAAAAATATATCAAAAGCTTCATAGTTCCGTTCAAATTTTGATCTTCAATATTATCACATTTTCACGAAAACGAGTTTTTTCATTTTCACTATGCATCTAGGTAACAATAGTTGCGAAATGTGCAGAATCCAATTTTACCTCTTGCAAAGAAAAGTAATCGCACTTATACATATAGTAAATCTAATATAGTATTTGCATTCTGTATCTTGAAAGTTAATTTTTTAATAGTTAAAGGTGGCAACAAAATGTTCTGGATTTATTTCATAAATAAATAATCTTTTCAAAATTTATTTAAATAGCTAGGTATGAGACAAAAAACTTAGCTCACAAGGTATTCGAGAAAACTTGCTTCGCATTGTCTCCTTTGAAATCTGTTATTAAACAATTATATTGAAAAGGTTGTGACAAATACTTTTTCAAATATTTATTTCTCAGATAAATTGCATAAAAATTGGTGTTTCCAAGCTCTTTTTTTCTTGTTTACTATAGTCGATAGTTTTAGTCGATTATTTCTTTCTTCTGTTTTGTATTTTGATCATCTCAAACAAAAGCATCCTGAAAAAAATTATTTAGACGAAAGCATTATAATGTTAAAGATTTTATTAGATGAACATCTTGATTTGACTTTCAGTGGACAGATCAAGGTCATTTTCAAATTATTAAATTTTTATCGAAAATACATAAACAGCTAGTGCTTCGAAAAGATCCTGGTGATAGCTTTAACATTATATAAAAAATGGGATCTACCAAATTTGATTACCTAATACTTCTGTTTAAACCACTGTTTTCTGAAAATATTTTATGTCTGAGATAATTTTATACGATAAATATTTCGCCTATTCAGCACACCTGTAAAACATTTCCATTGGTCGCCACTGATGGAATTAAAGACCTGAAAGCCAGAATAACTCTTCAAAATGTCCAGTAATCTAAAGAGTTTCCAGACGTTAGAATAATTGATGTTTAATATACAAGGTGTCCCTAGAGTTTCCGGTTAAATTGACCGGACGAAAAAACAATCTACCCAGGTAGCAGAGAACGTCTTAAAGACGTCTGTTTTACGTCTATTTTAGGTCTGAACGTCTTACGATCTAAAATGGACATCTTTAAGACATCTTATTTCAGACGTTAAAACGTCGTACAGTTTGGAACGTCTTTGAAACGTCTTGAAAACTTCCCGGAACAGACGTCTGAAATAAGTAACCTGAAACAAAACGTCTGTAAAACGTGTTAAAGACGTACTGAATCGGACGACGTTTTAACATTTAAAATAAAACATCCTGAAGTGAACGTTTCAAGAGGCCAGTTTCATATTAATTCTACGGTTATATGTCGTCGTAAGCATTGTGAATAACAATTTCAGATATTTTTGAAATAGAGGTTCTAATTTAAAAAATAAGAAACGAATTTTTCGACGTTTCTTTAATTTTATATAGAAATATTATGCAATATTAAACAGTCCTATATCCAAAAAAAACATCGTAATAATTTTAAAACTCAATACTACAAAAATAGGTTAGTTAGTTTGCGGGTTATGTTCGAATATCTATACAATATTTTTAATACAATTGGTTTAACTGTAGAAGGTAACTGATCTGAATCGGATCCCGTCAGAGCCTTCTTTTCTTCTTTTGTAATTATATGATCTTCTAAGAACTTCTTATTTATGTAATCATTACAGTGATATTTCTGAAACATTTAAGACGTATTATAAAAATCAGCCTGCGAACGGCCTACAAACAGCCTGTGAAAGTCCTACGAACGTTCTATGATGGCCTACATACGGCTTTTGTGATATCTGGGTAGAGGCAAAGAAGAGAAAAAAATTGATATATAGAAATATAAACAAATAATGAGAAATGGTTTCTCATTATTTTTAGAAATCGTTACGCGAGATCTCATGTTTACACAAAAATTCACTTTGTGTAACATTTGTGGAATGATGAAATCCCGCGTAGTGACACGACGCATAATGCGGCCAAACAGGGCCTTGCATGATAAAAATATAAAATCTAAATATTCTCCTATATCGACAATATCAGATCTTGTCAAATTATTATATCCTTGTATGTATACGTACATTTTATATATAGTAAGTAAGAGAATATCAATTATTTTTTAGGTCAAACTCAATTATTTTCAACTTCAAGTTAACATATCTCAGAAACGGCAAAAAATGTCCTGGGTTTGAAATAGTTTCCAATTTGTTATATTATAAGAATTTGAAAAGTTTTTGTGTTTCGGATGCATAAGCATATAATAATTTGACAAGATCTGACATCGTTATACGAGAATATTTGAATCTTATGTTTCTGTCCCGCGTGGACGCACTGTGCGTCGGAGCTTAGCCAGTTCGATATGAGAATTTAAAATTAACGAGTATCCATTTCTCGTTACTTGGTTATGCAACAAAGCGTTTGTTCGTAAACTTCATGTAAAATTTTCTTTTCTTCTTTTGCTCTCTAGATCATGTTGTCGCAATTTCTCCGGAAAATTCCGGAACATCCTGTATATCCATACAACAAAATATAGTGTCGTCGAGAACGTGTTACATGTGATCGCATTAAGTTACTGTTTGACACTTCTGTTTGAAATGCTTTAGCCTATCTGTGTCAAGACCGCGCGAAAACGGCGAAGATAACGAAAACGAGCGTGCAAAGCGGCAAAAGCTCGAGCTTGAGGGTGAGAATGAAGACGGGACGCAGGTTAGCGCACCTCGACCATAAAAAAATGCTGTATGCAGAAGATTCCAGTTGAAATTAGTTGCAAACGTGATTTTGGATCGTGGATTTCATCCCATGCTGAGATTGTATCGTTTCGTGCACCCTATGCGGCCACAGAGAAGGATATTCCAAAAGCCGCGTTCGACTTCTACGTTTCAGATACCTTCAATCTGGAATCATTGGCATATTAACGAAACCACTCTACCTACACGCATGAGCGCTAACCACTAACAATGCATCCAGCACATAAAATAATTGCAACACCCAAACTACCGCTCGATTGTCACGCACGTGAACGGCAGCCGAAAAAGGTCAAGTATAGCTTCTGCATAACATGCATGGCTTTTTAACGAATCGCATGACACTACTATTCGATTTTCTGAGGAAAGTTTAACGAACCAATACAAGACGAATACCGAAAATGTTTGAACACCATGAAGATCTGTTACTTTTTTATTATTCATTTAAAAAGTCCACACTATTATTTTCCTTTTCACGAGTCATTTATTACAGTTCACAGAAACGTTCAATATATTACGCTAAAGAATATCAGCTACATTTATATAAGTATTAAATTAAATAATATTCAATTCCCTCTCTCAAAATATATTTACACTCTATCACGAGATGTGGAATATAACTATTCACACTGTCGACTATATTATGTGTTCTAAGAAACATTTAATGTTTCCTATTACATTATTTTCAATTAGGATACATCTCGAATTTCTGTACTTGTCAGAGAATAGTGTTTTAAACATTTTTTTGTACATATGTATGTACTGTCCTCACGCGATAAGAAATCACCTTTGCGTTTACATTCCCCCTCTTACTAGCTACAACAGTTGGGCAGCTATCAGTCGCTAGCTACTCCTGCCGATCTTCGTCACAGTTTTCGGCCAATAGCAACCGATAGCTGTGAGAGTGTGACAGCTAATAAGAGGGGGAATGTAAACACAAAGGTGCCTTCTTGTCGCGTGACGACTATACTTACGAAACTATTTCTCTCGGATCTCAAGATAAAACGTTAGCACAAGTGTTTATTGTTCAAAACGACAAGTGACGTTTTGATTGCTTGGAATTTGTAAATTAATAATTTCAAAATATTTGTTCATTTTTATTTATCAATTATTATTATAAATTCTCGGTTCTTACCACATTATTCTTTACTATGTACCAGGAATATGTATTTGTTCATAACATCTTTAACAACAATCAATCTTTTATTGAATTGTAACAAATAATATTGTTCATTAGAAGTAGTAACGAGAAGTTTGCCTTTGTCGACAAAAAGGAAAAAAATTTTGTATAATCAAAGTCATACTCAAAATTCATTCTTTTGAGGTTTTTTTCTATTCACATTATCAAGAAAACATTTTTCTTCAAAAATTTCATTATAATAACAGGTTTTCGACGTCCTCGTCGAATAATTTGAAGATTTAATTGCATTCCCGTTCCTTAAAAAATTTCTGAAATTCTTTTGTTACGTTCCTTATAACTATCTTTTGAGAACATTTGGATTTCTGTATGAGATTCTTATAACCTATTTTTCCTAAGGAGAGCAACAGTAGATGAACAGTAACATTTGATGAATGACTGTTTTCATACAAGTCACAACATCATAAATGTGCGAATTATTCGAGTATCTTCCTAGCACTAAAATGTGATATTATTTCATTTAATATTTATGTAGATGCGAAGGGTATATAAAACCATTCTATACAAATTAAAGATGCATATCAATTTAAACTCTGTTGTGTAAATATTATCGTTATTCACTGTATATGGACTACTATTTTCTGTAAGTAATCTATTAATACAAATTTTAAATAATAAAAAATTGCTTCTTCTCGTTTAAATAATTAATGAGATTGGACATTTTAGCGCGCTTTCCTTCTAATCTAGTTATTTACTTTCATTAGTGAACAATTATTTTTAAAATGGGCATAAGATATACATGCTTTAAATGGTGCTGCATGAATGTACCTGTTTTTTTTTTTTATGTCAAAAATGATTCTCTGAGATATAACAAATTTGTTGTTGTAAGCTTACAGAAACAATCTTTTCACCTAATATGCGAAGTAGAGGAATTGGAAGATGTTTATTACTTTAATAGATATTGACCTGCTGAAACAGACTTCTATAGGGTTAATATGATTAGCTTTTTTCCACACTTGTTAAGATTCTATGCTTTGTTCCTAGTATCCTGACGAGTTGTGTCTTATTTCAGTATTTTAACTCTGTTCATTGTTAATTTTTCGTTTTTTTTTATGTCTAGAGATTTACATTGTTGTCGCTTATATTGTCTATAGCAGTTAAATGTTTCAGGAGGAGCTGGATCTTCGCTGTTCTGAAATGGACATTAACAATTCGACACTTACAAGACATAGATCATCAAGGTGATTATCGAAGGAACAATTATAATTCATATTACTGATTAAAGAATATAATTACAACATAACTGAAAATTCTTAAAACTCGGATTTACACACAAAATATAATAATTTAATTTGAAAGTTTCTACGAACTACGAAATAACATAATTTGCAATGTGAGTCATCTAAAGGAAGCTGAAATATTCTAGCTGAAATATTCTAGCCGAAATATTTGTCGATATGATTGGCATTTTTGTAAGGATAGAGAACATTTGAAGATGAAATATTTCTTCATAAATTTTTCATAATATCAATAAATTTAATTCTACAATTTTTGAAATGAAGGCAAAATTTGTTCAGAAAGAGGAAAAATTATGAATTATAATAAAAAAGTACGTTACTGTAAAAGTTAATTACTGTAGTAAAAATTTTATTCATAGGAGTTTATTCATTATTCAAAGTACAATAATGAATCCTACTCCTGCATACAGGAGTTTATTAACAATTAATTAATTAATTTAATCTAATTCAATGAGTTTTTAATGCATTATAATTATATTGTAATCGATTATTAGTCACACCTCCGTCAATCAACAACATTTTGCCTGAACTAACGTTACATTTACATTGTACTTATGTTCGGATACGTGTCTGTGTCGGTTCAGTCAAAATATTCTTACCAAAAATGTCGGAGACTTTCGTTTGAGTTCTAAATTATTCCGTATCTGAACACTCTGAAGTTTTAAACTGAAATGCGACGCTATGAATGAACAGCCATCTTATAATCTGTGTGGTTGCAAGAGTCTAAACGGATAGTATAAGTTGATATTTACATACTCGGTATAACTGTAACTTCAGTATCAGCTATGTTTAAATTGTCAAAATCTGAAAGAGTTTCGTAAAAATTCCTTATGTACATATTGATGTTGAGACATTTGCATCGTTTTAGTCCAGTTTGGAGGAAGAAGAATAACAATGGCATATTCAGCGGAAGTATCGAAGAAATAAGCGACTCGGACAGTCAACTCTCCTTCTCCAACGAAGAATCTTCGTCGATACATGTATGAGTTAAGAGTATATTACGAATACATTTTTACCAAAATGTTTTACGAGTGTTTGAATTTTTTAAAATTACATATTTATCAAATATTTCCAGGATGCCAACGAAGCTGAAGCAGACAATACTGATAAAGAAAGTGATTTCAATCTCAAGGTATTTCTATCATACGTAAAACCATTGTAAAATTCGTGTTCAGAAATTCATGTTACAAGTCTGCACGTCAGGTCGCCCCATAAGTTTGATTATTGCAAGTTTGGAATTTAGATTTTAGATGATCGAATATAGTCTGAAGACAAGATCTAAAAGAAAACGATTAAGAAGCGACAAACATTTCTTTTTTTATGCATTCAAAAATTCCATCGTCTGACACAAGCAGAAAGTAATTTGATCGTTTTCTTAAAGGATGTTTTGATCTTGATGAGCAACGACGTTTCGGACGTCTACATATACAGGGTTTCCCATGTGAAACGCATACAATTATCTGCTAAACTGCAGTTCATTTCAAAAACTGTGTCAAATTTTTGCTAGGTGGACATGCTTCTGAGATTTCAAAATGTCCCCGGTTTTTTTTTAATGGAACTTATATTTTTTTTATATAAACAGATAGTATATTTTAAGGTCAATTCATTAACCTATAACACTTTGATCTTTGAAGATCGTTGAAAATCATTCAATGTTGTTTAAATCTTCGTTAAACGTCCCAAAAATCAGTCGGTATTTCATCGCTTCATATGTAAACATAAGACGAACTCGCGCTAAAAAAGGTAAACTTTAAACAGTATTAAATGATCTTGAACGACCTTCAAAGACCAAAGTATTTAAGTCAATGAATTGATCTTAAAATGCACTGTCTGTTTACGTAAAGAAATATACAGTTCCATTAAAAAGGCCAAGGTCACATTTAAAATGCTTTTTTAAAACTATAGTATTATTGAGTGCGTTATTTCAAATTGGACACCCTGTATATTGTTGACAAGGTCAAAATCTTGAAATTTTATGAATGTCCAGCAAAATAACATGTTTTAGTGAGGATGAATTTTATAATATTGAATCCATAAAAAGAAACATTGACAAATATTCTCATGAAAACCCCACAAATTGTTTAGTGAATCCATAGTGTCTGTTATAAAATTATAGCCTGAAAAATATTTATTAAACATTGACGTAAATAAAGAAGTAATAAACAACAAACTTAAGAGATGACCTACTACATATATACATTGCATTGAGTCATAACTACTGCACACATTGAATTCAGTCACTTTTATTAAATATAATGGGTAACAAAAGAAATCGTAATAGGTCGTTAGTTAATAATAATCAAACATACATAATACGTTAACATTAATTTAGAAGTCTCTTATGCTGCAATACAATTTATTATGACTCAATTCAATGTTATTCTGATAAAAATTTATGTTTTTCTCTAGGACCTTACTAATAATACTGATTGCGCTTGCAATAAATTTAGGTAATAGCTTCGCGCGGAGACAATATAATTGCAGTGGCAAATCCTGCCCTGATGGAATGTAGTCATCCTATAAAGGAAGAACCAACGGACGAGAAACCTGCACTGTGATATTATTTGAAAAAATTATATTCTTTCATTGAGATGATTTTAAAGATTACATTTCAGCTCGTGCATTAAAATTAATAGTATTATTATCTGTATTTGATTGTCGCCACGTTATTTAATATAATATGTACTTACATCAATTTATTTTATTAGTTGTTTCTTTTTTTTTGTTACAAAATTAACAGGGTTATGTTAACGCAGCAATTGGTCGATGCACAATTCTATTAAATTCTTAATACGAATTATATAAATCACAAAGAACTTTTTAGATATTGTATATAAAAAACATACCTAAATTAAAGAAAGAAACATAAGTGGACTGAAATATATGTAATATGTTGTATAACGTTAAAATTGTAAATATCCATTGAACCTTTCTTATTCTGTGTATCGGATTTTTTAAGAAATTCACACATTATTATACATATAATTAGAGTAAAACCAATAAATACATAATGAAAACGATCAGAAAGTGTACTGTATTACTATAGTTATACCTAATTACCGAAACATACTAAGTAATTATGAAAAAAACTGACTGTAACTGCATGTTTTCTAACGAAGGAAAAAACTAGCACACATGCTGCCTGATTATCATATTATCTACATATGGAAAATTAAGAATTATAGCTGAAATGAAAAATGCAGTTAGAGAAAGATTAATTTTAATTATTGATTAAGTAAGTTTAAAAGTGCATATGAAATGTGTGTATCGATTTTTCAATATTCACATATTTATTACTTGTTTTCCATCATTACATATTGTGTACGCGCTTTTCAAAGAACTCGAAAGCACAATAGAAAATGAGTATAAGATAATTACAATAAAAAATTTGGCTCAAGAAGATTAATAAAGCGTCTGGATTAATATTATAATGATTTCTTAAAAAGAGGACTAACGGACTTATAATTTATATTGATGGAAGTTGCTACTGTTCTGGTACAATAAATTCTCCTTAAGTGTCCAAGAGATCGAAATCGAAAACGGTCAAGTAGCGAAGCTTGGACTCCGATTTATAGTTGTCGTATAGTTGCCGACATCTCGTGTGAAAAAGAGAGAGAGAGAGAGGGGGGAGGGAGAGAGAGAGAGAGAGAGAGAGAGAGAGAACGAAAGTATAATACCTGAAAAGCAGCGGCCATCATGTCGGTGTACATTACTATTAATATATTGTAATGTTAAATCAAAATGGTGACTTAACTGTTCTATTTCTAATTTTTTACACATGAAAAATTGTTTAATATATTGGTCAGATTCTTCTAATTAAAATGATATCAAACACGACATATTTTATACAACATTTATTCATTATACGTAGCAAGTAACTTATTTTATTTACGGACAAAGTATTAGGAAAACCGATTCTTAACTATATATGAAATATTAAAGGCAACGTCAAAGAAGTGTTGACGTGAGAAGAGTTATTGTAGTTTATTACCAGTATTATTAATTATTAGTGTCAAGTCTTATTGTTAGTAATATTAATAATTAGTGATAAATAAATTGTGGCAATTAATATCGTTATTAGTAATCGTTCTTTTGAATCATTTTATCTCTAAATACATACACATATCTTTAATACTAATATTATGGCAACAATAAAAAAACATACGACATTAAATATGCTGCAACGCTTAGCACCTGCACAAATTGGAATGACATATAACGTTAACATCAAAACTATCAGACGCATTTTAGTTTGCAGATCAAAATAAACGCGAACTTAAACGACAAAGAATAACAAAACCATACTATAACGAAATAGATAAAAAATTATGGTCATGGTTCGTACAAAGAAGAACACTTAGTGACCGTGTAAATAATATTTTCATGTTAAGAAAAGCGACGGAAATAAAAGAAAATTTGCTGTTATGTTCTTGATTTAAAGTGAATCGTGGCTGGTTAGAAAAATTTAAAAAACATTATGGCATCCGCTTACTAGACATGTACGGGGAGGAAGTTAGTGCTGATCAGGATGAAGGAAATAATAATATAGGAAGAAAATGTAAGTTTGGTAAATGTTTGCAATATGGGCGAAAGTGGGCTTGTATGGAAGGCTCTTATGACGAAAACACTGGCTAGAGAAGAAGAAGAAAATCTTAGTGGACATAAGGCGACAAAAGATAGAATTACAATTGGCTTATGTACAAATGCGTTAGGCACACGTAAGATTAATGCTCTTATAATTTACAAATATAAAAACCAAAGAGCCATGAAACACAATGTTTCATTACGTGTAATTTTTAAATCGCAAACAAATGCATGGATGGACAGAATATTATTTTTAGATTGGTTTGAAAACCATTTCGAACTATAATTATTTAAAAAATACAAAAATACAAATACCTGTTGTATTTGTATTTGTTAAGTAAAAACCGAGGGAAATAGAATACGTAACAAAAGAGGCAGTAGGTAAATATACAGAGATAACATTTTGTTTTTCATTTGTCTCTGTTGGAAAACAAGTTTCTATTTTTAACTTTCATTAGTTCATTCTTTCATTTTTCAATATTTCGTATTGATCGAGGGATCAAACTTTTAATCTGTATCCCTAATAATAGACAATATGGAAGTACAAGACGCACATAGTGCTAGTTCTATTTCTAGCGAAATAGATCTTCCATATAGTATAAAACGCTCGCATAGATTTATATTATCATCTTCCGATGAGACAAGCAATGCGTCAATTGTGGTTACTGCGCGCCATAAATCGAAATGCCGCCGAATTGTATGTAGCTCCAAAAGTGAAGATGAAGCACAAAATATTACCATTCATGAGTACACCTGGATTAACGTTAGCAGATTATTTGTGGAAAGAAGAAGATTTTTACTTACTACTCGTTACCGAAGAATTGTTCGAAGACATAGTAGAACAAACTAACATTTATGCGATGCAAATATTGATTCAAAAACGGTCATGTCGTCTGGAAAAATGGATTCCCACCAACAAATTAGAGATAAAAAATCTTTTCGGCCTTCTCATCTGGATGGGATTACAAAAATTACCCAAAATAAACTTATATTGGTCGAAAGATCCAACGTTTGCTCAAAACTTTCCTTCATCAGTAATGCCAAGAAACCGCTTTGAGCTACTGTTGCGAATACTGCATTTCGTAAACAATGAAAATGCAAATTTTGAATACCGCCTCTATAAAATTAGACCAATTATCGACAAATTAAAAGAAAATTATGCAAAATGCTATGATCCGCCGGAAATGATATGTATTGACGAATCTATAATATCATTTCGTAGCCGTGTCGTTTTTAAACAATGTATCAAACAAAAAAAAACGCAGATATGGTGTACAATTATTTAAGTTATGTTTCAAACCAGGATATACGTACAATTTTAAAATTTACTGCGATCAACAATCTGGCAAAAAGAAAACTACACCTAAAGCGGTTGCTATGACACTTTGTCAAAGTATTTTTTATAAGGGACATACTCTGTGTTAATAATTGGTATTTTAGCATAGATTTGGCCGAAGAACTTATTGCTAGAAACACTCATCTAATAGGAACGGTTCGTTCAAATCACCGTAGAGTTTCCAAAGAAGCGGTGCAAAAAAAAATTACGGCAAGGCGGAATATATGCAAAAGAAAATAAAGATGGAATAACATTGATGGAGTGGACGGACAAACGAGATGTTCTATTATTATCTACCAAACATTCTGTAGAGACGGCTATTGTTAATGAAAAAGGGTATGATGTCGTTAAACCTAAACTTGTGATTGATTATAATGAAGCCAAGAGCTTCGTTGACATTTCCAATGAAATAGCAGCATATAGTAACCCTTTAAGCAAAACTTTAAAATAGTATAAAAAAATAGCATTTGAGCTTTTCGTAAATGCGTCAGTTGTAAATGCTTGGATATTGTATAATACACAACAGTAAATACTCAGCAACATAGATCTGTATCAATAGTAGAATTTAGAAAACGATTAGTTAATTATTTATGTTACTGTGAGGATTAAAATAGCAATTTACCTCCTGAAATTGTGACAAACTCTAGAAAATGACACACAATTAAAAAGGAAGAGGGCAAAGCAGTGACAGTTAGAAAACGTTCACGTCCTGCTATAAACAAAATGTAAAGAAGTATGGTACTGAAGTAGCAGATAAAGAACTAGAAGAGTAGTGACGTTTTGTAGCGATTGCCCGAATAAGCTATTTTTATGCATCCCTTGCTTTAAAAAAATCAGCCATTAAATGTAATTAATAATTATTGTATATATAACAATTAAACGAATTTATGTCCTTTGTTCTATACTGCATTTTGTATAATGTCTCATTCTTGTAATGGAAATATATTTCATAGGATTAGATTTGTCATAAAACATGTTTTCAGCGCATTAAATAAATATATCTGCGTGTACCATTTATGGTCCAAATTATATAACATTTGCTCTCATTTTAATCAGAAAACTATCAGCAATATGTTTAAAAAAATTCAGATTTAAAATGTTAAAATTAAAAAAGTTATGTCATTGTATTATGAATTGTCTAGAATTGGACGTGTACCCGAAAAATTCGGGTACCAGAGCCTCGAGTTGAGTTGAGCGTGATTGGGTCAGGTCGGGTCAGTAACCGAGTATTACAAATTTTCGGGGTCCGACCCGAACCCGAAATATCAAGTACCCGCCTACCCCTAGAGTTGTCTTCTGGGAATTCGCGTCAAAGAAGCCGCGGCGCGTGCCGTAGCACACGTGTTTACCGACTCCGACAAAAATCGATAAATTACACGGCTGCACAATAGCACAAGGACACTATCAGCAGGGAAAAATTTGTACATGTAAAGAGAATTGACTGTACTTGGCTCATTACTGTTCAGTATATTAGGCAGCGAATGAAATTTTTCTATATGGTCAGCTAAACTGGTAGTGTTACCACTACACAGAGCTCCCAGTATCTTGACCGTTTTACGATTTTCTTCCAAGAAAGTAGGACTGGGAGTGTTACCCATCACAAATGGGATTGAATGATGCCAATGGAGTTTCATTTACAATCCATTGGAATCACCCAATTCCATTCATGAAATCTCCTTTCCGACAGATGGAGCAGATTCCGAGCAGAATCCCTGACTTCACTGATCACATTAAACTACCAATAAATACACTCGCCTTAAGTGAAAATTCCACGAACGGTCAGGATGTTGGTAGGCCTGCCATCACATTTGGACATATTTATTTATGGTGAGCCAGCTTCACACGGGATCAGTCAATATTGTACATGGTAATAAATTTAGAGAGGAAAGGAAATCTTGCAGTTGATCGCAACTTTTATGCAATTGCCTTAGTATTACTACAGTAACGGATCCTACTCCTGTACACCTCTAAGTTGCAGCTTGATCTGTTAGCAAGGGTTAATATAGAAATTTTCATTGCTCTGATTGGCTGACGATTCACTGCTGAAACAGGATTTACTGTAGATTGGATATACAGTAAAATGGTAGGAATGTGCACGCTAACTTAAGGAGTAAGAAAGGCGTGCAAGAGTAGGTTCAATTACTATACTACTTTTGTGTTGTTAAATAGCAATACATTACCAATGCTAATTTACGTAAAGTAATGGGAACTACTCCCATTATTGTGCATCCAATCCGCAGTGGATCCTATCTCAGTAATGAATCGTTAGCCAATCAGAACAAAGAAAATTTCTATAGCGACCCTCGCTAACCAGTCAAGCTGCGACTTGGAAGTTTGTAGGAGTTTTGGACCTATAACTGTACTGAAGAACGAATCGCTTCATGTTGGCTTTGTATAGGTTATATTTATTTACATCATGAAAGTGCACGTGCTAAACGTTATCATAAATTAAGTGATCGTGTTTTGACAAGAAATATGGCTTTAAGAATAAAAAAGACAAGCTTGGCTGATAAAATAAACTCTTTAGTTAGTACAGCACCAACAAATTTTGATTCTGATGATGATGCCGAGGAAACAAGAGCCAAAGTAGTTGATCAAGATGATGAAAGCGACAATTCCGATAGCAATTTACGGGTTTCAAAAATAAGAAGACAAAATGTTGATCTTCTGGATCAATTAGATGAAAGGTGAACACTACATTTTTCAATTATGTTTTTATATTGACACTTTTAAGATAGTATATATTAAGATAAATATATACCTCTTATCTGAATTTACATCTTTTTTTTTTAAAATCTGAATTGTAATATTAAAAATACTGAGTAGTAATCTTATTCAAACTTTGTATAATTTTTTCATAAAAGCATCTACGTAACTTCAACAATTGAAACAGGACATATCAAGAATTAGTAATTTTGTCTCATTTGCTGTATTTTCTTGTTGAATATCATAGTAGAAATATAATATTCTTCTCAATCGTATTGTGAACTGTTTAGTATAAGTTTGCAAGTTATTAATTGTTAGTTAGCCTTATGACATTATTAAAGCAAATTTGACTCGAAATAAGTATAATTATTATAAATTCAGTAGATAAATTTTGGGAAAATTTCTATCATTAAACAGATATGTGTATAGATATACATTTATTTACATCTAGCCTGCAGTAGAAATATCAGATATAAAAACCAGATGTACTTTTTGCTTAAACCGAGCAAAGTTATGTTGAAATTTTTATATTTATGCTTAGTTACCTTTATACATGAAACATATTTTATGTTTTTCTTTTACTGAATTGTTATTTTGTAAAGAAAAAATTATTTTAACCTTTTGACTGCTATGGGCGCATATATGCGCCCAGAAAAAGCTGTCCCTGTGGACTATGGGCGCACATGTGCGCTCAGCAATGGCTTCGATCATTTACTGCTGTCTTACTGTATTTATCCTGAAATTATTTTATCGTATCCACAACACTCTCAGAAACAACATACCTTGTTGCTTATCAATAAGAAAAAATGAAATCTATGAAATTTATGATTGGGCCTGCAGAATCTCAGCCTCGAGACTTCCTCGAGAAAAAGTATTCAGTCCCAGCGAAGCGTTTTGGCTCAGAGTATTCAGCAGTCAAAAGGTTAATGCATTATTTCCCCTTTCAGAACATGCATATTGTCTTATAAATTTCACTTAAAGCATGATCTAAAATTTTTGATAAATATAATTTATATTGCTTTGTCTTATTACATTATGTAATAACATACTTTGCAATTTAATAGGTACAAGGGCAAAAAAATTTCAAGGAAGGATGTATATTCTGATGATAATGACTCGTTTAATACAACAGATTATGATGAAGAAGAATCAAATGAAGAAGAAATAGAAGACGATGAAATAAATAGTTTGGAAGATAATGAAAAAGAAAGCTGCAATGATGAAAGCACTGATGATGAAGACTATGATTCAAATGAAAATCATGATAGTACTGAAGATGAAATTGATGATCATAAAAGTATAGAATCTAACGAAGAAGAAAAAAATGATGAAAATGTGAATGTTAAGAAGAAAACAAATTTTCAAACAATTTCTCATACAAATCTCAGAGCAGATATTGAAAAAGGCAGTTGTGTTATAAACCAATTAAAATTGTGGGAAAGTTTATTAGAAGTTAGGATCAAATTACAAAAGTGTCTAGCCACAAGTAATCAAATGCCTCAACATGATATTTATTCAAACTTTAAGGAAAATATAGAATATACGAAGAAAGTTAATGAAAGTAAAAATGGATTAAAAATACTTTTAAATAATATGTTGCAATTACAAACTGTTCTTTTAAAACAATACCCAGAAACGACAAATTTATCCTCACAAAATAGAAAAAGGAAAGCAGAAGAAAATATAGATAGTGAAATAATAAATTCTGATGACGCAATGGATGAAGAAATTCTTTCAGACACTGGTGATGAAAATGATACGGATAATAAATTGGTTTCAGACGAAGATACAGAACGTAATACCAAAAACATGTTCAATGTGAAATTAAAACTTAACAAGTATGAAAAATTGATAAATGAAAGCCATAAATCTTACAAAGATTATAGAAATTCTGTTTTACAAAAATGGAATGAGAAGACGAAGTTAGTAAGCGGGAAGTTGAACAAAGACACAAATCAAACTACTTTGAAACAGATTGAGTTTGCATTAAGCGATAAGAAGAAATTACAGAAAAGAACCCAATTAAAACGATCGGAATATAAAATTGTTGGAAAAGTAGATTCAATTGAAGATGATGAGGGTAGAAGAGTTCAAGAATATGATCCTGAAATTTATGATGATGATGACTTTTATCACCAGCTATTAAGAGATTTAATTGAACACAAATCAGCAGATGTCACAGATCCTATTCAACTCAGTAAACAATGGATACAATTACAAAACATGAGAAGCAAAATGAAGAGAAAAGTAGATACTAGAGCAACCAAGGGTAGAAAAATAAGATACAATGTACATAATAAGTTAGTTAATTTTATGGCTCCTATCACTGTAAATGATACATGGTCAGACCAAGCAAAAGATGAATTATATAATTCTCTGTTTGGTAAAATTAAATCAACAAATAAAAATGTCATTCATTAAAGTAATAACTTACCAATAATTAGTAAAACTATTTAATTTTGTACATTCTAATAAAGCAAAATGCTGATATTCTGTACAGTAGAAATAAATGATAATATATGTAAGTATGAGAAATTGTTCATATTTTTTGTGCCCTAATTTAATTATTTTTACATATAAAAAATAATTATTTTAAACTTGTGAATGTAAGTGTATAAAATATGTACTAATAAAATAATAAGAATATTATTCCACCATTTCTTTTATAACATTTCTTTTATAGATTCCGGATTTAAAAACTTCACATAAAATAAAAATAACTCTTATTTATTTAAGGTTATTACTTTTAATACTATTATTTGAAAATGAAGATTAATAATATCGATAAAATAATAACAATAATGAATTTTATTTTTCTTATTCAAATTTGGGAAAAATTGATCATTAAAATAATGCAATAAAATAAAGTTTTAGTTTAAAGGATTTTTACTTTAATGAAACATTTGTTATAATAGTCTGCATGTATTATTATGATAAATTGTTTTAGAATAAATATAGTGGAGTCTAATTTGAAGACATTTGTTTTCTATGGCCTTTGTAGATACAGTGAATGAATGTGAATGAATGGAATCAGTGGTGTCACTTTCACATAAATGGACCATACATAAGCAACGTGTTTGAAATTAAAAGGTTAACGTTTTTTTTGCGTATGTAGCGAGATCTTGTGTGTGAGATCTTCGTTCCTACATATTAATAAAGTTATATTTATACTTAATTTATTGTAAGCATGAGTCAGAAATTCAGTAATTCATTATGTGGAATATTTTATAATGTTGAATTCAATAAAACTTGCTATCAAAGTAACTTGAAGTGTTTAAAGAAATATTACGAGAAGGTATAGTAGCGTATTAAACTAAGTTAAATATTATATTTAATTGATTGTATACTGAATTAAAAGTTCTTGAGAAATCTTTTATACAGGACTTTGTTGTTCCTCTCAGCATTGCACAAAAGCATCCAAGAGTTCCAAACACTGGAATTAGTTGCTAAGTTTGTTATCGGTTTAAATGCCTATAGTCTCAATGGTCTTCGAAACATTATTTAAGTAAGCTAATAAAAAATCTTTTTAATGACATTAAAAATGTGCAGAGAAATGAAATAATTATCTCAAATAATATTTAACTTTTACTTATATAGAAAATAATAAAATATAAAGATTTTTATCACGAATCTTCTGTGGAACAACGAGAAATAATTTTACCAGAATTGTCCACATTTTGCACATATATCTCAG
>CM052168.1:3785081-3827450 GCA_028455555.1 Augochlorella aurata | reverse complement strand
CCACAGAAGATTTGCGATGAAAATGTTATATTAAACACCTCTAATAAAATATACTCTCTCTGACCAATTTATCGTTTGGAATTAACATTGTTTCTTTATTTATTGCAATTGTTTTATCAATGTGTTTACTGTGGAGTTTTCGAAGGGAGCGATCTCCTATCCTCACTTCCCATCTTGCGCAGTTCATTGTCGCCATTCCAGTTCAAGAATCCTTAAACCGTGAGAAGCTGACTCGCCGTATTAACCGATTTTAATGAAGCATAGCTCAAAAAATTGCTCTTTAATTGACGAAAATTTCTTACTAATTAGTTTTAATTGCTCACCTATATTTTTAGAGAAATATGCAAAAATCATTTTGAAACGCCTAATAATTGTTATGAGGCTGAAAACTTTTAAAAATACAAAATTTCTGATATAATGTATAAAACGAGCTGTATAACCGTCCAAAGAATTGCTCCTTAATTCCTATTTATGGTTCTGCTTTGTTAACAATTTTTATTTGTTTATTTCAATTGTTCAAGGAATTGCCTAAAAATCATCACGCTGTTACTCCCTGAAGTCAGCCGACGATACATGCGAAGTTCATCGAAAGTATAAGACTGTTTCAGTAATGCCTCACCATAGTACGCACATCCTTTACTGTGCTTGCGATCTCATTCTATTCGCGCATCCATATGTCTGGCGCTCTATGGTGTGGGGTATTTTGTCGTCGCAATGCTTAGAATCCGGAATCGCGGGCCACGAAGAGCGCATCTAAAATGTAGCTTATGGATTTCCGAAAATTTTAATAATTGTAGAAATAATCGTCGTTTTAAGTCGTTCACAAACACGCTGTAGTGTGTGGTGAAAATCCTGTAAGGCGAAATGTAAAAGTCAAATATCGCGCTGCATGTTTCAGATTGAGCGTCAAGCGTACGGATGCGCGAAGAGTAAGACCGCAAGTATGATAAAGGGAGATGCCTAGGTTTATCTATCGCCCGTGTGGACACACACATAGAGTTAGCTGGTTTCGTTCTGTCTCTCTCGATCACTTCTCGTTCTCTTTCATTAAAATGGTGAATGCGCATTAAAATGATGGGGATAAAAATGCTTTAAAATGAGGAAGCCCAGCTGGATACAGAATGGGTTGTGCTTCTGCACACCTCCAGACCGCAGATTGATTCGTTAGCGAGGGTCGATATAGAAATTTTCTTTGCTCTGATTGGCTGACAATTCACTGTTGAGACAGGATTCACTGTAGATTAGATGCGCAGTAAGATGGTGGGGATGTGTGAACCAGCTTAGGGAGCCAGAAAAATGTACAGGAGTAGGTGCCATTACTGTATTTTGGTGAGGCATTACTGTATTACAATCCGATAAGTAGAGCTTGTACTGTCTCATCATAGAATATCATAAACAATTGTTTTTTTTAAGTGTTCTTTGTCGTCCCTAACTTAGTTTTACAGTAATGGGATCAAGCTGTGGTCTGGAGGTGTGCAAGAGTAGGACAAATTACTGTAATTGCTTACCGTTAAATTTTAATAAACTTCCAAAATAATGTTCATGAGAACTGTAGGTTATAACGACTCAACGATTACACTCTATTTCATTGAACGATGTCTGAAATAATTGCTCCTTCCTTGCTCATTACTGTCCTACATTTAGTTTTATTTGCTCCCTTTCACATTTCAAGAAATTTAAACAGAACCAAGCTGCCACTTCCCCTTTCTAGGCTAGAATAGCCTCATGCGTAAAAGTTGTTTAATATCGCCGAATGAAGTCTTCAACAGTTGTTCTTTTCTTGCTCATTCTTTTCCTGTAAATACATTTAACGGTTCATTCGTAGTTTTTCTGAAATTTTTTAAAAAATTACAAGCTGTATTCATAGTCTCGACTCGTTTAAGATGGGCTTAATGAAGACGGTTCTAAGAGTTTGGGCACTATTTACATAGAAAATTATTTAAACGACGATTCGAATAAAAGATACTTTATCTTTATTCGTTATTCGAAGGCTCAAATTAAAAAAAGTGTTCCATTAACAAGTCATTTTTTCATTAATTAGTACAAACATGGGTAGTAATGTAGAAAAGAATCATGAAACCATTCTATGGAGGAATGCACATTACATTTATACTAGAAATGGAACAACCCCACCAAAAATGATCCTTTATATATTTTCTATGTATGTATATGTGTGCAGTAATACCTCAGGTTTCTCACGATTTTGTTATCTTCCTTAGAATTTGCAAGCATCCTCATCGTTTTACTACGAGTGAATTCTGCCTTAGCATTGAATCGTCAACCAATCAGAGCAAAGCAATTTTCCTATTGTAGCTAAAGAAACGCGCAAAAATTGAGTGATTACTGTAGTTGTAATATATAAAAGTTTATACATACGAATAATATGCAAAAATCTAAATACATTTATAATATGCAAAGAAATATATATATATATATATATATATATATATATATATATCTACAGAAAATCATCCCTAATAAAGCTATTCAACCCCTGGGATAAGTATTTCGTGCATTCTTCAACTTATTTTCACTTTATAACATACAATATAACTGCAAGTTTGGAGGCAGCATCTACTACTGCTATTAGCAGAATTTAGGCGACACTATCGCCTCTACATTTCTCCCATATTCAATTATAAACACTAAAAACCAGAGTTCGTCTTGTAGCATTTTCTTGATCCATGACCATGATACAGATGAATTCCATATTCCACTTCATTCTATCCGATCCTACCGGTGATTTCGCTTGTGAGAGCAGTCGAAGTTATGGATCTGGCTTGTCAAAATTCGGATTTTAATGCTAAATATTTGCTTGGTCAGTTAAATACAGCCAGAAAAGAAATAAATAACTTAAGGTATCGTCTGACTACTTTTATTACGCTATGTCTTTGTAAATTCAATGAATTATTTAAAAAGATATCAACAAGTTCTATTCAAACTTGGGTGTGTGTATGCTATCGAATGTGTACATATGTGAACGTTTTGAATAATGTTTGAACAATGCAGTAAAATAGCATATACCTACAACATCATATATACATCAATATTGAGTTATCCTTATTATAATATTGAAATTAGATTAATATACTTTTAATATTAAATTATGTTGTATTATTTTGCAATATTATAGGCAGCAAATAAAAACTCTTCGTTACATACATGAAAAAGATGTTGATACCATAAAGCGTCTGTTAGAATCATATAGAAATGGAGCACCAATATCTTCTGAAGCAAAAGTTATATCCTTAGATGACGTTAAACCTAGCACTAGTGCAGATGACGATGCTATAAAATTAAAACCAATTGGTATAATATCCACATGGTTTCCTAGTAAACGTGGTACTCCCAGACAGACAGGAATTTGTGGAAAAGTACCAGGGAAATTATTGTTGTATAATTCAATATACACTAATCCTGATCATGCTCTTGAAGGATTACAAGACTTTTCACATATGTGGTACGTAATAGAGCAAGCTATTTTTTTATTTTTTATGGCTGGATCCATCTAACATATCAGCATCTTCTAAAATGGAAGATTAATCAAATTTATGGTTTCTTTAGAATATCGAACATCTTTGAACCACTGTTTATAGATATATGTTAATGGAGAATTAATCTAATAAGGAACAACTAATTCATCTTTATTTATATTTACAGGGTTTTATTCTACTTCCATAGAAATGAATCAACACATATTCGTGCTAAGGTTGCACCACCAAGACTGAATGGTACAAAAACTGGTGTGTTCTCTACAAGATCCCCACATCGTCCATGTCCTATTGGTTTAAGTTTAGTGAAGATCACAAGAATAGAAAATCATACAATTTACTTTGAAGGTGTAGACATGGTAGATCAATCACCTGTATTAGATATAAAACCTTATATACCACAATATGACAGTCCATTCTCTTTTGAGAAATTCAATAGTGCACCACAGGATTCTAACATGGGTAACACATTTGCTTGTATAGAAGAGAGTAGTAATTTAAGTAGAAGTCCAACCTTCAATGCAAACATCGATCTTGCACATGAAACGAGTTTACTTTCAGACTCTTACTATAGGAAGAATACCAATGAAACAAATCAAGAGGCAGACGTTTCTAGAGATGAAGAAATTGCTTTAAGATTACAAGCAGAAGAGTTTCAAAGGAATTCAAATTTTGAGAATTATAATAGCATGAGACATTTTTCTGAGTTAAGCGATATTAATTTACATAATAGTACTGCATTACAACATAATGCTGATGTAACTGGTATACACAGAACATATCACTCCTTGTCTGATGTTCCAGTAGACGCAAGAACAAATATGAACATATCTTCAGAACAAAATGCGCTTTCGTCAAACTTAGAACAGCAATCGGAAAATATAGTAGATATAAGTAATAGATTACAAAATACTAACATAAGTAGTCGCACTAACGTCGAGCCAACATATACACCAAGAAGTATAGGATCCAACTTTATAGAAGCACACGCTTCTCGCTCTAGGCTTCTAGATGGAGCAGATGGGCCAAGTACTGTGTGTGGCACCGATTTAGATTTAATTTATAGGCGATCATTGAATGCAAGAATCGACAATTCACCTATAAGAATGGGAATACGGGAAGCTCCTGATGGAGAAGAGGGTTTGGAATCGCAAACGCTTGTTCCTTCACAAAGCTTGCCAAACGTTGAAGTTGCAAGAACTACGTCAATCAATAATTTACAGGATCCTACAGATACAAATTTAGCTGTTTTTCCTGAATCAAGTAATATTGAAATTAGGGAAACAGAAGCTAATTATTCTTCAGAAGTAAGAATTCCAGAGTGGATATCAAGACCACGTACACCTTTATGTGTGAAATTCAATGATCGGGCTCTGATCCAGTTAAATGAAATTTTAGGAACCAAAATTAACGACCAAAAGATAGCAATTGAAAATGTACTTCGCGAAGATCCTAGATCTGTGTATTTGAGACAAAGATGGGGCAGTCAATTTTATACTTTCTTAATTCATGATTTACATATTACTTGTAGATTCGACGATAACAGAGGTGTAGTTACTGTTTTTCAAGTTAGACACGCCGGTCGAATTTGTGAATGTGGAGAACCCGAATGGCAATGTTTAGGTCATTCTCCACCTCCCTCATAGTATGCTCGTGTCGGTGCGTGCAATACGTATGTAATGTATGCATGTATGTTGCTAATGACGTTAGCTAATTGTACTCATAAATTTATTAATAGTGTTCTAAGAAATGCGAATTTTTAATTTATAGAGCTACAGGGTGTTTTCTATTTCATGAAATCCAACAACCATCATTCCATAATTATTAATTAAAAATTTGTATTATTATCAAATTGGACGTAAACTTTGTTTATATTAATAGATATTTACAGTAGACATATATTTTATAATTGTCACTTCGTGCAATATATATTTGACATTGTCTTGTACATGAATCAAGTTTATTAATGAAATTACAAATTAAAATAACAATATACTCCTTTTCTAAGACAGTAAGGAACTAGTCTTAAATTTTCTGTATTTGATTACCTAGTTATAATGAATCTTGCCAATAATATTGTACATAAATCGATAAAGATTTTTTCTTTAATTATAGAGTATTTATTGTAGAATCTTCTACAAACTTTCGTATTGTATAGCATTTTATTGTAATACAAATGTTCCTATACGTCTTATTACGTATTACAAACTTCCGCACAAAAATAAAATGGATCATAAGAAGTAGTTTGTAACGCTTATTCTCCGATAAAAAATTTTTGTCAAAAATTTTATAATTTTTATTCTACACAACAGAATGTGTTAATTAAAAGTATAGACACAATATATGATTCAAGTATACATTCTTATCGTTGAATCCGCACCAGCTGAAAATACCCACGGTTGAATGGGATGAAACATTACATCCAAAATACCAAAATCATTGTAAGATTCGTGATCACATAATCGTTTTAGTGGTACGATCAATGGATTTTGCAGTAAATCACTACAATGTATATTAAAATAAATAATATATAGCCAGTAACAATGTGAATTAATCATTAATAAATAATCTTACTTGTACACCATTCCATGAGAGACAATAAGGCCCCTATCGTCTGCACCAGATGCAAAAAGTGGATATCGCTTGTGAAATGAAACTCCCCTTACACCTGTACCATGTAAACGTAATGTTTGATAAGGTTTGGTACTCAAATCAAGGTCAAACCAAAGCATTTTGCGATCATAAGTTCCTACTAAAATATTATCGCCTCCTAAAAATATATAAATAAAAATTAAACATACTATTGGAGATTAAAGTATATTACAGATACTTTCAAAACTGTTTACCAGGATGTATTGCCATTGACGATATCCATTGTGAATTTGATAACAATTTTTTAATCATTTCCTGTTTTACTAAATCGTATATTCGTACATTACGTTGAGTCTGTAATTGTGTTATTAAGATTATTAAACTGAACCTTTACATTTTTAATAATAATAATATCTAATTTCACTTACCGCTACAAACAAATATGGCCTTATTGGATGGAATAAAACACATTGTATTAGACCTTTTGCCTTAGTGAAAGGGAGTTGAGATCTTCGTTTTGATAATTGATTTATCAAAACAGATCTGTTTTGTCCGTCTGGCATAACAGTGGCAAAATAGTCACCTTTACCATGCCACGTTACTTGTTTAACTATCTTAAAGTGATTTAAAACTATCCTAATGCCATTTAGCATATGTTCTCCTTCTGCTTGTTCCCACTGTACAGCAGTTTTAACTCTATCACTAACTGATGCAAAAAAAGCACAATATTAACATAAATCTTACCTTTGTATCACTGTTAATAACTTCAAAATTATATTATATATTATAAATATATGTAAAATTATACCAATAACATCGCTTTGAGGTATTATTTCTAGTAACTGGTCAGTTTTGCTATTAATTAAGCGATCTCCTACTCCAGAATTTATTAAAAGAACTTTTTTATCTGCTGCCACTGCTATAAGGGACAATGATTGATTTGGACACCAGGCTACAGATCTAATTACTCCACCACAAGGCACTGTCTTGACACATCTGCCTGTTGCTATTTCCCATACTGCAAATTAACAATATTACACATTATGGAATTTTTGATACAAGGATTATATTAACAGTTCATAACATCAATTAAACTTTACCTTTTAAGTTCATATCATCACTACCAGAAGCAATATACTGTCCTGATGGCTCTGTAGTGATACTTCTGACCATGTCTGTATGTCCTTTAAATACCATAGACATTGTTGTAGGGAACGGTTGTAAATCTTTTGGACTAGGTAACTGTGGTACCAATGCTTCAGGTTCTATTGTCAATCTCATCTTCAATGCTCTGGGACACAAATACAAATCGAGGCACCTCTGGAATCTTTCTTTAATATATTTGGGGTAAGCAGGGACTTCACGAAGTGAATTATATTTTTGAGGAATAAAGTGTAACTTCCTCTTCCATGGTGTTGTCTGCAACTTATTCCATTCTTTTAACTCCTTTTTATCAAACAGATACTCTGGTGGAGGATTATAACTTTCTGCATGCCCTGGTAAATGCCTCTTCGGTGGTGGAATATGTTTATGAATTCTACGCATTTCTTCAGCTTGATCATCTGATTGCCATAACATATAAAATTTTGGTTCATTCTTCTTCTGCTGTCTTTCTTTCTCTAGTTCCGCGGTTGATTTTATCCAACCCATTTTTAAGGCATGAACTAATTTTGATACCTTTTTGGCTTCTGGCTTAGATGGTAAAAATGAACGCTTATGTTCAGGAAATTTGCGAACTGGCATCTTCATTACTTCTGAAGTAAACCACTCTACCCAGGGCTGTAACAAGAAAAGTACATGATAAAAATAGTCTATCAATTCTCACTATACTATTATAATCTAAACTTACAGCATATTCATCAAATGTTACATCAGGAATTTTTTGTTTTTGAATTCTTGTAATCAAATCTATATCTGCTTCACTTAATATAACATCCTGTCCAGTTTGTGGATCTTTTATGGTTCTCCAAAAATCAGGATCGTCCATTCTTTTCAAGAAATTATCTAACTGATCACCTTTTTGGGGTTTTATAATTTTCTTACCATCCCAATCATAACCAATGTGATCATAATCATCATACCACTTCATAGGTATGTTTCCAACAGTATTTCGAATATCTTCTTCATCTGAACTATCATATTCATATTCATTTAGTTTTGGAATTACTGTTGGTACAGTGCTACTAATGTTTTTGATACTTGTATTATGAGGTACATTCTCTTTTTTGCTATTTGTTTCTCTAGATTTCATTAAACTTTGTATCAATGTTTTATTTGTCTTTTCATGTTTTACTTTATCTTCTGGAAAAACTTTTGAAGAAACTGACTTTTTTGATGTATTTATTTTGTTTGCAGAAGACTTGTCTGTCTTACTACACTTTGATGTAATATGCATATCTGTGTTTTCCACTATGGATTCACCACTCTTTAATTTAGACTTACTGTCCTTTAACTTAACTTTAGTGCTGGAAATTTTATCTTTCTTTGCAGAATTATCATTTTTTCCTTCCAAGGTATCATCCACAGCTTCGTCTCCTTCATCAGATGTATCTTCATAATCAGTTTCAGAGTAATCTTCATCTAAACCAATATCATCTGAATCAGTTTCAAAACTTAATTCATCTTGTTCATCATCTGACTCAAAGACAATTGGATCTTTCTCAGTATCAGAGTCAAGTATATCTTCATTTTCATTAATTTCTTCATCCGAACTTTCATCGTTATTATTTACTTCTGCTTGTAATAAGTTTTCAGTACCTGAATCCTAAATAATTTTATTATGTTATTACAGCACAAAACAAATATAATCGTAGAGGGTAAGTATAAATTAATTGTAATAAAATTTACTTAAGTTACACTTTTATAAACTGATATTGGAATGTACTGTAAAGAAACGAAATTTTACCGATTCCTCTTCAGACTCATATTTAACAGACTCTTTTTCTGTTTTTGTTTTATTGTTTTCAGTGTTCAAGTTCAAAAGCTTCCTCTTCAAATGCTTTTTCTGTTCTTTCATTTTTGAATTTCATATGTATACAAATAATAAGAAAGGTTAGGTGATCTTCACGTGCAAAGGAAGATTCTAAGCTGGTGACGGTGACTTCTCTGTGCATTCCCGCAAATATCACGTGACTCCATTCGTGATGTCACAGATGAGCAGTTCAGCCAAGTACGAGTAGAAGGCAGCAGAGTTGACAGGGATGCTCACGTTTGTGATTGGCCACGTAGGTCGACTATACTCAAACTGTTCATCCGTAACTTCACGGATGGAGTCACATGACATTTGAGAGAATGCACGACAACGGTATTACAGAACACCAATGCTATACAGAGTAATACCGTCTGATTTTGCATTACTTTTCTACCTCTTTCAGCTTACACAAGCATCCGCAATACTTTACCGCATATCCAATCCACAGTGAATCCTACCTTCGGTTTGAATCATCAGCCAATCAGAACAAAGCAATTTCTACTCCTATTCTTACTAATGGAGCACACTGCGGCCAGAGAGTCTTACAGAAACTTAGATGCATACAGTAATGGGTCCTACTCCTGACACCTCCAGACCTCAGCTTGCTCAGTTAACGAGGATTGATATAGAAATTTTCTTTGCTCTGATTGGTTGATGATTCATTGCTGAGGCATGATCCACTGCACATTAAATGAGCAGTAATGGAGTAGGATGTATGAATTGTAAAGAAACAGAAGCAAGAAATTTAACTTGGTAATTAAGCAACAATTTTTAATGAATATTTGATTTAAATTAATTTTTGTATATTGTAAGTTCAAATGGGAAAGACAGATAATAAGATTTCTGTATGAAGTAACGTTCATTTTTTTTAAGTGAAGAGATGAAAGTAAACTTTATTTGCACTTAACATATTTCGTCAGAAACGAAACTTGTCTTGCATTGAAAATAGAGGCATAATAGTAGGGATAAATTTCTTTCAACGGTTGGTACCATTAGTATTTCATGCTGTTATAAGCTGCATTGGTCTTTTGCTTCCGGTCAATCATGGTGAGTGAAGTATTGTTTTAAATTTCGTCATATTACACTTAGAGTTTGTAGTATTGATACAAAAGTTATTGTTTTTATAAAATATCTTTGTTTAGATGAAATGTCTGTCCATTTGTTTCACCTATTTCTTGCACTCATTTGTAAGATTTAAAATATTATTCCATATAACCTAATAATTACATCGGTTTTACGCCACATGGTAGGAATACTTATGGTTTTGTAAACGAATGTGTATATATCTTCTGTCATTAAAACAAAGTTTAGTACACGAGTTATAAGATTGTTATCAATCAATAATTTAGTAAAGAAAGATGTTTTTATTTTTAAACAGCCATTTCAAAGGTTTGTTGAATCCGGCCGCGTTGCCTACGTGAGCGATGGTCCCTATCAGGGTAAACTCGTAGCAATTGTAGATGTCATCGACCAAAATCGGGTAAGAATATTTACTTTTTTCTTATTACTTAATGTATTTAAAAGAATAATGATGATCCAGTTTCATTGATAGGAATTGCCGGCTGATTCGTGATGCCAAATACTGCAACTGATATTAACTATGCTCACTTTGATGTAAACCAATAGAGTAAACTTTGTATTAAAGTATTAATCAATTTTCAGGTTTTAGTTGATGGACCATCGTCACATGTACCACGTACTGGAATGAGGTTGAATCAACTCCATTTAACTAAATTCCGTATTCGTTTCCCATATACTGGATCCACCCGTGTTGTGCGTAAAGCATGGGAAACAGCAAACATCGATGAACTTTGGAAACAGACTATGTGGGCAAGAAAAGTCGAAGCTAAGAAAAAGGTAACTATAATAGTATATTTTGAATTTAATTATTTTAATTACATAATTATTCTATTTTGCAGCGTAATTATTTAATGGTTTATAGAACTATACAGAACATTTCTCTCTTTCATTTCAGCGCTTGGAACTTAGTGACTTTGACCGTTTTAAGTTAAGAAAAGCCAGACAAATTCGAAACAAGTTGAGGACAAACATATTTTACAGATTAAAAAAGAAGGTAAAAGGAACCAAGGCTGCTGGTGCAAAAAAGGACGTTGAAAAGAAGTAATTTTTTATCTTGTGAAATAAATACAAAATTATCTTATAACAGTATCTTTGTTTTTTATATACCTGTAATTTTTAATATTTTACTTATTCATTAAGAAGATGCGATTCAAAATCCAATTTTACTACAAACAAGTGAACTATTATTTTGTAAAATAATATTTACACAAGTGATTCAGTAATATTTTATATTTATACGTTATTTACATTTAATAATTTCATTATCAGCATAAAAAAAACGAAAAATTGATAGGCAAGAGTGGTATTGAAATGTACAATCCAATGTGTCTTGAATCATGTAACACAATCATGCTATTTATATGTAACTATAAATTACATAGAGAAGTTACATGCTGTATAAACCAACTGCTGAACAGTGTTGGACAAAAATTTAATGAACAATTTAGATTAAATTCGTACTTTACCATTTAACGCGTTTTAAATTAAATTCAATTAAAGTTTCTCGCAATCATAAGTCGAAACAGTTAATAATAAAAATTAGAACAGAACTAACCATGTGGAAAAAATGACAATTTTCATTAATCAACGATTGATGTTTTCCTTTGTTTAGCCTTTAGTTAACATTTGATGATAATTTCTACCTCTTGATTAAATTAATCGTCGATATCCTACGATTAATTTTCTTTAATCAACATGTAACGATTTATTTAATGAATTCGTTGGATCAATCACCAATTATTTTTTTTAATCAAAGAAACAAAAAATTGTTATGCTCAACCCTGACATGTACACCCTACCTTATATAATAGAGTAGGGTGGGGAAAAATCACTTTTTAAACTTGATCAAAATTTAAAATGTACTTTTTGTCTCGTGCTTAGAGTTAAAATATACAAATATATGTATTTGTACATATACAGAGTGTCTACCAGTACCACTATTTTGTTTGTCAGTATACGCTCGAAAAACACACAGGGGTCATCTTTATTTTTTTTAACGAAATCGTATAATTGTTTGTGCACGATTCGATGCACCTCGGAATTCTGAATCAAATGTACTAACGAAGTTATGTTGAAAAACTTATTTAAGGAGATATTTGCATCGAAACGTGCATAAAAAGTTATACAATTCCATTTAAAAAAGGAAGATAACCTTCATGTGTCCTTCAAGATTACACTCCCCTGGAAATAGAAAGAGTTTCGTACGAAACATTTTTTCAAGTAACGAATAGTTCTGGAGATAATTGCATGTACTGATTAAAATGGGATACCTTCTACGTACAGTAGTGCCTCGAGAAATGTCTCAACCTTACTCTGCTACTTCTGTCTCAGTGCTATTGCTACGCCACTGTAATTTATGTGCTGCGGTACGCGCCGCGGCTCCTTTGATTCAAATTCTCGGAAGAAAACTCATAATGCAATAACGAAAATTTTTTAATTTTAACATTTTAAAGCTGATTTTTTTTAACATATTGCTGATAATTTTCTGATTAAAATGAGACTAAACATGACATAATTTGGACAAATATTTCTGGTTAAAATAAAACTAGATACGATATAATTTCGTTTATATTTAGTTATTTAATAGTTAATATGTAATTCATTTTATGTAATTATTACTACAACTATATAAGAAAAAAATATTTTTATACATATTAATTGTAACTGTACATTAATATTATATTTTACATTTAATTATTTTCTTGCATTATCTGCCCAAGACTGTGATAGCATGACTATACAGTCTTTTAAAGTATAGTCATTATAAAATTCGTTGATCCCGTTATCGTATGTTAATACTCTTTGCAAGAGTTTATGGTGAAAAACCCTTTTCGTTTTTTCTATCACTCCAAAATGATCACTTTTGATATGAACGAGAAGACCGTTGACAGTCAAGTCCGTACATTTTCTTCGAAATCGAGACTACCTCTGCACATACCGTCTCGAAGTCGAGGCGATCTCTACACGTACGGTCTCGAAGTCGAAGCCATCTCCGCACTTACCGTCTCAAAATCGGAACCACTCTGAATATTTCTCAAATTACACAATACCATATTTAGCGTTATCTTTAATACTTTATTTATAGTTACGAATCGGTTTTTTTAATGCTGTTTTCGTAAATAAAATAAGTTATTTGATTCGTATAATACCTAAATACGGTGTAAAGTATGTCGTGTTTGGTATCATTTTAATTGGAAAAATCTGACCAACATATTAAAAAAAAATTCATATACAAAAAATTAGAAATAAAAAAGTTAAGTCATCGTTTTTATGGTAGCATTACAATGTATACATAGTAATCTACACCAGCATGCGGCGGCTGCCTTTCCAGGTAGTTTCGTTCGCCCGGAGTTTCATTCTGTCTCTCTCTTTTATGAAATGCCACCAACGATAAAGGCGAGACCCGAGGATCGAATGACCGTGCCTTCGTCTACGCAAACTGACGATTTTCGATTCCTACTTTGAGACATTTCTCGAAGCAATATATATATATGTATAAATGTCCAAAAAATTCTTTAAATAAAAATTATTAAATTTGAAAACGTTTATCAAAAAGAAGAAATTTAATTGCACAAATTTTTACAGTCCTAAATGTAATATCTTTTCATCTGATTTTAAACCTGAAAATGTCACCTTGATATACCTATGGCGGCTTCAGAGTTAGATGGAAGATATACATATGTAAGAAATTACAAGACTAACAGGAGAAGATTCTGAAGTGATATCTCCAGATCTTAATAAAACTTTAGAAGGAAAAATGACACCTATCTTTTTTTACATTTGGTCGAATATCTCGGAAACAATTACAGTAATGGGTCCTACTCCTGCACACCTCCAGACCACAGCTCGATCCGTTAGCGAAGATCCAAGCGGAAATTTTTTTTACTCTGATTGGTTCGAGATTTACTGGTCAGATAGTGTTGCTTTCACAGTTAAAGAAAAAGAGGGAAAATAGCGAGTGAGCAAGAGAGCATGAAATCAGCACAACTACATGTGGAACAAGTCACACCGACGAAAGATGTAGCTCGTCTCTCTCTGCCGTAATTGCGGTCTTACATTTTTCGCGCATCCGTACGCCTGGCGCTCCATTTGGAACACGTGGCACGATATTCGGACTTACACTTTTCTAGAAGATATCTTTCAAATGCATATGTTTATCTCTGAATGTTAGCGCAAGACTGTTAATTTAAAACTATTGTTTTGCACTTAATTGCCATTACCCTAAATTTTACACTAATCAAATTAACCAAGAATGTTTTTACACCTAGCTGAGTCAGCAAACGATAACAAAATCATAAAATTTGTATCGATTCGATTAAAAATATACTTCAATTCAAAAACCTAGTGTCAATTTTAAATTAAACCTCATTCTATCAATTGTATTCCTTTACAGTTTGTTGAATGATTTTCAATTTTAAAACCAACCAATCTATAAAATTCTACTAAATTTATTCAACCCATACAACTTTATAAAATATTCTTTTAATCAATAAAAGGAGGCAAGTGTGTGTTATTCCTTTTTTTCACTTTCCGCGTATTAAGAAGAATTATTAGGGGTATACTTAATTTCGAGAAAATATATTCCTCTACAGTCTTGTATACCGAACTACATAATGGGTAAGAATACTGTACAGATAAATTGAAATTTTGAATTTTGCGTTTTAAAAAGGAGAAAATCTCACCTTCTGTTTCCACTTCCTGTGTTGCTTATTAGACATCCAGTTTATGTAAACCTGCGCGCCACTGAATATGTTAAATATATTGGGTAGACATGTTTAAATTTTAATTGCATTAGTTATCATTTTGATATTTAATAATTTTCGAATTACACAATAAGTATGCTCATTGTTAATTTGGGATTTGATGAATTTATCCTGTCCCGTTTTTGCTCAATTGCGAAGACAGCATTTCGCTGTACTTCTTTTACGTGCAATCCCCAACATAACTTCTTTAATTATGACAAATAAACTTTGTTATGCGTAATTTTAATGATATTGAGTGGCCAGTATACAACAAGGGTTTTTTTTCGTTCACTTCTGTATTTTTCTCAGAAACTTAACTATGACCTTCAATTCCGAAGTTCAAAGTCATTTGATTTGAAATATGTGTAATTATTTAAAGCAACATTGATCACCTTGAAGCATCAAGAAAAGACAATCCTTGCGGGATACGGGATATTCAATACCATTCAAATTACTCATAAAATATTTTTGTATCTGACATAATTAAACAAAATATTTTGGTGCTACCTTAATAGAAACAACCTGTATTTCAACGTCAATACTTAACCTGAATGTAACAAAACTTCCCCACGAAAACTAAAGCAACCTTAAAATATTTTAATGCTTAAAACTTTAAAATAAGCACAGACAAAACATCATGTTTTAACATCTTTATTGTTATAATATAGACTAGGGTTCGGAATTAACCAACACGCAACATGAGTATCGTGAGGGCTACGCCTCCTGACTCCTGGTCATGTTGCGTGCTGGTTAATTCCAAGCTCTGATCTGGATAGTAATACGTCTGCTTATGCCCTGAAACAAATTGTAGCTTACAAGAAGAGGTCACCAGTGTCGACGCTCACTTTTTGATGAGATTTGGTACAGTGATAGAGCTTGTAAAGCTAAATCCAATGATACCTGGTTTTGGAGCAGACGGTTTATAGTTTTTTGAGGTAATTTGTTTTGTTTTTTGAGGTAAGTTGTTAATGAAAGGTGTGGACATTATCGGTTGAAACCGAACTGTACCCAGTAACGCAAACAGAAGGGTAATCGTAGAGGAATTATTTCCGGAGTTATCCACTATTTTTTATCGATTTATTGATTCCTTTTCTGTAAAATCATGTAGATATGTGTTTTGTTTTCAATCAACCTAACAAATCAGGAAATTCTTATGTTTATTTCCTGAATACAAAATTTCATTGTTTATTAATTATATACTATTTTTATATTTTACTTAATTATTCCGGGCTACTCGTCTTTCCTTTATATCTTTTTCACTGATGGCGTTTGGAAGGCTAAAGCCTTTACTTTCAGATGAAAAAATTATTGGTGGATTTATCTTTAACGGGGGTGAAGAGGATCTTCGTGAGTCACACAAACAACATCCATGTAGAAGGAAGTAAGTATGGATTCACTTCTCAGTAATAATTTTCGATGTAAATACGTAAATGATATAGTTTACAATATTTGTTGTTAACATTAATATTCGGACGCCCCTTAAAACGTAAAAAACCTTTTTAAATTACCAAATGATTTGAATTTTTCCAGATGTTAGACCGGCTAGTTTACTCGACAATGAGCAAAAAAATGATTGCAGAAATTGCAATTGGTTAAAATGACAGAAAAACTTAAGAAATTATGTGTCCTCAACTTTTTTTATCTAAGTCTATAACAAAGATTTAAGCAACGCGTTTGATAGTGTTGGATATTTTACATACGTATATGCATGCTGAAAATTTTATTAAAATTGGTTGATGTTATTATGAACTACAAATAATTAAATATTTAAATAAGTTAACTAATTTCGCTGATATTTTTAGCATACATATAAATTATCAAGCTTTACGAAATGCATTGTTCAAGCTTCCGTTATTAATTATGAAAAAACATAATTTTTAAAATTTTTTGTCATTCGAATCAATTGTTAACATTTTTCTACCGATTGCCCAGTAATCTAGCGAGTACGACATCGCAAAAAAATTCAAGTCATTTGATCCAATTTTTAAAATGTTATGGTGTTTTAAAGAGTTTCCGAATATTATCGTTACTATTACATAATGATTTTTGTTCGTTAGTGCACGACGTAATAATCTTAACAAACTCCCAGTTAGTTCGCTTATAATAACCGAGAATTGGTTATTAATTTGGAATATCCGAAAAGTAGATCAACACCAAAAGGAGCGGATCCTGAGCTGCTACATGAATGTTGAGGAAACATGTCCTAAATAGATTTGTTACCTCTATCTTAGATTGCTTTAATTAATAATTTCAGAGGAAAAGATAAGTCTCAAAAACTACTTTCGCGAATGTCTAAGAGCTTTTAATTTTGCTCGGACATAATTCCCTTATTATTTAAAATCTGACTTTGTTGTACAACACTGTATAGTTATTGCTTAAGGATAAAAATAAAAATTCCTTAAGAAGCACGATATTGACAACTTTTTCCAAATATGGACATCAAATCTTATAAAAATGATGTATTCACTGTCTTCGAACGCTACTGAGCATAAGTTGGAAAAATGTTTAAATATTTTGTCCATAAAATAAAGGCACTCAATGTAGTGTTTTTATAGACCTCCTTAACAACTCACCACTCTTAACAATAGCTACTGAGTGATATGAAAATTGGTGGAACAGTTCTTTTATAAAAAAAATATACGTATTTTATCTGCAGTTGTACTTACTTACGTACATATAAGTGAAACCTAATTTTTCTAGGAATGTAGATTTCAGTGCATCTTTGAATACGACGACTATTCTTTATGATCTGTATGTACATGCACGGGGCCAGCTTATTAGTATTTCCATCGGGCAGGCGTCTATTATGTTTCGATGTTTGTATTCCCACTTTTATTCCGATCATCCCAGAGGTTCTCATACGCAGTCGTAAGAACAATCAAGAGATCATACGACCGAGTCAATTTATCATCGAAATTGCAATAATTTGTATATCTCGACACGATAAAAGATGTTCCTTTTTATCAACAATTTCATGCGCAATTAATACATAAGGACTTGAACTCGTTGATAACATAGGCTGGTTTAGTCAGATCTTCAGCCTCTTTCGCCGTAAATTGAGCGTCTCTGTCGGAACACCTGAATACTTAATAAATGGATAAAATTAACATTAATAACGACTGTCTGTGACCGATCCACATCTTAACAGACGACAAACGCATTCGACAGTCCTGCGTGGTATATGCCTTAGGAAAGTTTCTCACAGGATAGATCAGTTCTTTTACATTTGTACGATTGCTTGCATCTTCGGTGTGATTAATTATTTTATTAATTGTTAAACTACTTGTTCGCCGATATGGACCTGGAGGAGTATACTAACGAGCCGCTGAGAAACGATGTAAGTTTAACATTTTTTGACCCCCTGTTAAAGAGTTAGGAAGCTTAGTTTTCAAAAGATAGAAGTCTCAATTTAGAGCAGAATTTGAAGTAAACGGGTGCCTTCTGTCGTTAAAAAATATTTATTCGAACTTACACGTTTCGTTCAAGAAAACATCTGTTTCTATGGAGCTTTTACGCAAAGTATTTTTATCCCTCGGGAATATTTTCAATAAATGTTCTCGTGGAACAGAAACAGAACGGTTATTTAAAAAAGTCCCGGTAAAGTAAATACAAAATTGAATTATTATAGTATATTAATATACTAGAGTCATTTAACAATACTATGTAATACTATTTACAAATTAAACAAACTGGATGGAAATCAAACATAGGTATTATAATTTTATTAGAAATATTGAATAAAGAAATTAATTTAATTTTACAAACACTTCAATTATTTTTATACTCATTCGATATAAACTTAAGTACTGAAAAGGCATATTCAACGTTAACTCGCGTAACAGGGTCGTCATGAATTAACTAATGCTGCCTTATGTAGTTACATTTTATATTTCATCTTCTTCCAATAATCTAAAAAATTATATTCCAAACGAATCATTTTTAGTTTATAACCAAAGTAATCATCTCATATTATTCTAATATTATTCATTAAATAGTGGCACTTTTTATAATGTTCGATAGTTTCGTTTATATTAATATATAAAATCCTTTATCTTTTAATTTTATTCATTCCAGTCAAACCAAAACTTTTAGTCCCAAGAACTCTTTTATATCTGTTCGCCTTAATTAGAACTCTTTCCAAAAAGTACGACATATAATAAATTCCCTTTACTGTTAAGAAAAAGTTTCGCAACTTTTTCAAAGTTCGACTCAAAAAATTCTTATCCGATGTTTCGTTTCGATTTGATGTTTCATTAAAAATGCATTACTATTTCTCGTGTCAATTAAAGGGGGAATCGTATTTTTTAGTCGGAGAACGATAGCAATAATGAAGATTGTGAGCATTCGCCAGTATTGTTAGATCTAGACAAGAACACTAAACTGCAACAACAAGAAATACTGCATCAGAAAGACAGTTCTCCAACCAAGTTACCACCGATGAACCACTACTTGCAGAGTCAATTAATTGGAAACGGATCAGGTATTCAGAAATATACACTCTCGGACAAAAATATAACTCAGTGTAAGAATTATATAATTTCTATTTATTGAATAATATAAATTAAATTTTGTTGAAGCAAATTTATTCAAGTGGTTTTTAGAAAAACATTCTGATAAAAAAAATTTGTAGTCTTACAGTTGACTTAGTTTCATATAAAGAAGAGGTAAATATTGCAAATAATCAAATACAAATGATAGCCCATTTGTTATGAAATAGTTGGTGGAAACTAGTGAAACGATTGTGGTTAATGTTTAAAGCTAAATCTTTTGAGCCGGTCATAATGACAGTTTCACATTAATTGTTTAAAAAATGCTGAGATCATAAAGATTCTTTCATGGAAAATAATTGAATAAATTTCTTAATTCAAGCGTATATCATGATAAAAATAGCAAAAGGTCTAAATAAATACAGTTTTTTCGTTATTATAAAGCAATACGCGTTAATTATTTTTAAAACTCGGTAGGCTTAGTGTTTATACTTCCTGACAACCCGTTTAGATTTAATTACCGCAATCGTTCTTCTCGACAATGACTTATATAGATATTGCACAATAGTACCCTATATTACACTATAATACACTGTTCGAAGTCATTGACATTTCCGAATTATCTTTTATTATGGTACACGGCTCCGGCTAAAATGTCCCATAAAATCTTTCATCAGATCTTGCTAGTCACTCCAGGACTTGTATTTTTTAAACTAGAAAAGTATGCTTTTACCGGTTGAGCAGTATGTTCAGTGAACTATATTTTTGTGCGGGAGTGTACTGTATAACAAATATGAAAACCGTATTTAGACGATACGAATATTTGATTGCAGAAGATTCAAGCTTACCGCGGCAGCAAGCAGCAAAGAGAGGATGGCAGCATAGAAATTTCGAAAATCGCCAACAAAACGGCAATCGTGTGTTTGTAATAAGAGTGCCCGAACCAGAAGTGATTAATAGTCATCCGCACTTGGAAATTCTTCACGAAACGAACATTAAATCGGTGCAGCGTGAATCGTCGCAAACCGAAAAGGGTGGGATTCAAGCATTCCTTAGAAGAAGAACGCGAAACTATGCAAATGAAATATCGTTCCATTCAAATGTTAATCTAGTCGGTGCTTCGTTTTCAGATTACAAAAAATCTGCTTGCGACCGGGAACGAACAAGGATGAGAGACATGAATCGCGCGTTCGAACTTTTACGATCGAAATTACCAATCTGTAAACCACCCGGAAAGAAACTGTCGAAAATAGAGTCGCTTAGGCACGCCATAACTTATATCAGACATCTGCAGAGTCTCTTGGAACCACAATACAACTATGTTCCGAACGTGCCTGAAAGGAGTTATTATACTGCTGGTACACCAGTTACAAACACCGCATCTTTCGATGTACAACACCCAACTCGGTGGGAATCATTTGCTTATTATCGTTACGATTATTATACTCCGTTCGCAACCCCATCCCCGTCAGTTCTACCTTCCCCTATCCATCCCCGGATATCATTGGAACCAGACGATAGACAGTTTTCACAAGATCATTGATACTCTTCCTCCAAGAATCGCCACGATTCATAACATTTGCAAAGTGAAATGCAGAAACACGTTTTCTTAGAAGAAACTTTGAATACGGTGATTGAAATGTTTCTATCATTACGAGTTTTATAATATCAGAACCTCACATAGAGATTTCGGGGCCCGGATCAAGCTCGATTTGTACAAAAGCATACATACCTGGTATTAAAAATAGATAACTGTACTTCTGTAGTTATAGCTGAATGTAACAATTACGTTCATTTATTTTTTAACAAATATGGAAGTAATTATACTAAATGCACGTTTTGGAGAAAGTGCCCCGTTTGCTCGGTGTTAGATGCGGTTCTGTATAATATAATATATAAATATAGGAATTTTCAAAGAAATCTGCAGTATCCTCATCACTCTCTACAATCGTTATACACAAAATATACATAAATTACGCTTAATTTTATTTTAAATTCTAGAGTCTAGAGTCTAGATCTTAAACGTCCCACGAAATATGAATTTTTCGATGAATGCATCGGTTTTATTCCACATTGATTTAAATAAACATTTTTCAATGATGATTGTAATTGTGAATCACATGTAATGCGCGGTACAATGAATGTGTTAATTTTCGTACATGTTATGCGTGTTACAAAATATAATTAATTCTTATGTGCGATTTATTGATTTTGAATTCCCCAACAGACACTTAAAAACGCTTGGCGAATCTTATTTTATTTATTATCATTAATGAATTATATTTTTAAAAGACGTTTAAAGAAATAGATTACTTAAATATGAAGTAATTTTATTTTATAAAATATTTCTCATAAATAGTATAAATAGAGGACACATGCATACAATATATCATGACTACACTCTATGAATCATACATAAATTTTTCAATAACCTAATATACATGATTTCTCATAGGTTCATAATTCATAACTTAAATAACTTTTGGCATAAAATTTTTTTATATACAATTCCTTAATTAAAAATAGATCATTTTAATGAATCATGATTAAATTATTTATATGAACAATATAAACAAACAACATTTAATTACTAATTATATTTATGGTGTAAATATAATTACTAATTACTAATAATTATGTTTATGGTGTAAATATAAAAGAATTTACTAAGAAAATAATTCTTCTTCTGAAACCGATTCTTCAAATGTGAAATTATTTATTGATTTTCTAGACCCGGAAATACAAATTTGATCAATTTGTTTTACTTTTATATGGTCACTTGTGCAATCTTTGCTTGTAGATGGTTCTGGACTATCACATTCATTCTTGCTTTGTTTACTGTTTTGCATAGATACAGAACTCTTATTATCAGTAGATTTCCTTTTCTTATGTTTTTTCATGCCTCCTTCATCTGACTCTTCATTCTCGTCAGTGGAAGCATCAAAAACTGAACCTTTAGTGTCTTGCTCCTGTTTAATACTATATTTCATTTCCTGTATCTTTTTTTTCTTAGCATTTAAAATTAATAGAAACTTTTTATACAAATCCAGTTCCATAACAGACTTAGCTGTTAGCATTTTATCTATATCTAATTTTAACTTCTCATTTTCTTCTATCAATTCTTTATTTTTTTGTTCTATATTGCTTAATTTGTCCTGAATACCTTGATAAAACTGTAGAGATAGTTTGAAATTTTCTGAGATTGTTTTAATGTCAGAAACTGGATTTAAATCAATTCTTCCAAGGATCCATAAATCATTTTTCCATTGTAGAGCTGTATTATCAATAAGAAATTGAATTTCTTTACTTTTCCCACAAAATATTTCCTTAGTTTCTTGCACATATCCTTCAAATGATTTAGATAATTGATCACAAAAATATTGTATATCTTTGGTATCCATCTGCGATGTAAAATTGTTTAGAGTAAAAAAATACTAAAAATATAAGCATTTTAATCATAAAAATGCTACAGACCTTACCATTTAATGGTAATGTTGATGGTTCTAATAGTATTACTTCGAAATGTGAATTAAACCATTTTATGTAAAGTGTATAATATTTTTTATCCGTTTGATTAAAAATTTCACATGTATTTACATTTGTCATTATTGAAATACTTTATAAAATACAAGAACAATAAAGGGTTTAGAACCCAGAAAGTAATCTTATGTTCGCATTGTAAAAACATATAACATATTAAAACATTAATTATTTACTACGTCAATATAACCAACATCTTTCACAAATAATTTACTGTTTTCTTTTCCTTGAACATTTGTTAGGTGAAGTCAGGAGAGAACAACTGTTGACTTTTGGGGCAGTGGTTTGACTGCCATCTGTAGTAAGTACAAACTTTTTACGAACTAAAATTTGATATGGTGGTTTAGACGTGATAATTCAACTTCTAGATTCTAGAGCCCGAATATATTAAGTCGACCTGTTTAAAATTGTTATCATCAAAAAACTTAAAAAACTGGTACACATAACGCCATTTTGGAAAATTAAACAGAAATGAACTAAGTGGTATTGATGTTTTACTAGGTGCCGCGGTTACAACTTTACATTCACATTACACTTTTTCTATTACAGAAACGAACTAACTGTCAATCCATGCTTGCGCTTATTATAAAACTGTTTTGGTTGTTTGATGTTCTTACAATCACTAAGGATGTATTATATTCTCCGACAAGTAGCAATAAGAAGAAAATTCAAATGTGAAATGTAACGTTATGGGCACATGTAGTTGCATATTTCATAGCTTATGTATATTTTCATCCAGGCGCAATAACTTGGAATAGGTAGAGATAACGAAAAAGAGTTTCCATGAAATTCCTCGATGAGAATACAGTTAACGAGATTAATTGAGGAATGCAAAAGATACCATATAGACTCTTGAAAGATCTTCTCCAATTTGACGGAGACAAAGTCGAAGCTCTCAGCTCTCAGCTCTTCAGGATAGAAAGTCATAAATCCGCAGTCTAGGATTTCCCAGATTCTTTTTCCAGGGGGACCGACTCTAATCTTACCTTCTGACTGCCACCTACACTAACTGTAAACTTGGACGAACTAAAATTCAATATGGCGTTTTAGGCGCAGTAATTCAAATTCTGGATTTTAGAGCCCAATGTATTAAGCATGTATTAAGTACATTTTGTTCGAAAATAGTTATGTACACCACAAACTAAAAAAAGCAAGATAATGATGTACATAACCTAATTTCGAAAAAATGTACTTAATACGCTGACACAGGGGAAAGGAAAATAATTAAAATTAAAAATTAATATGTGAAAAAAATTCAAAACCAGCACCCAAATGAAGGATTCCAATTTTCTTATTGGCCAAGAAGAAAGAACTAGAAAGGAAACTAAAAGAAGATTCAAGACTCCACGAAAAAGGTCAGATTTTGTTCAGAGAGCATAGAGTACGCATCTTAAAGTTCAGAAAGTAAAGTGTTTTCATTTCGTCACGTTATATTTACGTAGTACAGTAATGGGTTCTACTCCTGTACACATCCAGAACGCAGCTTGATCCGTTAGCGACGGTCAATACAAAAATTTCCTTTACTCTGATTGGCTAATGATTCACTGCTGAGACAGGATCCACCGTGGATTGTATGCGCAGTAAAATGGTGGGGATGTACGTATTAGCTTAGGGAGTAAGAGAAGCATACAGAAGCATATCTAGGGAAATGGCTCGCCAGTATAATAATCCCAACACAACACACTAACGGGCGAAATATTGAACACTGCTCTAACGTTCGTTTCATACTCCGCGTGCACAAAATACAGTTTATGCTCAATCTTTCATATATAGGTTGTTTTAGATCCATGGGTTTATCACAGTAAAATACCGGAATCAAGATTTTTGCATTTACTTATTAATATAATGAACAATTTTGCAAAATTAATCGGCGATTACATATTATATGAAATTTTGGCATTAATATGGCTACTTTATCTGTGGAACATTTATTTAAACTTTCGTCAGGTAAATTATCTCTAACCTATATTTTCTATATATTTTATTAATGTGTAGCGTTGTATGTACAACATCTTTAATAAAATTAAAGACATAATTTACTTTTTTCTAAAAATTGTTTCGTGCAAGGAAGACGTGCACAATTTTATGTTTACATACATTATTTCTAAGCATATTACTTTTCTGTAACTATTTAATGATTTATTTTGCACTTTATTTGGCTCAGATAAAAAAGTATTACCGTAGTATAAATAAAAATGTAGTCTTTTATTTACAAATTAATATTATATTAAAATAAAAATGACAGTGAAATTTATATCATTTCTATACTTATAAAAAATAATATAATATAATTTTTTATAACATTATAATGTAAATTTCATTAAGTTAATTGTTTCTAGCGAAAGTTGATAAAAAGGTTGATTGAAATACCTGCGTCAGTTGAGAGTCTTATGTCAAAAGATGTCTATGATAAAGCACGCCTTTATCATTTGGATAGATTGAATTTTGGTGATTTTTCAAATACCTATATGCATTTATGTACTACGGTATGTATATTTATTTAACTTTTATAATGTATACACAGTATGGAAGTTGAAACATTGCAATCAGGTACTCGAAACTGATATGATTTTGATACCAGTAATACACTAATAAGACTGTACCAAAGCGAGTATAATACTGAAATTGTCACTGTACCAAAACGTATGAATTTTTCAGATACAAATAACATGATTGATTTTAAGTAATATGCTTATAAATCTTATTAATTTGATTATACTCTAATATAAATACATCAATATAATTTAATATAATAAAATATAACATAACTACAGTAACAAGAAAAGACATAATATTTTGTTTGTTCTTATCCAAGCTTAGGGACCACTGAGGTGTAAGATACTACTCTAACTTGTAATATATTTTTCTTTATTTGAAACATGATACATATATTATCATAAACATGTGGCAATTGCTCTATGTTCTAAATCTATGCTTGAAAGTACTTTAAAAAATATAATGAAATAGAGAAACTGAAAAGATTATTGATAGATATATTGGTATAATATAATGATATGGTGTAATACTGGTATTTTCGTATATTGGTTTCTATAAGGGTTTCAAAGATACAACTTGGTAGAAGGCCCTGATTGGAATGCAGAATAAAAAATTGGGAATGATAAATAATTTTATTCATTTGTAGGGTTTCCTATTAATGTCCGGTTATTATTATTTTTGGCAATGGAGCATTGATTTAGGAAATTACTTTGGTCTCACTCGTGACAATGAAATTCTATTAAGTGGTATTTGTATGTTCCTTATATGTGTGGGTTGTACCATTATCAGTTTACCATTAGTAGTATATGATACGTTTGTTATAGAACAAAAACATGGGTTTAACAAAGAGGTAAACAAATTAAAAATTCTTCTATCATATAAACAAAACTTATAAATGGTCTGTTATAGAATTTTGTATTATATTTATTGCTTTCAGACACCATTGTTTTTCATCAAAGATCAGTTTCTTAAGTTTCTTGTACTACAAATTATTGCCACACCTCTTTTATGTGCTGTAATATCGATTGTACAAAATGGAGGAGATTATTTCTACATTTACATTTGGATTTTCTCAATCATTGCTACACTTTTCATGATGATTCTTTATCCAGAAGTTATTGCACCAATCTTTGATAAATATACGCCTCTTCCTGATGGAGAATTGAAGACTAAGGTTGAAGCACTGGCAACTTCAGTAGAATTTCCACTATATAAGTTACTTATTGTTGAAGGATCTAAAAGATCTTCACATAGCAATGCATACTTATATGGCTTCCATAAGCAGAAGAGAATTGTATTATTTGATACTTTAGTAAAAGAATATTATAAACTAGCAGAAGGTGAAACAGAAGCAAAAGGATGTGAAACAGATGAAGTGTTAGCAGTATTAGCACATGAATTAGGACATTGGAAATACAGCCATACACTAAAAGGATTTATGCTTGCTCAGGTAAGCCGTGAAATTACTTTAATCTTTTAGTTTGAATCTTATATTTATCTTGTAATTTTACAGGTGAGCTGTCTGGCAAGAGTGCTTGTGTATGCTAAACTTTTAGATTATGAACCAATGTATGTGGCTTTTGGCTTTTTGGACTCGAAACCCACTTTCATAGGACTTATAATCATCACTCTGTACATTTTAATACCATTTACCACAGTAAGTTCACGTTTTTTCTTTATGATTGTGTAACACTTTTAATCCTTCTTGCATTGAAGTTATGTTTAATAATATTATTTTTCAGTTAATAGAATTTGTAGCAGGAGTAATAGGAAGAAAATTTGAATTTGAAGCAGATAGATTTGCCACAATTTTGGGACATGGAGATGCGTTAAAAAGATCATTAATTAAGTTACAAAAGGATAATCTTGGTTATCCCCTTTTTGATAAATTATATTCATGTTGGCTGCATAGTCATCCTCCATTACTGGAAAGACTGGAAGCTATTGATAAAGAAGATTAATTATATGATTAAGAATATAATTAAGAATAATTACATCATATTGTATAATTTTATAAAAAAGTAAACCCGATATCGATGTCATTTGATAGATTCATTAAAAATTTGGTTCTAAATAATGCAGATTTACTTTTTGAAATACTCTAGCTTTACAAATTATAATGTACTTATTATAGAAACAATTTCAATTGACATCTTGGATTTAAAATCATAAAGATTCTGCTGGATAGTCACTAATATATATTATATGGAATTAAATTGCTATGTATCTAAAGTAAATAATCAATTCAGACGCGATAAAGTGTGGAATGTACGAATTGTATTGGGAACTTTATAAAATTTTAAGTCAGATATATGTACAACAATATGTAAAAGTGTGCAGTACTTTTTCTAGATGTTAACAAAACAAAAATTATGATTAACCTTTTCCACTTAAGAATAATTTATAACGTATTCAAGTAAGCACAAAATATTTAAGATATTTGTGCGCATATAAGCATGAAGTTCTTTTTTATATATTAAAGAATTTTGTTATATATCTTCATCTCTCCATCCTTCGTTACTACTATATAACCCTTAATTACAAAAATGAAAACTGTACAAAATAAGTGAAATTAATGAAATATGCAGGGTGTTCGATTAGTTGGGAGAAAATTCATGAAGAGAAAAAAAAAATTATCAAAATTCAATTTCAAAGATAAAGCCACAGACTTGGTTCGCACGTTATATTTGATCGATTTCGATTATTAGAAACAGAATCAAAGCTAAAAGGGCAATGTGTTTACAATTTACCTTTCTATATTGTCACGAGGAATCATTTCTTAAATTTTCTCTCACTTAATGACCAAAAGTATACAAGGTGTCTGAGCATCAGTGGAACAACTGGGAAGGATGTGATACTGCATGAAAAAACAAATCAAAAGTAAGTAATCGGGAAAATCGACTTTGAATATTCAGCGAATATATGTACCCGTAACTATGGTTTAGAATCTAAGATCGCCTTGAAATGCTGGGTGGAAATCTCTTTCGCCGACATCTCATGAGAAAGAGGGATAGAACGAAACTCGAGGCAGGTAGAAAACTTAAAAGGCAGTGATTGTATGCCGGTGTACATTAATATGAATACACATACATAATAATACTAAAACAAAAATGATGATTCAACTTTTTTACTTCTAATTTTTTATACATGAAAATTTGTTTAATGTATTGGACAGTTTCTTTCAATTAATATGAGACCAAACATGACATGCTTTAGATCATTCATTATACGTGTAGCAAGTAATTTATTTTATTTCATTACAAAAATTGTAATTATAACAAAAAAGCATTAGAAAAACAGATTCTTAACTATATATGAAATATTAAAGGCAATGCCAAAGAAGGTATCTATGTCATTCAAAAGAAAATATCAGTGGAGTTATGTTAAGGTATAAAATGAATTACACAATAAGTATTAAGCAAAAGAATGTCGAAATAATATCGTGTTTAATTTTATTTTAATCAGAAACATTTTTCCGAACTATGTCATGTTTGATCTCATTTTAATAAGAAAACTATCAGTAATATGTTAACACAAAATTTAGTTTTAAAATGTTAAAATTAAAAAAGACATTTTAAAACTGAATTTTTTTTTAATACATTGCTGATAGTTTTCTGCTTAAAATTAGACTAAACATGATATAGTTTGGACAAATATTTCTGATTAAAATAAAATTTCGATTATATTTAGTTACTTAATGATATGTATAATAAAATATGTCGTGTTTGGTATTATTTTAATTGGAAGAATCTGACCAATACGTTAACAAAATTTTCATTTATAAAAAATTAAAAATACAAAAGTTAAGTCATCGGTTTTATTCTAGCAATACAATGTATTCATTGTTCATGTTAAAAATCATAAAATAAGGAAAAACGACTCCATCTATCATTCAGACAACACGGACCCATACGTAGCAGGCAGTTCTCTAAAAAGCCATTACTTCAGCCAAATTTTTATCTATTTATTTCATTATAACCGACAGCTGCACAGCAAAAGTTAAGCCATCACCGCTTTCATAGATCCTTTCCTTTCGCATTTATTGTTTAAGTCGAGGACCTTTCCGGGTTCAGTGCATGCTACGGTCAACTTTCGTGACACGCGGATTCCACGTGTGCGTCACTAGAAGGTACAATTCATACCTGCGAGTGACAATTAGTCTGGGCGGTCACTTCCCCCTTCTCTTTTCTTGCAATTTTTAAGAATCGATCATTCAGGGCGGCCATTTCCCTCACTTAATTCGAAAAATGTGCAATAGACGAATCTTCTTGTTTCCACCAAAAATTTCACACCCATACCGAATTCACCTCATGGCAAACAGCATCACACTCGTCACTCGAAATATAGCAATCACACCATCAACATCCTCCATTCAGCATCAATTCTAAAATTCAGCGTTAAGTATTAAGTGTTATTTAAATAAATAGTTTATATCACATCTTGTGTCAACTCATTTCCTCATCATCCCTGTCACTTGAAAAAGTCATTGGAAACTGCGTAAATTCGAGTTAGTCGTGTGCACGCGGAAAAACATTTATAGTAACGTATAGCGGCATGGTAGCTTTTTCAGGTAGTATCGTTGGCCCCGAGTTTCGTTCTATCTCTCTCTTTCACGAAACGTCGGCATTGTAAACACGAGCCGCGGGACTCGAAAAATCGTGTCTTATGTACGCTAGAAATACACTTTCAATTCCGATCCCGTGACATTAAGGGAGACACTACTGTACATTGGTCTCAACGAATGTACTAAGATTGCGACGAAAATCGGCGCAGGTGACTCGAGGTGGGAGAAGTAGTGGGGATGGCACTGGCATGAAAGTCCATGTTACATGCTACATGATGTATACATATATCATTGTATTTGAGGAAGTATCTTTTATCTTTTGGGCCTATACAGAACTCTCCAATGCTTTTAATTTTCATGCAATTCCATAAAATAGTCCGTTTTTACAAAACCTGCAGATGGAACAATTTCACTTCGAGATTTATGGTTCGGACGAGTAGCGCTACAAAGATCACATTGTCAGTTGACATTGAAAATTATAGAAAAAATTGTTGGTAGACAGTATTATCGACATTTTTTTGTACAATTTCTCACTACGTTTTATCTTATCACATTTAATTTTCTCATGAGAAACGAAAATTATTGACAGGAAAGTTGGACTACAATACTTTACGGTTGAACTTCGAAATGGACTGCAGAGAGTTAAACATTTTTTAAGGATATTAATTGTTAATAAAGAAATAGCACAACATAGGAATATGCGATCATCAAATTGTAATATATATTTATATCTCAATTTTATTAAAATGCTTATGTTTACAATAAATACACAAAAATGAGGAAAAATCTCGCAATAGATCCATGCGTCGTTCCAAAACGTAAAGTGCCTGAAACAGATAACAATACACATATTTAGCTTTAGAGTCACGTATTACTAATGAAGGAAACTCGACAGAAAATTTGATGACCAAAAAGTTTGCCTCCAAATTTGAACAAACTTTTATTTTATTACGACCTATAATGTCAATTGGCAAGGATACTCAAAAATGAATTTTAAATATCCCAACGATTAATTTTTTTAGGTATGTAATTAAAACTTAACAATTCTTTTTACTTATACAATCAACTCAAATACATAAAATCTATTTTATACAATTTTATAGTATCTAAATTGTATTTAATTGGTAAATGAAGCTATCAATTTAAAACTGCCAAAATATTTTAATTAATTATAATCGAAATTAATTACGCATCAACACTTTAATAGTTTACAATGCGTTATACTACACAAGTATACTGTAACTTTTTACGAGGAAACGCATGATTTTAACAAGAAATCGTTGCTATCTAACCATGTAACTTCAATACGTTTGTAATGCATGCAGGTGGTAGACAATGGTCATAAAAATATCGGCAACTATTTAACTGTCGGCAGTAATTCCATATTATTTAATTATACTTCATAAAATATTCGATGTTTCAATGCTAAATACAAGAATGCTTGACCATTCGACGTTACCATATATTTCGATTTGGTTATATAAAATATTGCAGACTATTCCCTCAGAATTAAATAGCGATAAAGTTTTATATAGCATATATAACGTTATTTTCAACCCAATTACTTTTCGTCAGTGTTCGGTATAATACTTTTACAGGCATTTTTCCGTAGTTTGCACAGTTAAGGAAATGAAACAATTGGGCAATTGATATTAAAATTAACATGTGCGAATTAAGATCCACTTTATTGAATGTACAAAATGATGTACACTGATTTTTCAATAATTATTCATTCTTTGAATATGTAATTTTGATCATCTGATAACATCGTTAATATATAAACAACATATATTATCTATTATTTCACTCGATGATGTTTATATTTCTTCAACTATGCAAGCGACAACACGTCTCGTTCATACTATCTATTGTTTCAAAATGAATGAAAATACTAAGTATCTTTTCATTCAAACTCACGCCCATTTAAGAAACGCAAACGAAATTACCAGTAAGCAAAACTTCATTTCACAGTATTGTAACGTATTCATACGACGAATTATCCAGATGGTTGAAACGAACGGAACAAAAAATATGTACTTGAATAATACACGATCATTTGAAATATTTCTATGTAGTAGCGTTTTTTAGTTCATTTGTTGGTCCGTTTGCCACCCAGTCTTAACTCTACTATTATATATCGTATTTCATTAACTGTGCAACGTGTGAAAAAAAATATTTCGAGTGTATGATATTTGTTTTTAAAAGGATAAATCGATAACGTAAAACTTTTTTTTCCACTACTTCGTTTTAACACACGATAATTTTATTACTATCATCCTTTGAAGGTAACTCATAATGTAGTCTTTAAAATAGTCAGAAAATACCTACATGAAGAAAAAAACGAATGCTGAATCTATATTTAGTAATAGGTCCACGTTGCGTTTGAACAGAAATATATATTTATGTATAATATATTGTTTGGTAATTACTGGAAATAGGAGCAATTTGAATGACCTTGAATTGTGTGTATTATCAAGGTCATCATTCAGTACATCTTTTTCCCACATGCACAACATACATGTTATCGTCGCTCGACATGTTCGAAAGTGTTCGAAACTTTAAGAATATATAGTTTCCCAAAAGCTCGCAATAGGGAAATGAAGGGTTCCTGAGATCATCTGAAGTAACCTCTTCCTTAGCGCAAATGCAATCTCCAGCTTTGTTTACGAGTTATTAACGACGAACACTGACCAATGAGAAATGAGCTCGGCTGACGCAAGGCAGCCAAGTGAACGAGCGGACGAAGCCCATTTTCGCTCATTGGCTCGACCGCCTGGTGCTAGCTGATCTCGCCTCTTATTGGTCACTGTTTTTCGTTGATAACTTGCAAACGAAGTCACGGATTGCATTTGCGCTAAAGAAAAAGTTACGTCAAATGACTTCAGGATCCCCTCACTTTCCGGTTTTGAGTGACTTTTGGAACATCCCGTATGCCACGTTTCAATTTGGGAACACAGCTAAAAGACCGAAGCTATACAAAAGTTATTATTCGCTAATGTATTGACGTCGGTTTGGGTTAGATTTGAATTATACTTTTTTATTCGATCGCCGCCAGATGGTTAGCAATGCTTACATTAAATAATAACAAATTAATTCTAAAAATAATATCAACAACATAGAATATATGTATACATATGTAGTTTGATTGGTTTTACTATTAAAAGTCTTTTGCTACTTTTACCATTAATTTTTTATATCATACCAATGTTAAATTGAATTGAGGAATCTCATCCAAATTCAGATGTATAATAAAATTTTATTCAGAATGATGATCTTAATAACGTATTTCAAGACCATTGAAATCAGTGAGGTCTCTGCTGTTCTCAATAATTATCTATTATTTATATAAAAATTCCGATGTTTGAACAATTAGGATTTAAAACTATATTAAATATTTTAAGCTTCAATGTTACTTTCTTCGAGAATTGTTAGTTTAGAGAAGATATGTTGTCATGAATTCTGATCGTAGTTATCGCCTTTCATCCTCGATAGAACAGAATTTTTGATAACTTTGACAAGCCTTTGATTTGGTAGATTCAATAATAGTTTATGACATACCATTTGAAGTAGTAAAACAATTTTTGAACAATCGAAGGCAGCATATAAGACTGATAAATAAAAAAATTACCGTTTAATAATTCTTAGTGAGGATAATTCTATATATCGTTAGAAATATTTATTACAATTCAAACTGTATTTACAGGTCTAGTTCAAATAAGTTCGAACCGACGCGACGCTGCGTTCGGACGATGTAAAATGTAAAGTTTGAAGACTGTGAAAAAAGTCAAATAACTTCAGATGATCAAAAACTTCGAGATCATCGAATATGTTCGAATTTATTATGATCTTATATTTCCTGCAATCTGAAAAATTGCTGACGACTTATAACGCGCGATTCCGTGTAACGCAACTGCCTATTATTCGAATCAGAATTTAATCACTTTTCAAATAACTAAATAAATAAGCGATTGCGAAATAGTTAACAACCATTATGGCCGATGGAGTAGGTCAGATATCTTCTTTTTTTTAAATGCAGGTTGCAGTGTTATTGGAAGCTTAGGCATTGACACAGATGCGGTCCAAAAATATGGAAAGTAGGTAGTTCAAAGTTCTAAATTTTCTGTTTCCAAAGACGGACTTAGTTCCCAGAATAAAATCGTTCTTTGTTTCTCGATTATCAATTCTTTCTTGTATACTCCTCCCAGTGAGACAAGTCAGTAAATGTAAGCAGAACGTCACGTGATCAGGCTACCGGCTGAAGCTATTGGCTATCAAGTACCAAGCTCAGAATCAATTTTCCGTGGTCTTTTGTCGAGATGGGTACTTATCCACATAAATGGAGGATATTTAGTCTTTTCATCCATAAATTAATTCTTCAAAGCATTGTGAGTAATAACGTACTATGAAAGTGAAACAATCAATAATTCACGAAATGTTTGACAGAAAAAAATGAATACTTTACTAAACAGAATGTTTCAAAGAGTTGACGTATGGAATACGGATATATTTGCAAAAAGAGAAGAAAGTTGATCAGGTGATCTTCAATGATTTTATACTACTGCCACGTTCTATACCAATTCAGTTTGAATGATTTTAGTGAAACAGTATAAAGTATAAGAAGATGCGATAAATTCGTGTGGCTTGTAACATGACGAGAAGTAGAATTTGTATGTTATAGCCAAACGGCCATTTGATTCCCAATTAACAGTATTGCTTTTTCAACCTAATTTTTCTCAAAAAGGGAGTCTTATTTGCAAAGTCTTTATGCAAAGATATTATTCTATATTTTTGTCTTATTTGGTATCTTCCCCCGATTGTACCACTGATTCCTCTGTATTTTAATAAAACAATAAGGATCCATAAATGTAATTAGGTAAAACAATTGCAATCACATCTGATTAAGTATCGTCTTCTATTCCTACTACTCACACTTCTGAAACAAATGGGATTGTACCAGTGTATCCTATACTTGTGTTTTCAAAATTTTTTCGGAACTCTATATCTCATTCGCGATCAATATTTGACAATGTATCTGTAAATAGTATAGAATCATATTTGACGAATATTTACTGCAGTTTACAATACATTGAATATTAGGCGGGAAACAAAACAATTACTTCAGTGGAACTACTATCGTGATAGAGATTTTCCAAAGATCACATTTTTGGATATTTTGAAGTCATTTTTTTTAAATTGTCGTTTTTTGTTTTTCTTAAATAGTATGACATATCTTGATTAACATAATGTTATATTGTAGCATTCGTGGTGTACACAAGAAGCATGAGTAGCATAACGTAATGTAGGAAGACGACATTCATGTTTCTTATACTCTAGTAGAGTTTCATTTGATGATATTCAGGAAGTTGATTACTTATGTTTTCATGAAATTAATTTTGTAACCATTGCGTCAATTTAATACCAAGGGACAGGTTAGTCTAAATAATTGTAAGACCAACGTTAGGTTTTATGGAATGGTTGGGAGAAAGATTATGGATGAATTATTTTTAACTTGGATGTAAAAAAAGGGAAAGAGATGGTAAGGTGCAATTAGTGTTGATGTCTTCCAAAAACTCGACCAATTTGGGACTTTCTCAAGCTGCTCCAGTTTCGTTATGCTGCTTTTTGGGTAATAATGTTGGTGTTATGATTTGGGGAAAATGCAGTCAGAACGTAAGAAACAAATTGGATAAAACGAGCCGACGAAACTTGAGCAATTTGAACCTTTAGCAGTTCGAGCGACTTCCTTGATGACTCAACACTGTTACTTAAGATACTATAATACTATAATGTCTGATTGTTTCGTTCTTTACTGCCTGTTAGGATTGTGAGCTTTCCAACATCGCGTCTTCTACCTTAACAAAAATATGCGAGAATATAGGGTAACGGTATCGAATGTAAGACATGTGCCTAATATGAGAATCCATAATATATTCACAAAAAACGCTGCACAACTGCGGCAACATTTACAATTACTAAAATAGAAAACAATGTAGACCGCACGAGATTCATTCATGTAACTATTATCGTTCCACTAATAAGCCAATAAATGTTGGAATTTTTGATAGTCATTTACAAAAAAAGTTTGCATAACATTGAAGATAAACTGTTTGATCAGTTTTTTTTTATTAGCTTCGAGTTTTATGAAGTAATTATCGACAAATTCTATCATTACTTAAATAAAACACTAATAAACTGCGCTTAGATTAATTTTCGTTCAAACCGAAGGTGTTGTTAACATTTGATCCTGCACGGATCCTAACATAAACACTTTACAAGGTTTGAGAAGATAAATAAATCATTAAGAAAGATAGTTATTCTTCATTTCAATAACCAAGCTGGGTTCAATACATTAAGTGCTATCAATGAGTCCTATGAATATCGTGAGTTTGTTGATGCTGCTTTCACGTGTCCAAATTGTCTTGAAAAGGCAGAAAATAAGTGATTTGTAGTTGCAGATAATAACTTTTATTTTTGTTAAACCGGTTCTTAGACTAGGGACACGTTTTTAAGACCATTAATTTCGCAATCCTTTATATTTTCTTTATTTTTACAGTAAATAATAATATTTATAAAACTAATATCTTTTTCAGATATGTATATATAAATGACGAATATAATGCTACGAAAGCTTTTCACTTATTTTTTGTATTATATCAGATATTTAATAAAACGTAAATTGTGTCTCATATTCAGTACCGTTACTATGTATATCCCCCTATTGGGTTCTTGATGTGAAAAACTCTGCTCTGTTACAGTTCCGTGTCGCAATAAGCTCCTAAATCTGCGACAGTTATCGCGGTATATTGTAGGTAGGTCAGCGCTGGTTACTCAGCAGAAGAGCTCTTCACGGGACTATTTTTCCTTCCAACCACACACTCTTACGCACAATCATATTGGTTAGTCTCAGTTATAGCAAATACAAATATGATACAATTCTGGGGACTGCGTTTGCCTCCTGAGAGACAGTTTTGGATAGCACCGCTGTACATCATGTCTAGACAATTAATTGTTTACGAGTACCGACCCCTTAAACCGCTATCTTGACTAACATACAGACCAGCCTTGCAGAAGAATTCTCAATCCTAAGATAGGGATAAGATAACATGTTAAATATACAGTGTGGACCCAGAGGTCACCTAAATACCTCTTCAAGTTGTCGCAATGCAGAAAATATTGGTAATTATGCAGAGAAGGCTTTACAGAGTTTGATCAAATGTAAACATGTTGTGAAATTTAACGTTCTAGGTAACTTTTACCTATATATGTAATGGTTGTTACAAATGTTAAAAACTGTTGTTACTATTACAATGAATCCTGCAATACCTTGTAATTATGATTGGCAGCGTGTGTCAACGTAGGACCGCAATTTATCTACTGCATCGCGCATTTTCTGTTGGCCACCAAGTAACGGGTAAACCTACCTACCTAACGGGTAAACTTGTCAAGGAGGTATCTTTTCTCTTCTACATATACAGGGTGTCCCAAAAGTCAATCGCAGTGAGAAAATGAGGGGTTCCTGATGTCATTTCAAGTAATTTTTTCCTTTACAAAAATTTTCTCCGAGGCGTCGTTAACGAGTTATTAACGAAAATCACTGATCAATGAGAGGCGTGCTTTTCTGACGCACAGCGGCTGAGCCAACGAGCGGCGAAGCCCAGTTCCGCCCATTAGCTCGACTGTCTTGCGTAAACCGAGCTCGCCTCTCATTGGTCACTGTGTTTTGTTAATAACTCGTAAACAAAGCCGCGGATTGAATTTACGCTAAGGAAAAAATTACTTTAAATGACCTGAGGAATCTCTCATTTTTTGATTGCGGTTTACGATATATTTAATGTTAAATTGTCAAATGAGGATTGTCAAAGTTGCTCCCGTAGTATTATTATTTTTTCACGAATCTTTCGCAAACTAGGCTCGAGTAGCATTTAGATGTATAGGAAAAGAGTACTTAAAATGTTGAGTTTTATAACATATTTAAATTCGATCGAAATCAGTCAGGCGTAACTTCTTATTGATAATAACATCTCTTGAAACTATGTAAAAAATACTTTTTGTGTCGCAACAACTCGAAGAGACGCGGTCTCATGTAAATGGGTCATTCTGTATATTTGTTGACTACGGTATCACGAGCAAGACGTCATCTTACTCATAAAAATATATCATAATCTCTGTCTCCTCTTTTCTAACTTCTATTACGTCATTGTAGTTTTCACATGGACACGTTTCTCTTACTTCTGGGCCAGAAGTGGACATGTTTGACGTACAGTTACCTCGGGAATATATCTGCTCTAACATCATGTGTCCCAAAATATTGCCTCCGAAGATAATTCAGGATGCTCGCATAATAGAATTTACTGAAATGACACTTGCGGATCTTAACACCCTGGGGACAGTTATAACAGCTCGAACTGAACCTCGAGACTATGAAAGTCATAAATTAAACAAGAGCCAGCATCCGGTGATAATGCGGAGCTTGTTTTGGTTTCTTTAACGCTCCAGCTCGAGTTCAATGCCCGTCAACTTGAATCTTGTTTTACTTGATATTTTTATTGTATAAATACCAAAAGTGATCCGATCGAAATTCTTCATACCTAAAATGTTAATTAAAATTTGGGAGTAAATAGTTCTTACAAAAATATCTTTATCAGTCATCATACAATATTTTAAATAATTACAAAATAGTAGAACACAGTATTCTTAAAATTGACAGTGCATATATGTATAAGAGTGTGATTGATGATGGCAACCACCGCAAAGGTAAAGCGGCTCACTCAGGGTGTAGTCAACGTATGAGCTACAATCATTATTACATAATTCGTCTTGCAATTATTGTTAAAGTTTCCTGGATGATATAAAGTACAGATGAATTGCAATTGTGATTTTGATGGTAAACAAAATTTTATTATAATAGAACTTTGTTCGCATTTTCTGCTAGTCTGACTCTCCAAATCAGTGGTATATTTTCAACGGAGAGAAAACTTCTATAAAGACATTAATAACTTTCAAAATATAATATAAAAGATAAATAGAAATACAATATTTCCGACGTCAAGGTTATATTTTACTTTAATAGCGATGTAATAATGATCGTAGCATATATATATATATATATGTATATATGCATGTGTGTATGTATGTATGTATGTATGTATGTATGTATGCATGCATGCATGTATGTATGTATGTATGTATGTATGTATGTATGTATATATATATATACGGCTACATTATTAGTCGCCTTACCTATTATAATAAGGATATTATACATTTGTATTGTCTACTGCGATCATTCGATTATCGAATATTGAATTGAGTTATCAATATTCATAAGTCATAATTATTAAGAAAAACCGTAAAATCTTTCAATAATTTTACATCCAAAAAATTTGATTAGTAGAAACTGTAGAAAGAGTATAATTACAATAAATATTTGCATAAAACAAATGTTGGCATAATAGTGTTATTTTTTAAACAAATAAAAATATCTGAAATCGTTTTACTCTGTCGGAGTTTGTTAACAAATTAATGTATCATTTAAACTATCGCTCTAATTGTAATCTGGTCATATCTAGTTCTTACCCTCAACTTTAAGAGCTATTTTTATTCTTTCGATACAGAAAATGGTTGGTGCAAAAAATTATGTGTCAAATATTTTTGTAAGAATTACATTTTCCCAAAAATTTAATTGAGATCCGTTGAAGTTATTTCAGTATATTTGCCCGTTAGGACAAAATATATTTCTTGCTCGTGACATGATTGCTCAAGTTTGACTCGAGATACTCAATTCTCGAAGCATTCAATCATCTTTATGTGTTCAAATATTATAACATTCTTGCAAGCTTGCCACGTATGTGTTCAATCTTTCTGCTCGTGAACCTATCGATATATACACTCGAAATTTTTCGAAAAATCGAAAAATAACGATCTACTCAAGACACTCTATATATATTTCAATCTTAATTCCGTTATTGACAACGAACTTCTGCGCATGTGCGTATCAACTTTTTCCACCGACCAAATCGACGTCAATAACAGGCTATAAAATACACACACGTCACACAATTCAAAAAATGGATTTAAACAACAATGAAATAATAATACTCGTAATGGAAGTAATTTAATATTTAATTAATTGATAATGAGGACAAGTATATTGGTTAAGTAAAAGAATAAAAAGGATAACGTATTTGCAATCTATGATATATAGATTGATTATAAAATATGATTTTCGTTGCCTTCTCAATTTGTTGATCCTGTTATTGCTCGTCACTTGTGTATAAATTAGTAAACGAGACATCACATAAACTACGTTTTGTTTACGTAAATGAATTAATATTGGGTCCTTCTACTCTTTCTTGCTTGTTAAGCTACTTTCTTAAAATTGAAAAAATGGAACTCCTTTTTTCTTAAACTCTGCTCCGGAGTGGTGCACGGGCTCTTTACACTACTTTCGGTTATGTTCTTCTCAATTTCTTCGATCTAACTTCAAAAGAAATTTATAATATTTGGTAAAAAAATATTATTGCATTCTGGACGAACTAGTGTTTACACAAAACTATATCGCAGCAAGATTCGATTCTTAGCCAAATATCATCATCGTTTGAAAATTATTACTCTGAGGCAAATTATATTAAACTTAGAGTCGATTATTAAATTAGATTCGAATTTGTAAAAGTTTTATCAAAAATTTGATAAATTAGACTATTCAATCTAACCATTAACCATAATTAATATAATAAACATGTTTTTCTTGTACTTGACGAATAATTTTTAGTAATTATAAAGCGTAATTATTCTATGTGCAATCATCGCTCACACCATCAATTATTGCACAACAATTACGAACAAAATGTATAATCTTATTATCATGTCATATAGCATTTCGTAATATTAAACTCTACACGTTAATTGTATAAAGTATACTAATATTGCTACAGCTTAAAATAAAATTAATGTCCCAATTATCAAAATAGTTTGAATTAGTAAAAGATCTAAATTAAGTAAGCTCAGTTTATCTAAAGATCCACTTGAGCACAGTTGGTGAGAACAGTTTAAAAATTGAAATTATATTCATTCAGACGATTTGTCTCGTTCCGACGTTCAAATCGTTTGTACAACATCAATCAACAACAATAATACTAATACTAATAATAATAATGATGACGATAATTATAATAATAGTAATAATAATAATAATAGTAATAATAATAATAATAGTAATTATAACAACGAATTAATGCATTTCAGGATGCTTTCGTTGTAGTTCGTCCAGAAAGAAATATAGCATTCAGTATATAAATATAATGAGTTATAAACACAACAGTACCTTGCACTTGTCACTCTGTTTGAGCGCAAGCGACCTGGTGGCTGGTGTTCCATCGTCGTGTGGCGACAGAGAGAGAGACTCACGCATGTGAACACACGAGTACGAGTACTGAACAAGTATCCAAAGCTGCTCTGAAAAGATTTCATTCCATTCCGAATATCGTACACAACGTATCTTTCTTTTCTTTCTTGATAATGAACACCTCTGTATCTCTTAATTGAATGTGTTTGCACCATAAAATGTTGATCACAGAATAACTCGATATTCGGAGGAAAAAATTTCCAGATAAAAAATGCATAGTTAGAACACATATCGAACCTGATTAGAATATCGAATATACATCAAGTATAAAGACATACAAGTCCTAGTACACTCAAAGAAAAGTAACCAAGAATTATATCAATGCACGCACTCTAAGGAAATAATAATTTGCCATGTAAATAAAATAGTTAGAAACAATTTCTTAAAATTGTTTTGTTCACTATACATTCCCATTTGAACTATGCAACTTTTCTCCGGAACTTTTTTCCATATTTAATTAAGAGCTTTCATTTGAATAGAAACAAAAGTAGGTAAAACTAAAAAAGAATTAATTACATTTTTATGCATGGTTGATCAGTATTAATGAATAATTAAAATTTTTAATTTTCCTACGAAGACTCCCAGACAAATTATCTAAATAGAATTTCACAATTCACAAGATGTCGTTTAGAACTGGGTGCAATTAAATGAATTATTTAACTTGAAGTACCCAATGCCAGGAGTTCTCTTAAAAGTAAAAAAAAGAACATAAGACAATTCCGGGAGCCAAGCGGAATGAGAGGCTATAATTCTGTTTATGAAAAAAGATGTTATATAGAAAATATTTATTTTTCGTTCGTTTGATTGAGCTACGCCGAACAAGGGCGCTATATATACTCTCGCTCTCTATTTCACTTTCTCTCGTTTTTTCTCTCTTTCTCTCAATCACTCTCTCCCACTCATTCTCTTCCATTCTGTGTAGTTTACATTCATTCTCATACATATATATACACACACACACATACATATATATATATATATATATATATATATATATATATA
>CM052168.1:3694153-3784981 GCA_028455555.1 Augochlorella aurata | reverse complement strand
ATATATATATATATATATATATATATATATTTATATATATATATTTTATATATATATATATATTTATATATATATATATAATCTCTCTCTCTATCTATTTAAATATTTTCGGTGGTAGAATCTTGCTTACCCGAATTAGCGCGTACATATTTTATTTTTGACTTTTTCTGTTGATCGAACGTTCAATTCTGTATAAATATAACATTATTCTACATAAAGTTCAAGTCACTGTTCAATGTGTAGTTAACAATAAATAAAAAATCTTTCAAGAAGATGTAGCTAAAAATTAAATTTAATACATGCTATTAAATCCATAAATATACTATATATGTAATATTACATATATGATTATACATGTGTAAAATCTGCATTAAGAGAGTTGTATTGAATATGGAGTTCGATCAACAAAAAACGTCTATACGAAAATACTTGAAGTTTGTAAGATGTACGGTTAATCAAGATTCTACTATTAAGATTCATCTATCTATACAGTAGGTATGGCTTGAATGTGTACAGTCAATTATTTCTTAGGCTATGGAAAATATAAATCAGATGTTTATGCAGAAGTTGTATTGTCTTGGAGAAAAAACTTAGTAATGAATTTAAATGTTCCATAGATATCAAGATCACCACCATTTTTCCAAATAAAACTTTATGTTTATATTGTGCGTTCCGAGATTAATTCAACAAACTAAAGATTAGTGTCATAAAAATATGTAGTTGCATTTAAAAATTTGTAGGTAAACTTGAAGTCTTTGCAACAATTGATTTATAAATATTTCAGTCCGGCATTATCTTTTCTCGTTTAATACAAAGCAAATTCTGTGTAAACAATAATGTAGTTTTAGTAGCTTAAGAAATAATTGAATTTACGCGCTCAAACATGATGCACTGTATAATTGTTTACTACGAAAATACAAAAGTATTTACAATTTAATAAATAAGTCGCCACTTGGAGTATCCACGGGTCATAGGTCCTGTGTTATTAAATCACAGCGCCTCACACGTGTAGCCTATTAAAAAATTTATTTCTTTGAAATTTGAAACGCTCACTTTTTTAAAAAATCTGCTTTTCGTTAAGCATTCAAATTCTTCTTACTACTTTCTCGTTTTACACGTCATGTAATGATATAAAAATGAATTTAAATTTAACAATTTTTTAAAGTAAATTTTAATACTACGTCTCTCAAAATTATTCATTTAAAGTGAGATTTGTCTCTTCAATTACATTTTTTATGATTCCTTCTATCGATTCATTTTCTATAAAAATACCTTTATCATAATTTCATAGCCAATATCTGAACTCAACGTATAATTGATTTGACAATAATATCGTTAATCGAATGTAATAATTAATCTAATGTCTAGCGTTTCATTTTCCAAAGAAGCTATTTCGTTCCGATCTAATTCAGCTCAATATAATGAGTCCCCCTTCACACCACTCCACAGAGTAAGAAAAAATCTTAAAGAGAAAAATCGCTCTTTACTTTGGTCTAAGAATCCCTGCGGTCCTCTTCCTCCTTCGTCGTTTCAATGCCTTCTTCTTGTTTCGTCTCAACTACTGCTTGCTCCAAATCCTCCTTCTTTTCACTAGGAATTACTTCCATTAATTCAGTTTTTTGTTCTTCAGGTTTCACAATAGCTTCCTCTTCCTTGACAGATCCTTCTTTCACATCAACAGTAATAGAAGGTGGTTCCTGCTCCTTCGGATCTTCCGTTTCCTCTCCAGATGGACTCACGTTAGCCCACCTAGATTTACGTCCCCTGTTGTTCCGACTGTCCCTTTCCATATTTTGGTTGTTTGGATGTTTACCACCTTTTTTGTCTCTGGGATTGTCTCTTTGCGAATGATTTTCAGAATCAGAAGGCCATGAGCCGGGAGGATGTTCCTGATTCCTCCATGGAGCAGCCGACTCGGGAGGAAGAATGGATGGAGGGCCCATAGGTCCAAATGGTGGCCGAACATGTGGGCGAATATCATCAAAAGGAGGTCTGAAAAAAGCATCCGGCTCACGGGGATCAAACGGTGGACCACGTGGACCAAAAGGTCTCATACCAGGGCGAAGAGGGCGAGGTCCTAGCCCTCTTGGATGGAACATTAAAGGTCCTAGAAAAGAAATGTTTAGTAAGATTTTTATACATTTCTTTGTTTAATTGGGAATTTTATAAAAGATAACTTCTAAATGTTTAAACATTAAACAGTTAAAATGAATTTTAGATTTTATTACTCAAAAACATAACTTTTAACGAAACCCTACACTCAGGCCTTGGAATTAACCAGCACGCAACGTGAGGATCGCGATTCAGAAACTTGAATTGGCCAATCTATGCAGATAAATGACATTGTCCAACACTAATTTTGCGTTTCAATAATACAATAGTACATGACTCTTATAGATTGTAAAATTTTATTTTGAAAAAAGTGTCATATACTCTACTTCAAGAATTTTTTCTTTCTGGAGTGTAAAAATTGCACGAATGAATCTTACATATAATAATTCTACAGATACTGACAAATTCAACAATATATTCTTTATGAAATTACAAACATTTAAATATCTGTAATTTAATGCTAAACGTTTTTAAAGATATTTTCCACAACAATTTAATTTAAAAATTAACCTTCCGTTATCACACTAAGTTAAAATGACCCACATTTATTTCGAAGAAGTGAAATTAACAATTAATTCAATATAGTTGGCTGATGATTAAATATTGATTAAAAATTTTTAATTAAAAGCTTTAGATTAAATATTGTAGTTTGACACTACCAGAATATATTTCTATTACTTTATAAATATTAAAAAATTGTTTTATAAATTTAAAAGTTGTATAAATAAAAGATATTCTTACCAGGGCCACGAGCACCTAAAGGAGCTGGGCGAGGTCCAAACCCATCGGGATGTCCAGGTCTTGGACCTCTGGGTCCCATAATAGGTGGCATTCCAAACATGGGTTCAATTCCAAAAAATTCTCGTCTTCTAGGTTCAAAATCACCGCGATCAAGATGTCCTCTTGGATCGAAGCCGTCCTGAAGCCGTGGATCGAAACCATCTCGCCTAATTTCATAATCAAAACGATCCCGATCATCGAGCGGCCTTCTTCCTCTCACTTCAGACCTGTCAAATTCCTCCCTTTGACAGACAAGAATAATCAGTAACTAATTTACTTAAAATTAATTGAATTATTATCTAAAAATAGAATATTTGATGTTAAATAAACATCTATTAATATTCACTAGATGTTTTAAAAATATATGTTTCATCTAAAATGCATAGAGTATTCCATATAAAGCAAAAAGTTCAAATTATGAAATATAGACTTGTGATTTTTTTTCAAAAAAAGATACATTAAAATATTGACAGCTCCCAAATGACCATAACAATGAACTTACCTCTGTTCTCGGGGGGGTCCAAGTCTTCCAAATTCTTCTATTCTTTGCTGCCCGTGTATTCTATTATCGAACTCCTCTTGGAACATACCACCCTGTATCCTTGGAGCATCCATAAATTCTTCATGCATTTGCGATCCTCTAGGTCCTCTTCCAAAATTCTGTCTGTCTCTCTGTTGCTGAAATTCTCTTGGATCTTGAGGATTTCGAAAATCTGGAGGTCGAGCAGGAAATTCACTTCTTTCTTGAGGTAAACCAAATTTCGGTAAATCCATTAGCGATGAAAGTGGTTCACCCCGTGCTGCTCGGGAGTCATCGAAGCTTCTATCCGATCTGTCTCGATCTTGCCGGCTACGAGGGGGTATTCGGTCAACTCGGTCTTCTAGAGGAAGAGTACCGTCAGCCAATTGACGTAGGCGATCAGCTAAGCTCGGTTTAGCGTCCTTTTTCGGAGTGGAATCATTTTCCTGAAATCAAACATTTTGTTAATGAAAGCACAACTGTTTATTATTATTATTATTACAACAAAATATTCTAAATTTAAAAATTAGTACTTGAAGGCTTTGATTTTGTGGATTGCCTTCGCGATTTTCTCTGTTCTCTCTTTCTCTTCTCTCATCCCTATCTCTGTCTCTGATATCTCTCCTACGGTCGCGTCCCCGATCTCTTCCTCTACCTCTTTCCCTTCCACGATCCATTCTGGAATCATTGTTGTCTCTATCTCTGTGAGACAAATGTGTTTCTCTATCTCTTCTCTCTCTGTTTTCTCGTTCCCTGTCTCTTTCTTTGTAATCCCGATGCTGTTGCTAAATTTAAATTAGATTTATATAATTCATTATAGTACATTTTCATTACAAATATAAAAGCTGCCTGGAATTAAACATATTAGTCCAATTCTTAATACGTAGAAAGCCGAAAAATTCATTAATAAATGCTTACATCTGATTGTTGATCACCATCTGGTCTGTCGTCGTTTTGTGATAATTGGTCAATTAAGTTGCCCTTATTCTTAGCCCCATTTGAACTTTGAGGCATCGCGTCTTCCATTTCTACATCCATGTCATCCGCAGAATGTTGTTGTTGAGGTAGTTGCATTTGTAAAGGAGCAGAAGGCCCTACACCGTAAGGCTGACGTAACATTGGCAGATTTGGCATTCCCGTTTCCGTTGTTGGTGGTGGAACTCCAATTGGAGGAACATTATGTGGCATACCTAAAAATATTATGAAGTTTTTATTTGATTACTTCGTTTTTTAGTGTTTCTCATGTTGTTATAAGATAAATTTCCATTTAACCACACGCACCAGTAGAGTTGGGCTTATCGGAAGGTGCGGCAGGTGCTGGCAGAGGTATCTGAGTCAATAAACCGACACCTACGCCAGCTCCAAACGGCGAATTAACTTGTGGTGTAAGCATAGTTTGCATCATCCCTGGCGGTCCTAACAGACTTTGCATATTTGGCGGTGGTACACCTATTGGAACATTCGGCATCAAACTATGCGCCATCGGTAATCCCATTGGTCCAAGCATGCCTAAATAATAACGAGAACAATTTAACATTTCAATCAATTATTAAAAATAAAATCTCATACAACAAAAGATTAATTACGGGGGACTCCGGGCATTGTGAAAGCAGGTGGCATCATTTGTAGTTGGGTATTTGGCGGTGGCAGAAGTGCAGCTGAAGTAGGAGGTCTAATTGGGGGTGGTTGACTTGTATCAATCACTTGCTGCTGTTGTTGACCTTGTTGTTGACTCTGTTGAGACTGTTGCTGCTGAGTGGCAGTTGTAGGTTGCATTACATTCACAATACCATCAGCTAGACTTGGCATAGCAGCAGCGGCAACCAAAGCTTGTTGCTGTAATTGCAATTGCTGCTGAAGTATGTCTGCATTTGTTCCGGAATGCTTTAGTTTACCTATAAGTTGTATTAAATAATAATTATCATCAATAATTAATCACATAATTGAATTTATGACTACAAATAATTTTATTTACCTTTCAAATTAGGCGGCAGAGTATCTTCATCAATCATTCCACCTTCCTCAAGTAATTCTAGATCCTGATCAGTAACGTTAATTAATTTATTCCAAGGGATATAACTAACTCCCAATTCAACTTCCCAATAATCTTTCCATTCTTTTCCTTTTACACCTTTCCCTGGTGCCCAGGCTAACTAAAATGCATAAGCATTTTTATTATTCCAAAAACATATCTCGTTATAAAGTTTAAACATGAAATTTGTTATGAGCTACACAACTTACAGTGATTGCTTTTCCCTGCATTTTATGATTTTTAAGTTTAGTAAGAGCTCTATATGCGTCCTGTCTTCTATTCATACATATAAAAGCACAACCTCTGGGTGAAATTAAATCTATGCTGACAATATCACCAAATTCTCCAAAAGTGTCTGAAAGTTCTTCTTGATGCACCAACTTAGATAAATGCCCTACCCAAAGCGTTGTACTGCAAACTGTAAAAGATATTAGATTTCAAATTAAAAGAACATTATTTGACGTTGGTTTCAATAAGTACTATTTGTCATTATTGCAATCATGAATATCATCAATAAATATAATAATGTGAAAACTACCGCTTAATTTATCTCTCACAATTGGTGGCAGGCCTCGTTTACGCCTTTCTCTTTCCTTTTCTCGTTCTTCTTCAGTCATTTTTTCTCGACTATCATCGCGTTTTCTATCACGTCCTCTATCTCTAGAGCGAGACCTGTAATGTTATATTTCATAGTGAAATAAGAAATTAATGTAAATTTAAAAACAAATGTGAATATTTCAATTACCTCCTTCTTCTAGATCTGCTTCTCGATCGGGATTTTCTATCTCTGTCTCGATCTCGATCTCTATCCCTGTCTCTATCTCTATCCCTGTGTCGTGGTGATCTAGATCGACTGTGATGCCTATATCGATCAGGGGATCTACTTTGTGATCTTACACTATCACAATTTACAATTTCTACACTGCTACTATCTCGTCTTGCACCATTTCTATAATTATAAATTATTAACAATTAATTTTAATATTTAAATAAATGAAAAATCAAGTTATGAAAAAAGTTAAAATGTGTATAAATTTCATGAATGAGTAAACTTAATAGTAAATTGAAGCGTAAAATTAAATATTTTACCCTGAATAATCTTGCGTGTCTTGTCGTTCATCGAGAAGCGGACTTTTTTGATTCTGATGACCTTGTTGATTAATTTGCCTAATATTTGACAAAGGTTGAGAGACATACGGTAGTGCCGGTGGATAACCAGGTGGCGGTTGACTCATATCTTGTATGACTCCGCTACTTACATTTGTTGTGTATGTGTTTTGTTGATTTGGTTTCAAAATGTCCGACGGTTTTAATTCGCATTCCGACGCAAATGGTAAATTCTAAAGAAATTATTAGATTTATACAATATACGCACATTATTACATAAATGCATATAACATTTTATATTCCGCCTTAACTTACAGGGACAGTTTGAGCTAAGTGTTTATCAAACTCTTCCTCCTGTTGCTTCATTTGTTGTAGCTTTCTCATCTTTTCTTCCATTTCATGTTGCGATGAAGAAGCATTTCCTTGCATTGTTTGTTGTAACGTTTGAAGCTGTCTTAAAACCTATTACAAATTAAATAATTAATTAATTCTATTCTAGTTGCAAGTAACAAATATTGTTTTATGTAAAACATACTATCTAAACTTTTTTTAATGTATACCTCTGGATTTGTTAGAAGAAATCCAAGACTTTCTAAACTATTTCCTGTAGGAACGTTGTGTTGGCCAGTATTTGATGCTGTTGTTGCCACTGGAGAATTCGCAACAACAACGTCATCGTCTTCTTCTTCGCCATAATCAAAATCTAACAGCTTCTTGTCAAATTTCACAGAAGTTTTTTGTTCATTTGCTGCCTCTTGTTTTTTAAGCAATAATTGTTGCAAATGTTGTAGTTGATCAAGAAAAGACGCATCCATTTGACCTGCATTTGTCTGACCCTAAAACATATTGAAATCAATGGTACAGTAAAATACAATAAAAAAGTTTAATAAATAAATATTTGAAAAGAAGACATACCAAAAGCTTATTGGCATTTACTATATTTGCTGTTTCCATTTTCGTTTGTGCAAGCCAAACAGGATCAATTGTTTTTGCAGAGGAAAACAGCTTCTGATCTTTTACTGCATTTTTTGCAGTTAAGGGGGGTGTTTTAACAGCAGTTCCTGTATTACTTGTGTTATTTGTCGAAGAAGTATTCAATGTACCTGTAAAATAACAACAGGAAATTCAGTCTTATTTGAAATTTGATTAGCCAGAACTTTTAATTTCTCTGATATTATAACACTATGACAAGTGAAATTCTTTTACCATTTGCATTAACTGCTTGCTCTTTATGAATTGGATGATTTGGATCCGCAAGATCAAATAAAGGCTGTATAACCTCAGAGGGAAAAACTGCATTTTTCTGCCAAAGATTTAAAACTCTAATCACCTTACTCTTGTCTTCCTGAGGGCATTTTAGAAGATTCAAGAAGGTGGTTTGCATATTCTTAGCAAAACGTGGAGCAAAAACATCTTTCTCTACTCCAAATTGATGTCTAGACTGACGTACAATTGAATCTATAACATACAGTCCAGGCACTTTGTACTCTGGCTTACACTGTAACATAGAAATAATTGATAAAAGAATGGTCCACACATTAAAACCTAATAATATAAATTATTAAATAATATACTTTTTGAATGAATTTCTCAACACTTTGCACAACATGCTTATAGAATTTGATTGCCTTAATTGCGCCCCTAGTTAAAGAGTTCATCTTGGCCTTAGAAATTGGTGGTTTGACATCGTAAAGAGCTGAAAGCTGAAATAAGGAAAACATGTTAGTATCTCAATGAAATATTGACTGAAATATTTTGATTGTATTTGATCAAACCATACACGTCAATTTTCAAATGAGAAACGAAAAGAATAAAATGTTGAAACATTTTGATTGTATTTGGTCAAACCATGCACGTCAACTTTCAAATGACGAATGAAAAGAATAAAATATAAGTATTTCATTTATAGTTTCCAAAAATTGCTTCAATTTTTGTATAAATTATGTAATTTAGTTTTTATACTTTATGTCATTATACATATACAAACATCTATATTTACATTAAGATAGCAAAAGCATTGAATTACTTATTTCCAAATTTAACCACTTGAAATATAATAGCAAAAATAACCAATATGATTAATATAAACCATACAATTTGTTACTACCCCCTATATACTCTTCTTCCTCATTCTTCCCCCTGTTATCATTTTTCTTTAAACACACAAATATTAGCATATTTGTCTTTTCCCACTATCTAACCAATGATATAAATCTTGATTAATAACAATATCTACCGCAATCATATATCACAAAAACACTCTAAATCACAATAAAGATTCTCGTTCACTACTCTCCCCCTTGCCTGTGTATAGAGATAGTTTCTCCCCCTCTCTTGCATAGGGACTAGAAATCAAAGCATTTGTTGAACACAGCATCACTCGAATACTCATATCACGACCACTAAAGAACATCGAAAAGAGCATTTCTTCTAGGAAACTATCTCACAGTATGTGTTACTTACGACTTCGAAACAGAAAGATCATAAAGGGAAACGGGAAGAGGAGAAACGAGAGAAAAAAGGAAGAGGGAGAGTCGGCGGGCTAGAAGAAGAATCGAGGGTAAGAGTGAGCTCACCTCCGCATTAAATGCCTTAACCGCCTCCATTTCGATGAAGGTGCGAAGCACCAAGGATCTGCTATGATTCACAGGAATCCGTGATTCTCGGGACGTTCAATGTTTTCGCGATAAATCGCATGTCTTTGCTCAGGGCGCACTGTCTAGCTGGGCCATGCCACTCAAGATGGCGACGCTATTTCCCGAAAGGCATCGCGGGGCGGTGATGCATGACGTCACATGCCGCCGCGGTGCGCAGTCGGTAACGAGTTACGCTTTAATACCGATTGTCCTTCACCAATTAAAATCTAGTAAGATCAATTATATTACGTGAATCTTAACTAAATTTCAAATCCTTAATAAATCCATTGTTAATCTAAAAAATAACATTTTATGATAATTTATTGTAAATAATAAAAATATTCATTCCACTTTAAAATAATAATACTAACAGATTCATTTTAATTGAAAATTACAAGTGTTACAAGTATGTAACAATTTTCGCGATTCAATCTCGTTATATTATAATTTAAATTTACACTTTCTTTCAACATTTTGTTAATAAATACATTTTCTGTTAACATATGTACATAACATAACATACATACGATTGACATAGCACTGGAATTTACAAAACAGAAGTACCAACTGTAATTTAGCCTGTCCTGTATTCTAGTGGTTTGTTAACAATTTTGTAATTCATGTACAAATTTCTTTTATGTTCATATTGTATATAAACTTAAAGCACGCTCTAAGTATATAGATATTGTAGTGATTTCATTTTTCGAGAATAATTTTATTTATGTTCGTACATATTACATAGAAGTGAAATGATTCAAACCTATAACCAAAATTATGTACATATACATATGTAAACCAACTTAATTTAATAATCACTTTGTTAGAGTGACTTGCAGTTTTCAAATTCGTGTATTTGCAACAAAGCTTTTATTCGAGTGTTTACTTCACTTAAACATCATTGTAATAGTGATACATTTACGACATAGGTTCGTATAAATCAACTTTGTACAAATTATAATTAAAATAGGTATTTATTTATAATTTATTACACAGAAATGATAAAAATCGCAGAAGAAATTGACCTTGAAGATTACACCCTGATACTTCCTTCTGTAGCAATTGGAAATGTTGGACAGTTATCTATTGATCTATTGATATCAACATTGAATCTACAGAAAATTGGATCAATCTGGAGTTCAATGTTCCTACCAATTATTGGTCACAATCCTTATAACAAAAAGTCTAGCTCTCTGTGTACTGCTGCTGATTTTTATCTTGAAACTACTTGTAAAATAATTTTGTTACAGTTAAGATCTCCTAATGTTGGTAATTCAACTGATTTTTATAAGAAACTGGTACAATTTATTCAACTAAAAAAGCTTAGCAAGGTATGTAGTATTCCAATAAATACTAATTATATATATATATATATATATATATATATATATATACTTCATTATATTTTTTATGGTAAGAGATTCTTTCTCTTTATAGGTAATAATTTTTACTAGCAGTTATGATTACGAACGATTGGATAGATCAGATTCAAGATTAAGGTATCTTTCTTCTGATAATTCATTATTAAATAATGAACAACTTCTTCAATCTCTTAATTGGAAGGAACATACAATGAGAACTTCAGTAGACTCTACAGAAAACTGTTACATTCCTGGAGGAGGGTTTGCAAATGGTCTTTACAATTACCTTAGATCAATGGATGTTCCTTGTACTGTACTTTTTTGTTATTGTTCTGAAGGAGACAATGTTTCTGATGCATTAATGTTAGTTAAAGGTTTGAATCGGTGGTTAAATATATTAGAAACTAATTCTGATACTGGTATTAATGTTGTATATCCACCATCTTGGGAATATCTTTTTGGTAATCCACCTGCACCAGAAATATTTTAACTACCTTATGTAATTGTCTATAAATTAAATTCTGATTGAATCAAATTTGACTAAAAAGGATTTAGTTAAAAGGATCAAAAAGGATACATCAAATACAACTCATCATTATATCATTATTATATTATAAAAGTGTATTTGAAAGAATATCTAAATGACAATAAATCATGATAAGGTGACTGCATTACTATGTTAATAATTCATTAGAACATTAAATTTTTATAATAATTTATTTAAAAAATTATGTCATCATAGTGTTCAAGCTAGGAGTTTGAATTTAGCAGAAAAGGCAGAATAAGTAACTAAAGCTGCTAATAAAGCAGCAAGGAGTTCTGAATTAACCCATGGTCCTAGATAAACTCCTGGATTATTAAGTACTACCACTACTAAAGGTTTCACTGTGCTAGGATCTTCCCCATTTCTAATAGCTTTTCGTATAGCCGCATATCTTTCTTCATCATACAAATTTATTCTATAATCACCAGAACGTGCCTTCTTTACATCTTCTGTCCAAGAAACCTATAAAAATTAATTACTATTATAATTGATCCAACTAAAATTGTCTTTGCATATTATTTGCGTGACTTTCAATCTAATTAGTTGAATTAATATAAGGTTTAAAATAAAGATCATACCTGATACTTATTGTCTGAGCTTAACCTAGCAGCTGGTAATGATTTTCCTTCTACTTCTGCATATAACGTGATACCTTTCACACCATTGCTGCACTTAAGCACAAATTGCGTTGTGAAAGCAACGTTTGTTAAAATTGTAGCATCTTCTGTAACATATGCAGATGCAACAACTTCGGGCTTTTGGCAAGTTTCACCAGAAATTCTAGAAATTGCACAAACTAATAAAATGCAAACGATTATGAATTGATTCATTTTTATTTTATGCGTCACTTTTAATTGATAATTATCTACTGCACACGCAAATGAAGTATATATTAATTCCAAATCTGTGTTACACTACGACCGGTAGCTTAAATCATATTAGGTTAAGTAATGTAACGATCACAGTAACAGCTCACAGCTGCAATTGATTCGTGGCAGTGTCGCAGTGGTAGCCTCCTTGTCACCTTGTGGATGAATAAATTGCGTGGTTACACGTGGTACATTATGTATTTACAGTTGGAAACAGTGATACCAACTTTTTATTAAGAATGTATGAATATTTAAATCGTGCAAATATAGTAATTGTCCTACTCCTGCATACCTCCAGGCCGCAGCATGATCCATTAGCGAAGATCGATATAGATATTTTCATTGCTCTCATTGGCTGACGATTCATTGCTTAAATAAGATCCGCTGCGGATTGGATGCGCGGTAAAATTGTGGCGATGTGAACGCCAGCTTAGGTAGTAAGAGAAGCGTGCAGGAGTAGGTCCCATTACTGCACATGTACATATTTTCTAAGCCTGTGATTTAAACCAACAGAAAATTCTCATAATTGTAATAATGTCTCGTGCCCAAACATTAATTTCATTTTTTTATTTGAAACAAACTTTTATAAAATTGAATAATATACAAACAACATATATTTAAATAATCAAATGTTTATTTAAAGATTTAGTAACTAGTTTTGTATTTCAATCAATTCCAAGGTTCATGAATAATTGTTATTATTGAATTTACTAATTTACAAATAACACTATTCAGCATTAAAAATTGTTGCTACAGTATTATGTAAAAGCCTGATACATAAGACGAACATAATGGTATATAATGTATCACGTAACACTTAAAACTGTATAGATGACTTTTGACTATTCTAAGTCTTCAGATAAGGAAAGTTGTAAATACAATTTTAAGAGTCTGTATCGATTGGAACCACTCTGTTTCTTTTGGCATCTTGAGCAACCAAATTGTTTTAAACTTTCTGCTTGGCATTTTTGTTATTTTGAATCTTACTCTTATAGTTTATGATACAATATTGCCTCATCTGTCCGAACAGTCTTAAGAAGTACATTATATAATTGTTAATAATCAAATTCTGATATGAAATTAGATTACTTACAAAGGTATCTAATATGTTTGCTTAGTATATTACTTACAAAAATATGTTTTATTTGTCACAATATTACAAATACGTATTATGTAAATAAAATAGTAATTAGTATTAAAATAATATATAAACAATATAAATTATAGAGAGTATTTGGTATATGAATACTTAATAAATTTGTATACAGATAAAGTATAATAATCTTGCAATTGCATTTTTCTTATTCACTGATACAAATTATTCTAAAGGTACAAATATTGTTTTCCTATTATGTGTGTATCATACAATATACTACTTCATACATAATATATCTTCATTATATCAATAAATAATAAAACTTGTGGTACACAATTTTATACAATTTTAGACATTTGATATAGATTGCATAAATTATATATTAGCTACAATAAATAAATGTTTAAACTTATCCCTGTCTTTGCAATAACTTTTATGCTGCATGCAGCTTTATATACAGGGTGTTTCATCTGAATACAACCACAATATAAATAAGAAAATGTATGGTCTGATTTGGAAAACTCAAGTTAATCTTGAAATATCTTCCACCATTATATGAATTTAAAAGTTATTAATGCTATGTAAGACATCTTTTTATACTGAACCGCTTCTGTGTAAACATTTTCTTCATAGCGTCAACCCATTCCAAAATATTTCACTGTATTCAGTTAGATGAAACACGCTGTATACTTTCATAAAGTGTTTATGCAACTGAATAATATTCCATCTTTGTGATTTAATAAAAAATTGGCATAAATTAGTTATTTTTCTTAAAACTCAATTAAATTTACTTCTTTTGTTACTGTATTTATTGCTGTCGATGTTACAACTGAAGTTGTAAAGGAACGTACATGAGATCGGAAACTTGATGCAGACTCCCATGCTTCATCTCTAATGATACCTTGATTCCTTGGATACATAAGCAAGGGATCTTTCCCAGTTTTCTTGCATAATTTTTCTTGAAGCACTATCAATCGTGATCTCAAATATTCGTAACTGGCTTGCTTTAATGCATTCACCCATTGTTCTACTTGAGATTCTGAACGTCCACTTAATACATGTCTCTTGTCATGTTCATCACGAAATGCTATACTGAATGCAAATACTCCTTCTGTTGCACTGTCAATATTAATACTATAGTTTTCTAAAACAATTACTCCAGCAGGTTGCTTTGTGTCAATTTGTCCTAATTCGTTGATATTAAAATAGAATAGCAAGTTGTACTTTAATTTAAACCATTTTTCTTTAAATCCTAAAAAAAAACAGACAATGTCGAACGTACAACAAAATCAGGGTAATATCGGAATGAACAGTTTTTTTAACAGTTATAGGTTAATAAGCATAAAATTAACTCAAATGAATTATTTAAATCAGCTATTAAGAAAACTAACCTGATTTGTGCGCTCGTTTATGATTTAAACGACCTTCCAGATCAGCGGGGCCACTACTTGCCTTTGCCAGTTCTTTCTCATTAAATTTCATGATGATCAAGAATTATGTACACCCTAAAACATTACTGCGTAATACAAATGTTATCGCACAGTTATAATATCTATACGATTCATCATATTGTTGATCATGTCCACTATAGTCATCAAAGTTTGGTTATAATCCCTGAACTGCCAACAGTAAACGTAGCAATCCAATATTAGGTGCTTCATTTTTTGTTCTTCATCTTATATTCACTTTGATAGTTCAGATATTTTTATCATAAGATATATTTAATAAACTTTCCTGTCCTTGGTACGATATTATCTATCATTATAAATTCTAATAAACTGAACAGTTGTGCGTGATTACAAAGCTTGCAGAATATAGCAGTAGCGAAATTTTGAAAGGGCGCGTTTTACTATAGCAGTCTGCGAAACACGCAGATTTATAAAATTTTTAAAAATTATAATAGTTAATCAATGTTGCTTTAATATGTGTATACAAATTTCTACTTTGTAAAGATGTTTCTGAATGAAGTATATGTTAATATTAAATCGATTGGATTAATTATCTAAAGTTTACAAAAATAATAACAATGTGTTGTATGTAAACAAGATTGGTCAGCCTGTAAAATGCATATGCATTCTATTTCATACTGTTCATTCACATATGTACAAAAGATCGCAAGTGTCAACTAGACAAATTATCTGTCAAACTTTACTGACAATAACTAAGATCATTGTTTAAGAATGGATGGTTTACTTTAGTATTTACTATATATGAGTTTATTTTAGAAAAAGTATATGCCTAAGTTACACGAATCAGTGAAGTTCGCTTCATAGTGGCGATTTACAATTATTTTTTATATAATTAAGTAATGGGATCGCTAACCAGTCGACAAAATGCTGGCGTAGAAGAAGTTGATATCGTTTCAAATCATGCATACAAATATCCTCCTCGTTCTGGTTCGTATTGAATTATACACATTTTAGCATTAAACATTATAATATAAAAATTAAAATGAAATATTATAATATATGAAACTAAATAAATTAATATTTTAATCAATTATCAAGTATTAATTTCATACATTATTTCTTTAAATACACATTGTATAGGATAAACTTTTTTATTAGGGAGCTACTTTGGTAGCCATTTCATCATGGGTGGCGAGAGGTTTGATACACCTCAACCAGAAGCATATTTATTTGGAGAAAATGCTGACTTGAATTTTCTGGGAAGCAGACCTACACCTGTAAGATATATGATATTGAGTTATCATAAGAAACCATGCAGAAAATAATGTTTAAAAATATAATTTTTATTTTAGTTTCCATATCCTCCTCCACAAGCAAATGATCCGACAAAAACATTAAAAAGTTTAGTCAATATAAGAAGAGAATCATTGAGACTAGTTCGTAATGTTGATCAAACTTCTGCTTCACCTCAGTGCCATAATTTGAAACATTATGGTGATGGTGATATTGATAAGAAATCAAGTCGTTATAATATTGAATTCATATTTGACTGTGATGTACGATGTGCAATTACAATATATTATTTTTGCACTGAAGAGGTGACAACAAAGAGTGTTACGTATGTACTGGACTCAATAATAGAATCACAGCATTAAAAATCTACTTATAAGACAATATATTTCATATACAAATATGATTATTTACAGTTATACACCAAGAGATCCCTCAATGAACTCTGAAACGTATTACTACAAAAAAGGTGCAAATCAGTTATTTTCAAAAACATCACACGTGTTTGATCCATTAGCATATAATGAAGAGGATTTGTTATATAATGCTGATAGGGAAGTATGTAGTTCCAAAATATGTTTATACTACGTCCTTGTATCCCTTGAATTACTATATAATAATTGTAATTATCTGTAGATAATACCAATAGCAATCCATTGTGTAGCAGAAGAAGGCTCGGATGAACCAAAACAATCTCACACAACAATTGCAGTTGTCGAAAAACATTCAGATGGAACATATGTATTAAAGGCACTTAAACAGAAGCTTTATGTCGATGGTCTTTGTTATTTGCTTCAAGAAATATATGGTATAGAAAACAAAAATGCTGAAAATGCTAAGGTATGAATAAAAGCCATTTTCATATTAAATTATATTTATTTCCTCTAATTATTATTGTAGCAACAAGGTAGTGATGAAGATACAGATGATAATGGATCAGAATGTGTTATTTGCATGTACGATGTGCGAGACACATTAATATTGCCATGTAGACATTTATGTTTGTGCAATGGTTGCGCTGATTCTCTTCGATACCAAGCCAACAATTGTCCAATATGTCGTGCTCCTTTTAGAGCTCTTCTTCAGATCAAAGCACTACAAAGATCAACTGGGGCTGTTATATCAAACCCTCCATTACCAGAAGTTAATACTTATTTTTACATATTAGTGATTGCTATTTAAGAAATTTTTATACAATTAATAAAATTCAACTAATAAAATGTTAAATGATTAGGGAAGTTGTGAAAACATTCCATCTGGCTATGAGGCTGTATCATTAATAGAAGCATTAAATGGTCCATATATTCCAAGAACTGCTGTTCTTGCACCAGAATCTCCAGACACACCTGATACAGATACAGCAAGTGCAATACAAGCAGCTGAAGCATTAAATAGGTAAAATGCTTTGGAAATTACATATTTTGTTTCATAATTTAATTAATTTAAATATTTTATTTAATAGATCTGTTGAACGTACACCTGTATTAAAACATGCATCTTCAAAAGAAGTAGATACATCTGCTAGGTCAAGTGGCACTGCATGTCCTACTCCAGAATTTCGAATGTCAGTTTTATTGGCTAGAGATGAACATTCAGGTTCGCAAAAAGACCTTCATACCCGATCTCCAGGAATGAGGATAAAATCTTCCGGACATATACGCGAAAAATCTTCCTTAAAATCTCGAGATACTCTTAGACTTGTTAACGAAAAGCAACCTGTGTCCCTTTATGAGGTAATTTATTGGTGTTCATAAATTAGTACTTCTATTCATTTCTATAACATTTTAAGTACAATATTTAACCTTTGTACATCGTTTGATTCGATTTCACCCACAGATGGATACTTTTAATTGTAATTTTTCTTACAGAAATATAGAAATTAATTTAATGTCAATAGCTTCTAAAATTGACAGTGGTGAAAAAAATGTGTAAATTTTCAAATTATAAATATTTCAATTTTCTGAGCAGTATAAAACAGTTAATATTAATTTATCACAAATTGTTAAATAAATCAATATTTACAGGGACAAGGACAAGATGACGATAGTGAAGCAGAAAAGCTATCTCCTTTATTGGATGCAGCAACGAGTACAGAAGCACTTGATACTCATAATCATAGAATATGTGACATAGATGTTGACGATGAGATTCAAAACACAGAAAATGAGAATGATACCGATGCAACATGTCATTCCCACTAAAGAAATAATGTTCATGAAGAAATGTTTAATCGTATCTGTTTCCAATATGTATAATTAATTCAATTGCTTTTTGTAACATAAAACTGCTTATAATTCTTTAAAATATAATTTTACATTGTAAATAATACATTACTACATGTAAATTGAATAACATTTGGAACTTGTTTTCTTTTTTTCGATACAAATAAATACTAAAATTTAGTGTTTATTATATCGTTCATATAACTATCATTTTCTATATAAACTCATCTTTACATATTCATTTTTAGTATACATTGCACATTTTTATTCCTTATAGTGTTTATATCATTACAGAGCACTAATTTAGTTTAATAAATGGACTTGCTAAAAATTTTAATAAATTCTTTTGCAAAATATTTCGTATTTGTATGTTTCTGAAATTCAAGAAAATGTTGACAGTGTGTTACAATACGTAAACTCAACTTTTTAAAATGTTACTTGTATACAAAATTTCACCAATCTATTAACACAATTATAATTTTATAAAGGTGTCCTAACTGTATAAGAACAGAACTATCTTATCGAATAAGTTGAAGGATCAATGAAACTAGTATGCAAAAGGACAGTAACATATTCGGAACGGCTCTAATAATTTGAATATTGCAGTGATTTTTATGCTACTACTTTCCCAAATTATTTACTGCACAAAGCCTTTAATACAAATTGCTTGACATTTTTCTCGCAGCTTTGAATTTATTGATAGCACCAAAAATTATCATCCGTTCCAAAAATGTTAAGTATAAAATAAGATTAATGCCATGTGTTTCTGTATAATTTCTTTAATGAAATTGAAGTCAAAAAGATTATTTGTTCTTTACGCAGCAGCAAGAATCTTCCTGAACTTCTTCCATTCGTCCAAAGGACCATGCTCAGGCAAGTACTTAACATTGCAACCATCTGGAGCAAGGCGACCAGCTATTTTAAGTGCTTCATATTCAGCTCGATCATATTTTGTAAATCCCCATTTCTTTGAAACATAAATTTTCTGACGACCAGGGAACTTAAATTTGGCACGGCGCAGTGCTTCGACAACAGCAGCCTTATGACGATCTGATGATCGTACACTCATTATAGGTTGTCCAATATGTACTCTAGCCACAGTACCTTGTGGTTTACCAAAAGCTCCTCTCATTCCAGTTTGGAGCCTTGCATGTAAAAAACGAAATTTTATCAAAATCAGTTACAAGCATCTAATTTTCTAATTTTTATCCAATTATAGGAAAAATGATGTGCTTCAATTAATTTAATATCATATACACACCTATCAGCTCCGGCACACGATAACATTTTGTTAATGCGAATAACATGGAATGGATGAAGTCTCATACGAATATGGAACTGATCCTTTCCAGCATTTTTCACCATATATTTGTTCGCACAAATACGTCCTGCTTCAAGTGCTTCTGAACTAAGTTGCTCATATTCATCGGACACTAAATGCACACATAATGGAAAATCTTCCACTGAAGCTTTCTTTTTCCCAAGATCGAAGATGCGAATCTTTGGGTCCGGTACACCACGACAGAACCTTGATTTTGGATACGGCTTGTTCTTACAATACCGATAACTATAATAAAGGAGATAAATATTTCAGACTGGGTATAGGAAAAACTACTATAAGTCAAACGAACATTTCTAGCCTAACTCATCATTTATAAAATAGTAAATATATGAAAATTTTACACGCATCATTAACAAACGAAAAATTACAAAATATTTTAATGTTGTGTGTTTCACTAATACTTTAATAAAATTAAAAACATAGATATTATATTACGTACCATCTGGCTGGTCGGCGCCCCATATTGACTATTAGAAAAGAAAAAATATTAGTAAAATAAGTATAGAACACTTGCGAAAATTTATTTAATAAATTACAAAAGGATAGGATATATTGATGTTTAATATATTTTGGGATAATTTTGGATTTTAATGAACGAATAAAAACATTTACCTCACGATGCCACGCGATGCCAAACAAGAAAGGAACTACTGCTCTGAACTAAGGCACAGATCAAAATTAAATTAAGAGTCTTCTGTGCAGTGACGATTTGAGGATTTCTTATGTCAGCGCTTTCTGCGGTGAAATGATGCACTTTCGATAGATTGAAGCCAGTTCGTGGACTATCATACCATCGCTTTGGATCAGGACTCGGAATCACAGTATGGAACCTACTCCTGCACGTTTTTCTTACTCCCTAGTTGGCGTGCACATCCCCACCATTTTACTGCGTATCCAATCCGCAATGGATCCTGTTTCAGCAGTGAATCGTCAGCCAATAAGAACAATGAAAATTTCTATATCGACCCTGGATAACGGATCACGCTGCAACCTGGAGGTATGCAGGAGTAGGACCCATTATTATGACTGCATATGATAAAGGCAGAGCATTTTCGGAGACTACAACGGAGACTGTACTTTGAAATGTACTACATTATTGAATCTCAGTTGTGAGATCTTGCATGCAACACATTTTTATATGACAGAGCAAAAAGATCAAATCAATACAACTTAATTATATATTGTATCGTATTCTAATAAATATTTATGTTACATATATTAAAATTTTCTTTATCGACCAAGCCTTGAAAGTATTTACGAGATTGCGAGTTTCTCGATGACTTTTTCAATAAGTTCTCTTGCGACTGTTCTTTAGAAGATTCCTACGCTTCTTGCAAATATGGCATAGCAAATAGCAATATACATTTTAGTAAGAAAAAATAACCAAACATTATCTTAAAAAAGAATCCGTAAAGGAAAGGAGTTTAACGACAATACCTTTACGTTTTTTTACTGGAAGAAGAGCGAACAAACCAGTTCCGCGTGTCATCATATATTTCATATGAATTGACAGCAATCTCCATCGGTTTTTAAAAACTGTGAGAGAGATGTTATGTCAAGGTTATGTTGACCACGAACGCAACTTATATGTACCTTACAAGTATACATAAAAAGCAAAGAACTAGAAGAAGTAACTATTTTGTTCAAAATTTAATCAGGTTTTGTGATGAAAATATAATAGTCTCTAAAATTATTTTAAATCCTACAAACTGTACAATATTTAATAATTTATAATAATATGCTATATCTTCTGAGAGCGATTCAGAATCAGAATATGGATACGCAAAGTCGGAAAGCGGCTTAGAAGAAAGTTATAATTATAGTAGTGATTCTGAAGATATATTCTGAAGATATAACCAAATCCACATCCTCAAAGGTTTCCATTTGTTACCGTCCCTGATTCAACTTTTCTTTCGGTGGAGAATTTTGATATACTGCGCTTTTGTTAAATTATTTTCAATTCTCGATTATATTCGAGTGTGAAAAATTATAACAGCATAAAATACAACGCCGCTCGAATTATCTCGAGTGTGCACAGTTTGGCCTGTTTAGCGCGCTCAAATTAACTCGGACGTATAAGTTAAGGGGTTAATATATATAAAAAATTAAAAATGGATTTTTGGACAAGTCCACATGATTGTTTAATAAAAGTATGTCAAATAAAAAATGTAGCTAGAATCCATTTCTGTATTACTGTACTACTGTAGTATTCTGTATTACTTGTATGGATTCCAAGTCTGTATTATTTAGAATTCGTATGAATCCCAAGTCTGTATTATTTAGGATTCGTATGAATCCCAAGTCTGTATTATTTAGGATTCGTATGAATCCCAAGTCTGTATTATTTAGGATTCATAAGGATCCCAGGCCTGTGTTGTCGCCGACAAGCAGGAGAGAAATCGCTTAAACGCTTTTGTCGGAGTCGGAGGCATCGATAGTTTTCATAAAATGTAAATTTAGCTATCTCAGACATGTGTATGTACACTTTTCATTGTTGCAGTTATATGTAGTTTATTGGCTGATCGTTCCATTTATGTAAATTTCGCTAGCGTGTCACAGTATTTTCTACAGAGTCGGTAATTCAGACCCTGAGATAGAAAACATATTGCGTGCAATGCTGTACGGATCTTAAGTCTGTGGTGACATGTAGTGATGTTCAGAGTTGTCAAGCATTGTATGTGTATTTTCAATTCACACGAAATGCAGATGAAGTTTTTTCTACGTTTGTAGAGGGGTTATGTACTTTGTACAGGACGTCTGATTAAGGAAACTAGAGACAAGTTATAACATACAATGGCTCCAGAAAGATTAACTAATATTACTGGAAATCAGTTAAGAAATGTGCCGCAGTTTACATCCAGGTATAATTTATAACAAAACGACAACTTAGTGAAAGGCATCAGTAATATGGATTTAAAAAAATAAGACAGCTGTACAATATTCGATAGTAAAATTAATGCATGAATACGTCATTAAAGAATGTATTATCAACAAAATAATCAGTTCTAAAGTGAATTATTATTTGTAAACCATTTCAATAATTGTGTCCCATAAAAAATGCGTTTCCTTACAATTTTGTTGCTCTTTCTGTAATTATCGTAAATAATAACGAAATTATTTACAGTATATCAAATGCTTCGGCACCATTTACTGCTGTAAGCAATCAATCAGGAAATCCACCACCAATACCACCTCGTCAACCAGTTCAAAATTATTCTGGTTTAAATGATTATAGAATGTATGGGTCCAACTATTATAATGGATATGGGTATGGAAGTCAATACAGAGGACCTAGTGCTTATGGAGGATATAGTTCATATGGTTATAGTCCATATTCTAGTTATAATAATTATGGATCTTTTAATAATCCTAGTGGCGATGTTGAAAATAGGTAAATCATGATTTTAATGCAATTTAAAATATGCTTATTGAACCATTTAAATTCTTTTTATCATTTGCAACAGTTACTAAAATTTATGATTTATATACTTTTATCATGGTAGAATTTTAGTGTAATTATAACAATTTGTAAAGTATATTTTATTAAAAAAAGAAATTAGTAACTTAAGAAAGCTATTTGTTCATACAAAATATTATAAAGATTTTTCTGTTTATAATTATTTGTTGTTACAGATTCTTCCAGTACTTCGAAGAAAGTACTAGACCAACATTTCAAATAATTGAAACAGTACTGCAAACATTTTCATCGATGACAATGCTTCTGGAATCGACATATTTTACTTTAACAAATTCGTTTAAGGCAATTATAAGTGTTGCTGAAAATGTTGGAAGATTACGTTCAACTATAAGTCAATTGTTTAATACTTTTGCTTTAATTAGGTTTTTAAAATGGTTATACAAAAAAATTATGTGCACTGCTGGTAAGATTAATAAAAATGATTTGTATACTATTAAAATATTTTAGTATATATATCGAACACTTCTCTTCAGGTTTCAAAGGTGAAAGTTCTCTGAATGATGAATTATGGGAAAGATCTATAGCAAAAATTGGAAATGAAAATGTTAATAATTCTTCTTTCTGGTCTAGCCTTTTCCTCTTTAGTGTCTTCTTTTTAATACCTTATATAATTCATAAAATTACAAATAGTATTAGGAACGTGCAAGTAAGAGGTATGACAACTACAATTTACTTTTTTATTATTAAAAAATAAAAATTTCTATTTTACATATACAAGATTAATAACATTTTTATATTCATATTGTAGGTAAGGATCCAAAGGATTGGTACCAATATGATCAACCAGTATTTGTTGCATCAGTGTTATATGACTTCACTGCATCAAACAGTGAAGAATTAAGTATAAGAGTTGGTCAGAAACTTTATCTTGCACCTCAAGCTTTGCAACCTAAAAATTTGCCAGGATGGTGCAGAGCTACTGACAATACAAATGTTGGCCTCATTCCTTATAATTATATTAAGGTTATAGGACAATTAAAGAAACGGAAGGAAAATGAAGTAACTTCTATAACTGAAGAGAAATCTTCTAATGAAAGTAGTTATAAAAATACTACTGAAAATTCTGAGATTTTTAAAACAAATGAAAATGTTACAAATGATATGAAGACACAGTCTATCTAAAAACCTAATACAAAACATTTTTTGAAGATGTCAGATTTATATGGGAATATGAAACATGCAATAATAAGAAAGAATAATAATCCATAAAATTCTTAATTATTTTAAGTTTTATATTTGTCAATATATTACTTATGGGTTTGTTTTCAAATCAACTTTCAAGCAACAGCAACAAAAATGGTCAAAGAGACTTTAATATTAAGAACATTCTATACAAATATTGTAAAGATTTTATATAAAAGAAAATTTATAAAAGTGGGAAATTTATCTGCATTAAAAATTTTAAAAATGACTGAAATCATGTATTTACAATAATGTATAATAAAGTAAATAATTAAAATAAGAATAAATCAACCATTTTACGGGAATCTAGCAAACAAGGTTTTGAATGATATTTACATACTGTGATAGATAATTTTAGTAATTGTATCTCTATTTTATTGTTAAATTTGTGTACAAGTCTCAATGTTAAACTTAATTTTTATTTGTAATTAACTGGATACGTAAATAAATATTGCTTTCTTTTTAAATAAATGATATTAAACAATTTGTAATTTAATGATATAATATAGTGATGTTACTTAAGGGTGGGCAGGTACTCGACATTTTCAGGCACCAAAGCCTGGGGTCGGAATCCGAAAGCTTGTGCTACTCGGGTACCTGACATCGAAGTCGAGTCAAGTACTACAAAGTTGAGCTGGAAATCCTAAAATCTATAAGATCCTAACAATACCTCACTAGACTTCGATGTACGGTACTCGAATATCAGAAATTTTTAGGACCTCACCCAAATCCAAAATGCCGCTTACCCGCCCACCCTTAATGTTATTTACTATTTTATAGCAATAGATATATTAAATTTATTACAATATGAAAGAGATTTGTCTGAAGAAAGAAAACGTAAAATAACGATTTGATATATATATATTTTTACAAGATTTAAATTTGTCTAAGAACAATTATACTCACCATAACAGTTAACAATGGCTACATTTCTAAATTATAAAAATAAATTTAATTGAAGCGAAGGAAATTTTTCTAAAGGAAAATCTTAAAAAATTTAAAAGTTCATACACATTAAAATACTTTATAGGTATATGTATATTATATTTATATATGTATATATATATATGTGCATGCGCGCGCTCGCACGCGCATATTTTTATATATTTCACAATTTCACTTCCTCTCTTTTTTCCAACAATGTCAACAACAGATTCTACATTTTCTACATAACGAATTCTGCAGTCATTTTAGCTTTCTAAAGAAGGGAATGTTTTTGTTAGGAAGGAAAAAAGTATGAAAAGAAGAGAAAAGAGAAAATGAGAAAGGCATTTTTTTAATCAGTGAACTTGCGATTGGGATTGCTTCCAAACAGAGAACCACGTATTTCTGGTATTAACTGCGCTGCGATTAATTCTAATCGTGTTTCCAAAGTGTTGCTGACTTTTATGCGTCCTGTGAAAGGTTACATTTTTTATATACTTTAAAAGTGAAATATGGTATAAGTTTGGAAAGGAATGTGAGGTAAATTTGATAAGAAAATACCTCTTGCTGCAAATAGATCAACACCACCACAACTGTTAGCTGGGATAAAATTATCTTGATCAATTTTAACTGTTACATCTTTCATTGTTGCTTGTTTATAGGCATCTTGGACACTGTCAAGAAGTGATTCAACCAAAGGAAGATCTACTTGACGTACACGAATAGTAACATGGCTTTCTGTCAGCTGTATACAGGAATGTATAAATATTTTTTAATGTCTGACAACATTTACTGATTAAAAATATGTATAAGCATACCTGAAATAATCCTTGCACAATCAATAATTTTAAAATGTCCTTGTATCGTGCATCTTTAGTTACTTCTCCTAATCTCTTCCTAGCTTCATCTAGTACATTACGAACATGATCTTCCCTTACTTTCAAAACTTTCAAACGTGCCTGGTTAAGCATGTTTGATGACTGACTGCACAACAAATTTCATAAACAAATTACAGAACATTTTATATTACTATGTATTAAATATATGTATTGTAAAATGCCAAAATTATTCTTTATCTTAAACATACATTTTCTTTTGTAGTTCGACTTGTTTTTCCTTTTTTTCATAGTATTCCATGATTTTTAATCTTTGTTGCTGAACCAAGCGACCTTTTTCAATATTAAATTCTTCCTCTGCTTTAGCATCAATTTCTTCTGCCTTTTCATTAGCTTCTTGTTCAATAAAGGCCATCATATGATTAATCTAAAAATATAAGATTACAAAAAACATTTCAATCACTTTTAAATATTGAAATAAAATTGAATATAAGGAAAATTCCAAAGATATTTAAAATTTTATTTAATTCTAACAACATATATTTCTATGTGAAGTTTGTTTAATAAAATTATAATATAATTTTAAATAATTTTATTGAATTCTCAGTAAACTAATCATTAACTAATATCATTAGTTAATATATTATAAAAACATCAATATAGTTTCTTACAAGATACAATGTATTCAAGAGTATTTAAGGTCACAAGAACAAAAATTGCCATCTATGGAAAAACAATGCAGAAAATATTTGGTCTCAACAAAAAAAAATAATAAATCGTAATTCATTTAAAACAAAAGAACTAATGCAATGCAAGATATGTATTATGGTCAGTTACAATTGTATGGATAGCACTGGAAAATCTATATCAAGAGAGAAGTAAAATTGTTGAATATTTTCCATATTAGAAAAAGATAGACGAGCACAAAAAATTAATTTTGACAAGAGGAGCTGTTAAAAACAAATATTTCAGTGAAGCAACAATATATAGAATAAAATTCAAAAATAGCTTAAAATCAATGCTCATCAGGATTGTGTGAATAACTGAATTTAAATAGTTTTATACCTGCTTTTGTACATCTGCATCGCTCAATGCCATTTTGATGTTTTAGAACTTCTTATTTCGTTTATAATCAAGATTTTCTGAATTACGTTCGATGTCTGTCTCGAATAGGATTTTTCAACGAGTTAACGCCTACTGACAAAAGTGTCTTCACTTAATGACGATCATATGACACGGACAATGTGTTCCTAAAGTGGTTCAGTACTGTAGCTTGAAGGAGGAAGCAGGTGCGTTCCGAAAGTACAATAACATTTGCTTTGTATGATCATTTCATAAAATTAAATAAAATGGTGTATACAATAATTACGAAGCATATTTTTACACTTCCATATTCTATAAATCTAAAGAATATTGTGAACGTGAATATATGTTTTTTTTTAATCTTGGTAAATTTATTCTAATTACAGTTGAGGAGATTAATAAAAATTTTAAAACTAATTATTTTAGTGTTACTATAGAAATAATAATTGATTGGAAGGTTATAAAAATTGTATATTTCATACTTTTTATAAGAATATTTTACATAATATTTTATACATATGTACAAAAGTATACATTCACACGTACATACATACAATATTGTACTATATGCAGCTTGAAATGGTTAACGCGTCCTTTGTAGTCTCGTGAGAAATATGTATTCAAAAAGCACTAGTATGTGGAACCAACGTGCACAATAAAAAACTCCCATTTTATTGTGACATTTCATTGCATTTCAAAAGTTGAATTAACTAGCTCGTCTTCAGCGTGCGTGTCGGTGGTTTTGCATTTCATACTTTTATAAGAAAACACTGTTCTTGATTGGAATTAAGTGTTCTTTCATAAAATAACTCAATTTCACTTGTTTGAACAGGTAACTCAGATTTAAGTAACTGTCAAATCAGTTAACTGTCAAATAAATTTCGAAGAGGTAACATTTCTTTGACTCTAACCTAGAAAAACACGCGCTAGTTTTCGTAATCTTATTCTCTAAATGTACGGACTTATTTTTACCAATACAATATTCACGATCTCCTCATAATTATTTCAATTGTTTTTAACAGTTCATATCTTGTGCATCTTTTGTATGTTTTTTCCAAAAAATTAATTTTTGTTTATTGTACATTAAGTTTTAAGGTTAAGTTATCAGTTGATATTAGAATTAATAAGCAATTATTTAATAATGTTGAGATCATTAACAAGTATTAAATTTCATTATTTCAGTAACTGATTCATCCGTTAATAACTACGTGCTATCACTTTTTATCGAAACATCATGCGAAGACTTGCTGATTTAATTCTATTGTACAATGTACAATTACTTTGATCCTATTCGTTTTTTTTCGATTCAATATGATTATGCTTTGTTTTAGAAACATTTAATATGTGATTGAATCAGCAGAGAGATCATTTTTGTTAAAATGATGAAAATATAATTGCCAAAATGGATAAATTAAAGAACATTATCTTTTATTACAAATTTGATTGAAATTTAATATTGTGTTAAACTTAAACTATCGTCTTTGTCAGAATATCAGAAGGATACAAAGTTATCATAAATAGTTTAATGAGTTAAAAATAATCTTAGTTTTTTTATTTGTGAGTAAAGTATTCTGTTTATTTAATTAAACAATTATATGACACTTAAATTACATGATTAGATGTGAAAAAGAGATATATGTGATCTAGTAATATTATTAATGTATTACAAATTTATTAAAATAATTGTATAACTTTTAAGTAGTCTAGTAGTATTATAATTATGAATAATTAATGTGGAAAAGTAAGGAATTATGAACCTATTATTTGGATTGCAACAATGAGTAATTATAATAAACATATATATTAAGTATTAAGTTGAAATTTTATATTTGTAGGAGAATAGGAAAAAAGATGTCAAGTGCAGAGTCTTTAGCAGAAGAAACTGATGTAGTTCAAATTCTTCGACAATGGGAAGAAGAACATTTGACACCTACATATGACCCTATACCAACACTTCAAAGACTGGCAGAAATTATAGAATTGGAAACAGAAAATTATTTAAAAATGGATCCAGACCCATTTGATGAAAGACATCCATCACGTACAGATCCAGAGTGTAATTTTGGACACATATTGAAAGTTTTATTTAGAAAAGATAACTTTATGACCAAGGTAAATTAATATAAGTAGTGAAAATTCTTATTGTAATTTATCTTGTACAGTTATGGTATATAAAATTATTGTTTGATATTTTGTATTGTTACAGCTTATAAATGATTATTTGCGAGATACTTACTGGTCTCGTGCAGGTGTCACAGGTCGTGATGTTAGAAAACTGAATATTGCAGCCTGTCGTCTTATGCTTGATATTCTTCCTGGGTTAGAAACTTCTGCAGTATTTCAACCTGATATGGAAGGACTTATTCATCGCCTTTTTTCATGGGCGGAAAAAAGTATAGAACCTTTACAAAGTTATGCAACTGGTCTTGTAGCTGCAGCTATGGAAGTACAAGAGATTGCTACCGGTATGTTTTAAATATTTTACAGATGTCTTATCCCTTTCGTTACAAAAGCTGATTATAGTTGGCACCCACGTGATAATCTTTGTGTACAGGTGCCGACTATAGGTAATGAATTCTACCTTATTTGTAAAGTATCTTTTGATTCTATTGACCCATATTGGAGTAATGATACTAAAAGTACATTTTGAACACATGTAATACATTTTGGCCATCGAGATAAGCTTCTTCCATTTTTTCTATCCAATATATAATGTGTGTACTTTTGGTACAGTGTAGAACCGCCGTTCAGCGGCGGTTCTTCAGCAAAACGAACTGGCATAATGAAAGGGTTAAAAGAGAATGTTTTAAAGTCCACAGAAACTGCAATATCTAAAGTGTGTTAAAAGAAAATAAATTATATAATAATGTTGTTTTAGGATTTAGAGAACAAAATGGGAAAATGGTGCCTTTAATGTTACAAAGGCTTCATAAGTTACAGGAGAAGGCACAAGAAGATAGACAACTCGCAGCTAATAATAGACCATTTTCACATTTTGGTGAAGACAGGAATAGTGTAGGAGATGGAGAAAATAAAGGTGTACCTGGAAAAAGAAAAGTAAGACTAATGTCACGTATTACAATGAGAGTATTATTACCAATCAATTTTAAAAACTTACTATTATTTATAAGATTTAATTAAATTATATTTAAATATTACTTTTATATCAATTTGTCTCGATTGAAGGTCCGAGAAAAACGAAAAGAGAATGGGGTTCTTAAAAGCCCCAATCATAGTGATTGTTTTTCTGAGAAAGAAGATGATTATCTTCAGTCTCCAGACGACTCTGCTCCATTACCTAAAAAGAAGAAAAATGATACAGAGTGTGAAACACCCATAAAGAACGATGTCATGTATTTAGAAATAATGTCCCCACCTTTATCAGTGCCAAAGAGCTTCAATTCTAATAATCACATGACACCATCCAAGGCACAAAGCACTCATAGCAGACCAATGAGTGCTTCTTCAGCACGTTGCAATCTGTCAAAGAACTCTACACCTCTGTCACAGAGTTCTAGTTCTCCATCTACTTTATTGGAAGGAAATTCTAATTCCTCATGGGCAGAAATGGAGTCATATGTTATTGGAAATATGCAAATACATCCTCCAACACTATCTACAAGACAAATGTTAATATTGAGGTAAAACCATTGTTATTGTTATAATCGTTTATGATACTTAACATTTTGGGGATAATGTTGATAAATGTAAATTAAACTTTAATGATCGATTGATGACACTGCTTCAAAGTGATAATATAACGAATAACTTAAGTAATTGTACTAATAGTATTTAATTTAATTTTTACTACTGATGTTTTACTATTAGCAACAGTGATACTTATTAAAGAGTTTTTTTTTTATTTTATAACAGGTATCTCACACCAATGGGTGAATATCAAGAATTCTTAGGTCATGTATTTGAACAAAATGCTCTGGAACTAATTCTTAAATATATTAATGTTAGAGAAACCAAGGATAGTCGTCTAGCCTTTGAAGCTCTGAAATATTTAGCTTCTCTTCTCTGCCATAAGAAATTCTCTATTGAGTTCCTCAATGTTGGAGGTTTACAAAAACTATTAGATGTTCCAAGACCCAGTGTTGCAGCAACTGGTGTTTCTATATGTTTATACTACTTAGCATACTGTGAAGATGCAATGGAAAGGGTGTGTCTGTTGCCAAAACATGTTATATCAGATCTTGTTACTTATGCATTGTGGCTCTTAGAACGAAGTCATGATTCTGGGAGATGCCACGCAACAATGTTTTTTGGTTTCTCCTTTCCATTTAAAGTAATATTACAGGAATTTGATGCACAGGATGGATTAAGAAAACTTTTCAATGTGGTAATTATTTTTCTGTATCGTAACTTCAGTTTATATAAGATAGTGATAAGTGTATCAAATGAATCAATTAGTAATTAATCAACCTTTTTTAAGATATCCACATTACCAATTTTAAATTTAGAAGAAGAACCAACATTAAATGATGATGAAGAGTGCGCTTCTAGACAAATAGTTCGACACGTTGCAGTAGCTTTAAAACGGTACATGGAAGCCCACTTACATCTAAAAGCAGAGCAACTACAGAGAGCTGAAAATGTTAGAGCCGAACGTGATACATTGCAACCATCTTTACCTCCTTATAAAGCTTGTAAATTAAGTAGTGAAGAAGTACAAGCAAAGGTAATACATTTTTAATCCTCACTGTCTTTCATTTTTGCAATTAATCTAATAATAAAAAATCAAAATAATGAAATTATAAATAATTAACTTTATAATAAGTTAAAAATTACATTTTTTCACGTCATCTGAAACTAACAGAACTTTGTATATTTACGACTTTTAAACAATGTTTACAGCTAATTAAATTTAACTATCTACACGAATTTAAAATTATTTCATTATTATTATAGCTGGAAATTCTTCAAGACTTAATGTCTGTAAGAGCAGTATGGCCTCCCGTAGAAGAACTACATCGTCTTGGAGGCATAACGCTTCTATTGCAAATTATTGCTTTTGCTAGAGAATGGAATTATAGCGGTCGTGTTCACACGACTTCCAGTGCGGAAACAGTTCGTTCCTGTCTTGATGTAATAGCTATTTGTTCTGTCGTGCCAAAAGTAATGCTTCTTCTTTGTGAAAGAGTGGATATGCCAGATATGTCGATGACGATGGCAATCAATTTACTTTTGGCTGCCGCAGAGTGTGAAATTATAGCTGATGCTGATGTGCAAAGAGCTGCACTAAGAGCTGTAATCAATTGTGTCTGTGCTCCAATAAACAGGGTAAATAAATAAAGTGAATTTAAAATTAGATTTAACAAATTTTATTTCTTAATGCATTAATAATTTACTTTTTAATTCTTTTTGCCTTAGATTGGTGGTAATGTTGCTAGATATTCAGTAACAGGCTCTGCTAAAAAGAAAGCAAATATTAATAATAGTGAAGAATTGATTCAAAAACTTTGGGAGAGCGTCAGATCCAATAATGGAATAATGGTATAGTAGTATTGTATTTATTAATTTAATACTTATTATAAATTAATAATAATGATTTTGTAACATCCAGATGTTTTATATGATACACCCTCATTTCATAATATTATACAGTATCATATTTATCCTTATCTACTTTATAGGTGTTGTTACAATTAATGATGGTGAAAACTCCCATCACAGATGCAGATAGCATAAGAGCATTAGCATGCCGTGCTCTGGCAGGATTAGCACGTAGTGAAAAAGTCAGACAAATTATTAGTAAGCTTCCAATGTTTACTGATGGGCAAATTCAGGCCCTAATGAAAGATCCTATACTTCAAGAAAAAAGACAGGAACATGTTATGTTTCAAAAATATGCTTTAGAGCTAATGGAAAGGGTGTCCGGAAAAGCGAAACCTACTGGAGCAGAATATGAAATTTCTTTAGCTAGTCTACACAGAGTAAGTCGTTTTAATAATAATTAAACATATTATAGGTTTTACTGATAAGCTATAATTGAATACATTAATCAACCTTGTTTTGTTATATAAATTTTTGTTTATAAATTATATGACTTTCGTGTTTTATAGGCAAACGTGGTAGCGCAAACAAGAATACAATACAACGAACAACAGTTGAATCAATTAATATACCAACATTTAATATCAAAAGGTTTAACAGAAACAGCAACAACTTTTCAAAAAGAAGCAACCCTAGATTCTTCAACAACAATGAAACCTATAATAACATATCATCCACTTACATACCGTAATCCAGCAACCACCGGAGTAAGATATAATAATAAAATTAGTTAAATCTTCTTAATATATAATTTAATGTCATTTTTTAGCCTAGGAATGGATTTTCACCAGGAGCACCTGTTAATTTATACAATACAAGTAGATCTAATCAAAGAGAAGTGGCTTCTCGAACTAACACTACCCCCACTTCGTCATCGAGATTTATATCCCATTCAGCTACTAGTTCAAGCTCACCGTCTCTGACATCTGCAAATAATCTGCGCTTGAAACTTTCTGATTGTCCCAATCAAAATGCTGTTCCACCTAGTACAAATCAGCCAATTAAATTACAAATTACAACAAAGTGAGTTTGAATCTTATAGCATTTTTAAACAAATTAATTATTTAATAGCAAAAATGATTTTCAAAAACGTGAATAAATGATTTCAGAAAAAATCAAGTTGATAAACAGCCTCTAGTCAATTCTATGAATTGTCAATCTACTATTCAGTCGACTACATGCAGATCATTACAAAAACAAATTTCAAGAGATCCTGGAGGCGCCACAGCTGCTGGTGTTGCTACCTCTAATCCATCTACTATAACATTGGATTCCATTATTACAGAATATTTAACTAATCAACATGCATTGTGTAAAAATCCTATGGTTACTTGTCCACAATTTAATCTTTTTGAGTAAGGGTCTTAAATTTTTAATTATATAATATTTTCATTTTAAATTATATCTTATTCATATTTTGATAACAAAAATATGTTATTGCAGACCACATAAGTGTCCAGATCCTTGTACAAAGAACTCAACACCAACAAATGTAACTGTAAGACTGGCGAGAAGAGCATTAGGTATAGATGGTAGAAGATTGGATAGAAGACATATTTATAGTCGGTTTTGCCCTGTAAAAACTTTCAGGCCTACGGACGTTGGAAGTTTTACCTGTTGCATTTTCTTGGTATTCTAAAAGCAATTAATTTATAATATATAAGTTTAATTATTATGTATATGTACATCACATAATTCTGCAATATTTTTACAGCCTTGTCAGGACTATCTAATGTTAGGTACTTACGCGGGGGACGTTAAAATGGTCAATGCACATACAGGTTTAGAGGAAGCAACGTATCCATGTCACGAGTCTTATGTTTATCATATGGAATGTAATCAGCGCGGAAATTTATTATTATGTTCTACTGTGTGGAGAAGTCCTATGTCCGCACTGTGGAGCATAGGAACTTTCTTTGATTTAAAATTGTCTTTAGAAAATGAAGATTATGTTGAATTTGGAAAGCTCCAAGATAGAATTATTGGAACTCAAGGTGAAAGTGCTACGGTATGTTCTTTTGTATAAAATAATAATGAAATGGAGAATATAAACTTTTTTTACAATTATGTCGTTTCCTATAATATTACGTAAAATATAAAAAAATTAAGAGATAAATTATTGTAATCCTTATTTTCAGATTTATGATATAGCAACTGGAAAACTATTAACTACTCTGACACCTGCAATTTCTAACCAATATACCAAAAATCGAGCTACGTTCAGCATGAATGATGAACTAGTTTTAAGTGATGGAATTCTGTGGGACGTAAACTCGGGAAAAGAAATTCACAAATTTGATAAATTAAATCAAACACTTAACGGAGTTTTCCATCCTAATGGTAGTTACATATATTTTACGATTTATTCATTGATTAGTAACACGAATATTTTACAGTTACATAGTACTAAAATTAATTTCAATAAAACAGGTACAGAGGTGGTATCAAATACAGAAGTTTGGGATTTAAGAACTTTCCATTTATTGAAAACCGTGCCAACGCTTGATCAAATGGAAGTAATATTTTCACCAGTTAATAATATTATATATGCGGTACCTTTGGATCAAGAAAATAGAGACGAATCACATTATGTTACTTCATTTAAAACACTAGATGCTTTGGATTACAGTAATGTTGGTAAGTGTTATTTAAATGGTATAGTCAAATAAATGTTGTAAAAAGGAATGCAAAAACGATTTTTAGAAAATTGGAAACCTTTAAAAACATTATTTTTTATTATCATTTAACCACGTTTATATTTCTAGAGTATTATTGACGTGTGTGATTATTCCTATAGAATTTCTTTTTAATTAATTAATCTTTTGGAGATTTGTATTTATCAAGTGGTCATCTTACATCTAGTATGAATTCTTCTACAAATATTTTTTAATTCTTATCTAATTGCATATATATGCAGTGCATATTTTATATTAGGAACGTAAACAATATTAAACGCTCGAAATTCCTTATCAAATATTTTTATTTTTTATCTGCATCAATCAAATGAATTTTTATAAACTTTATAATATTTGCAATATATCGAATATGTGATAATTATTAAATTAATGTAGTTACGTGTGATCAGTGCAGTACGGATTCCGCTTGTACATTCGTAAAAATAATTTTTAATTTAATGTAACCAATTATAGTTTCCGAATTATATAACATTTGTAGACTCTGTTATACTTCTAGTCATTGTAAAGAAAGAACAAAATAACACTTCTTGCAAATCTTAATTCCAAAAATAGTTACGAAAAACATGTTCATATAGTAAATTTAATATACCTAACTTATTCATAACACTGACTCATCCAAGAACTAAATTTATATTGCACAGATTTTTGAACTATAATACACAACTATATAAACAACACAACTATATAATAAACACAACTATAATGATGATAAGAATTCGACACTCCTTTGTGCATAAAAATTCAACAAATGTTGGTTTTCGAATTTTTTTAGTATAATACGTTTTTTCGAAAAATCTGATAAATTACGTTTTCATAATCATAATAAGACATTACTAATGTAAAAATATACATATGTTTATCTAATAATTTCAATACAAAAATAATATTAATTTTTTAAATTCTTTTAAATTATATCTTGTACTCTCAAATGGTTGAAAAATTCACAAGTATGTAAGCAAAGAAAATATCTCTGTTTTGTTTGACGTGCATCTACTCTAGTAATGCTGTTTAATACTTCGTAGTAAAGATTTTTATTGACGGATCGATCAAACAATTTGATTTTTGCGCCATTTTTATAAGATTTATTGGGTTCTACCCGTTTATGAAATCATAATCCAATTGGTATAAAAATAATAATTGTATTTCATTTCATTTCAATTATAGCGACTTGTGACGTCAAAAGAGGAATTTATGGGCTGGCTTGTAATAAATTCGACACACAAATAGCCATAGTTGAAAATCAGGGTGAATTTGATAGTATCCAAGAATCTTGCGTTAGGCTCTACGATGTCGGTAGAAGAAGAGATGATGAGGATGAAGCTGATGAAGACGATGATGAAGATGACCTTGATGCAAGTGAAGATGATGGATCAAATTCTGGCTCTGATGATAATAATGCTGATGGTTCGTGATCTTAATTGAATTCATTTTAACAACTTTCATAGTAGCCATAAAGTACAAAATAAGATCACTTGCAATGAAATTACAACTGATATTAAGATACACCAATATAAATTCTATTTTAATTAAATTCTTAACTTTTTTCTGATCAAATATATTTAAAATTTGATGTAGGTATTTAGTGCTCTATATGATAGAATTTCTGTATAAGTGACGGTAATATCACTAATAACTATTAATTAAAACACAACTTTTATTAACATTTTGAACATTTGAATATTAACATTTCTTGAACATCTTGGGGACGATTTCGGTAACTTGAACTAATTCTCGAGAAAAGGAAACTCGTACTTTAAAGTTTAAGTATAGTCATTGATTGATACTGCGATACCTTTTAACAATATCAATTGATATTGTTCCGTACGGAATGGTTCGTCCCCAAAGTATTAATTGGTGATAACATCTTTTGTATCTGTACAAATTGAATTTTAAAATATAAACGTAAAATAAAATTTGTTTTTTAATAGACGCAGACAATCCAGATGCCGCTGCGGAAGATAATGGTGATGAAAATGAGCGTAATGATCGTGAAAATAATGACGATGACGACGACGACGACGACGATGATGCAGCTGACGGCGATGATTCCGGGGAAGATCTAACGGATTATAGTCGGTCACCTGATTTTCCAGAGTTTTCTCTTTCTGATGTTGATGTCGATGATTTCGAAATTCTTTTTTCATAAAAGTCCTAGAAATAGGATCAAAGATTATGAATTTCTGTTTTAAGCAGTTCCAATAATAATTAAAAAGATTTTATTTCACTGTGGGTCAATCATGAGGCTAAAATATGTTTTACGATTAAATAATGAATTCTATTATCAATTACGAATTGGCGAATTGAAAATATAAATGTAAAACAAAAATAAGATAAAAATAATACAACTAATTAACTAGCAAAAAGTACTACAAATTTGATCGTTTTATTTAATAATTGAAGAATTGTGTTTTCAGTTTGTATTCATTTTTGTATTGTAAGATTTTAATCGCAGTGAAAGTAATTTTTAATGAAATATATAAATTTATCGTGTAATCCCGTGTCAAGTTTGTCATCTAAACTGTATTTTTCATTTCGCCAATATTAGAATTTTTTTTAACGATTCGTCAATTATTAAAAGTTATCAAGATTGACCAGTAAAATGGAACTACAATCAACTTACTCAGCAAAATGTTAAATTTTAAAAGCGGTTGGTTACTAATGTAATTTTGAATTTTCAACGGACTTCCCGTTTATCGATTTAAATGTACATATATTATTTAAGGTATTTGTTATTCAATGAACAAGTATCATATATTCACTACTAAAAGCTGATTGTCAATAAGAGATATTCTTCCTCTTCAAGATACTCGCAAGAAGTTATATCGATCAATCCGATCGTGTTAAAAAATCATTGAAATCGAAGTTGAATTATTTGAAATCTTAATGAATTACAACAGTACATTTTTGAAATTTTTTGAACGTATTCTCATGTATATGAAGTAATATGTACGGGAGAGAGAAAGTGAGGGAAAGAAAAGTGTGTGAGAGAGAGAAAGGTTGGGAGGGAGAAAAAGAGACAGGAAAGTAGCGTATGTGTATGCGTGTTGTGTGTGTGCTTGCGCGTGTGTGCGTGAGTGAATAAGAGAGATTGTAAAAAGTTGATTTAATCCTGTCGTTTGTTATCAATAATAAAAGATCGTGAATTTGTATAGACTTGCTCTAATAAAATAGAACCGCGCTTTATGAAGAATTTTCAGTAAACTTATCAATATTTTTGTTTCACAACTTTAACAATAAACATTTAATTTTTTTGTATCTCTCAGTTTTAGAAAAATATTGTGGTAAGCGATATTTTTCATATTATTCATACGTAAAAATTGATTTAAAATATATTACAATATTAAAAAATATTACATTCAATAATATATTTTCATTAAATAATTAGCAAAAAATTAGTGTTATTAGTATTTTATATGGTATTCGAAACTTTATAATTTTAAACATTATTTTTTTTATAGAACATTTTATTTCTGTTTCGGGTTCATTGTTCATAATTGCGTTGATATGGACAGAATGTGAAGCAATACATAATGAGTCGAAACAAATGTTTATTTGGTTAAATAATTATTGCGAAATGTTATTATAAAATTTGAATTATTATCTTATTACAGGAAAAACTTAATAGTTGCTTTTTATATTGCATTTGTTATATAAAACTACTAATCTAGATAATAAAATTACTTATGTGATACAGTAATGGGTTCTACTCCTGCACATCTCCAAGCCACAGCATGATCTGTAAGTAATGATCGACATAGACATTTTCATTGCTCTGATTGGCTGACGATTCACTGCTGAGACAGGATCCACTGCGGATTGGATGCGTAATAAAATGGTGGGGATGTGTGTGCCACCTTAGGGAAGAAGAAAAGCGTGTAGAAGTAGGTCCCATTACCGTATTACTTCAATTATATGTACAGAGAATTTTCGTTCTATGAAGTTGGCTACATTGATTTCCCTTGAGATGGTCGTTCTCAATTCTCAATTCACGGTAGAATCACAGAGGACTTAAGAATACTCTGTGGTAGACGAGAGACCTAGTGACGCTGTGTTCTGTCGGTGGGTACCGCGACACTCCGCGGTTCGCGTTTGATTCATATCAGTTATTTTCCTATTTACTACAAAAAAATCGGTTAAAATGTCTACTTTACCACACAGCAAGAAGCGTGTCTGCTACTACTACGATAGTGAGTAAAAAAATTACGAAATTTTCTAGTAATTCACGATCCCGCGAAAACATTTTACACGCACAAAGAGATTGTCGAAATGTGTTTGTGCTATCCGCGCTTGTGTCGTTTACAATAGATACCTTTCATATCCATTAATAAAATTTAGAGCATATCTACACTAATTAAACCTAACATTCTCAAAAATGCATCAAATACTTTCGTTTTGTTCATGATACTTGATATTTATGCCATTCTTTCTACCTTCCAGTACGGTTTTGGCATGGTTAACGCGAAAGATTTACAGGCGTAGCTCCATGCTACCGTACTTGAAGCAGAAAAGCGTCGGCTTTATCTGCCTATCTATGTCTTTACACGTTTTGCTACTATTCATCCTTAATTGAGATTTTTCTGTAAAATATTCATAGAAATATTTATAATTTAATTTTATTTCAACTTTGCTGATTATGTACCCTAATACACAAATTATATGTACAGCATTGAAATTTAATAACCACTCATGTTACATTAACAAACCATGAATTACATACAATATTACATATAATTTACACATAATTTAATGAAATGTTTTTGTTATTAAAATTGATTTTATTCACAATTATTTTGATTTTAATGAATAATATTAATATTTCGAATGAATCACAGTAATTGTAGGTTATGGTAAACTAGTCGGTAATCGCATTGAAATTTAATCGACATAAATGCAAGTACACTAATTTACAAAGTTGTCGTATATTTGTTGCAAATTCTACAATAGCAGTACGGCTTCAATTATTTAAACTTGAAAAATACTCTTTTTGACTCGTTACGCGAAAGATTCTTAAGTACACTCCGGTTGACCGTACCTACCAAGCGATATGGAAGCGGGTTTTACTATTTATGTGATTAAAATTTTTTAACGTATTTAAAATAGCATTACATTATTTTATACATTTTCTTAATAAAGTAAAACACGTTAAAATATTATGCTTATTTCAGGTGATATTGGCAATTATTACTATGGGCAAGGACATCCTATGAAACCACATCGTATAAGGATGACACATAATTTACTTCTCAATTATGGTCTTTATAGGAAAATGGAGATTTATGTAAGAATCTTTTATTTAGTTAATTTTATGAATCATTGTAAATATCTAATATCAAATGTGATTACAGATAAGTGCATTTTAAAGTAAATTATATTTTTTTCTTTTTCTAGCGACCTCATAAAGCTACTGCAGATGAAATGACGAAATTCCATAGTGATGAATATATTAGGTTTTTGAGGTCTATAAGGCCTGATAATATGTCAGAGTATAACAAACAGATGCAAAGATGTAAGATCATACATTTAACATTCATTAGAAAAGTCATATGGCTAAACTATAAATTATGTTATGTTTAAAAAAAAATTCTAAGACTAACTTTTTTTCCAACAGTTAATGTAGGAGAGGATTGCCCTGTTTTTGATGGATTATATGAGTTTTGTCAATTATCAGCTGGTGGATCTGTAGCTGCTGCTGTGAAACTTAACAAACAAGCTTCTGAAATTTGTATAAATTGGGGTGGTGGATTACATCATGCCAAAAAAAGTGAAGCATCTGGTTTTTGTTATGTAAATGATATAGTTCTGGGAATCTTAGAACTACTTAAATATCATCAAAGAGTTTTATACATTGATATTGATGTTCACCATGGGGATGGTGTAGAAGAAGCATTTTATACCACTGATAGAGTGATGACAGTTTCTTTCCATAAATATGGTGAATATTTTCCTGGTACTGGTGACCTCCGTGACATTGGTGCAGGGAAGGTAAAAAATTTGTGGGACTTTAAATTCATTTATTTCGATATTATACAGTGTTATAATAACTAACTTTTTTAAAACAGGGAAAATATTATGCAGTCAATATACCACTAAGAGATGGTATGGATGATGAAAGTTACGAGTCAATATTTGTACCCATTATTTCAAAGGTAATGGAAACTTTTCAGCCCTCTGCGGTTGTTTTACAATGTGGTGCTGATTCATTAACAGGTATGATTTGATACATATTTATTGATATACCATTTTATAAAACTCACATTATAATCTTCTTGTTCTGTACTATTTTTAGGAGACAGACTGGGATGTTTTAATCTTACAGTGAGAGGTCATGGTAAATGTGTCGAATTTGTAAAGAAATATAATTTACCATTCTTAATGGTCGGTGGTGGTGGATACACAATAAGAAATGTCTCTAGATGTTGGACGTACGAAACGTCGGTAGCTCTCGGTTCTGAAATTGCAAATGAGTTACCTTATAATGATTATTTTGAATACTTTGGACCTGATTTTAAGCTGCATATTAGTCCCTCTAATATGGCAAATCAAAATACTCCAGAATATCTTGAGAAAATTAAGTACGTTTTATTGAAAGATTGATGAGTGTATTATTAATGTTCTTTAAAAAATAGTTTTCATTTTATGATTAATTACGTTTACAGAACCAGATTATTCGAAAATCTACGGATGTTGCCACATGCACCAGGTGTACAAGTTCAACCTATCCCAGAAGATGGTGCAGTGATTGAAGATTCAGAGGCTGAAGAGAAAGTCAATCCGGATGAACGGTTACCACAACGTGATCTGGATAAAAGGATACAACATGAAAATGAATATAGCGATAGCGAAGATGAAGGAGAAGGAGGACGAAGAGATAATAGATCCTTCAAGGTAACACTTTTTACTTTACGAAAATGAATATTTTATTATTTTAGAGTTTTATTTTATTCAACAGATACTATGTCAATTTAATTTATACACATTCATTTTACCGTATTACTTTTACAATTAGGGTTCCAGAAAACGGCCGCGCTTAGAGAAGGGTCAAGAAGGTATAGAAGGTGATCTCAAAAAGGAAGAAGATATCAAATCGGAACCAAAAGGTATTTAAATAATACGTCTTCCTTTGCACAGGGATGCAAATTTTTTCATGGTTTTTTACGACACTTTTAATAATGGTTTTTACAGAAAACGAAAAGGATGAAAAAGCAAATATCACAAACGAAGAAACAAAGAAGGATGGTGGCGCGAATCCCTGATAAACGGTTGCCATTCAACATTTAAGAAATTGGAAAAAGTTCTTATTTAAATCAAGTATAGATAAGTATAGGTAACTTAAGTCATGAAAAAACGATGTACGTTGCCTCGAATTCATTATATAATACAAAATTTCCATTATAATTTTTCACTATTTCGGTTACAAATCATACACTTCAATAGTAAAACGTGTCGGTTGAATTCGTGGCAAGCGACGTTGTTATCGCGTACACGTATGAGCGTGTAATTGACTCCAAGCGCTCTGCAAGTTTAATTGTTGTATCATTAAATTTACAGACGTTTTCCGGTATTCTTAACTTGACAGTTCATCGAATGACCGATTCTTAAAATATTTTTCGAATCGAAGAGTACCTTGAATAGTCTGTTTAATTTTATGATTTGATTAAATCCATTTTTGTATCTAGACATACCGAATACACCTAATCAGTTAGATGAAGGCACGTTAATTACAGAGACAATTTTCATAACTATAAAGATCATATTTTACAACATTTGTTCTACATTTTCATTGAAATCATAGATCGTCGGAGAGTAGTTTTAGATATCTAAATTTATCATTTGTATATTTCGATAAATCATGCAGAAATAACAAATCTTGATAAAATTGTTTAATAAGCCCAATTTACGATCGAACAAAATGACTGTACAATGGGCAAGTATTATGGATTAACAAATTTTTGCTTTCTATTCTTGTACATAATGAAAAATCAGATTTAAACAAAGTCCTACATGCAATAATACATATACATATATAACAACATTACGATATTCTTTTTGATATGTAAAATATTTTATTTTATATGAGAAATTTGATTGAATGACCAGCAAATAAGAAAGTTTGAAAGAATTAGTAGAACGGTCAATGAACATATTGGATTCAAATGTAGATGTAAAGTTTTGGTTATAAGTTAAGCAAAAGTAATTTTAAGTGTTCATCATTACGTATGCAATGTGGTCGATTTATATTTGTGCGTTGAGATTGCGAATGCATTCTCGCCAACAAAGAAAGGAAATGGAAAAAAGAAATAGTGTTACCCTCCAAACGCGTTACTTTAGACATTTGCGCGAGAATAAAGATACATTAACAACTTTGTGTATATAAAATTGAAATCTTTGAGCCTCAAAAATATTTCAGATTGAAACTAAACTTGTTTAGTTCCACGATGATGGATAATTGATAGAAAGGAGGTGTGTCGATTCAGATTTAGCTGTAATTACTACCATTACTTGTAATTAATTATCCACCACCACACAAAGACAAATTCGATATAATATTGCGTATACTAAGTCGGTTTGAGATAGATCAATTACGATATACATATATAAATATATATTTATGTCCAGACATGAATAACACGAATGTTTTTAAATATTTATAATAAAAAATAAAGAAATTTACCGCGTGTATTAGTGTGTTAATTTTTTTCTCCATGCGGCTGGTAGTTACTACGTGGAGCGCGTGTCAAGTTCTATTAAAATGGTGGCAGTCTTGAAAAGTCGAGAGACCCCTCGATGCTTTTGTACAACATTAAATACCAAAACTGTATCTTATCAAAACCATAACGGTCGAAGCGTAACTTCGATACGTTCAATATGATAATGAATTATATTATTAGTTCTATACGTAGTTCAGTTGGTGGTACAAAGCTAAATGACAAAACAGTAGTTCTAACCTTATATTTGAGCAACCTTGTGTATTAGAATATGAAAACAATGCGTGATTGACTATAATTTATATTTGTATGAAGATTCATCGTTACCACCAATTAGCATAAATATTATTTATACGAATGAGATAAATCTAACAACTATATACGAAAGGTCTGAACAATTCTGAAAGATTAATCAAGAAAATTTCATTATAAAAGAAGCTGTTTAGATGCATACAAATCTATTACAATGATTTCTCAGTTGTCACATGTTATGACTCTTGCAAACAGTATCATTGGTGTAAGCGTTCTTGCTATGCCATTCTGTTTCAAACAATGTGGCATTATGTTAGCTACTTTGGTTTTACTAATAAGTAGCCTCCTGTCACGACTCGCTTGCCATTTTCTTATTAAGTCAGCTGTAATGTCAAGACGAAGAAATTTTGAACTTTTAGCATTTCACGCATTTGGTCAAATGGGAAAATTTTTGGTGGAATTATTTATCATTGGATTTCTTGTGGGTACATGCATTGCTTTCTTTGTTATTATGGGTGATTTAGGACCACAAATTGTAGGGAAAGTGATAAACAAAAATCCAGAAAATATTAGAACTAGTTTACTTGTAACAACAAGTATTTTCATAGTTTTACCTTTGGGATTGCTTCGAAACATTGATAGCTTATCCAGTCTATGTACTGCAACAATTATTTTCTACCTTTGTCTTGTATTAAAGGTAAGTAATTTCTTTCACTGTGTATAATATTTGAAATAATTCAATAATTAATACATGTCAACTTTTTTTCAGATAGTGACAGAGTCTACGCAACATATTTTTGCTGGAGATTGGTACGAACATGTATATTATTGGAGACCTTCTGGTATACTGCAATGTATACCTATTTTTTCTATGGCTTTATTTTGCCAAACTCAATTATTTGAGATATATGAAAGCATTCCAAATGTGTCATTAGAAAAAATGAATGAAGTTGTACGAGGAGCATTAAATATATGTACTGTTGTTTATTTATGTGTTGGATTTTTTGGGTACATTGCATTTTGTACACAGCCTTTTACAGGTACTTGAAAAATTTCAAACGCATAATATTCTTTTAAGTACCCTTAATTTATCTGTCATTCAATTTACAGGCAATGTGCTAATGAGCTTTGAACCTAGCGTGTCATCTGAAATGATTAAAATGGGATTTGTGTTTTCCATTGCATTTAGCTTTCCTCTAGTCATTTTTCCATGCCGTGCAAGTTTAAATTCCCTCTTATTTCGTAGGGTTAGTATAAATATAGTTACATGCAATACAAATAGTATGATATTAATCAGTATTTATATAATTTCTTACAGGTGTATGGTCATGAATCGTCTGCAAATTATTTACCAGAAACAAGATTTAGATGTCTTACTATAGCAATTGTGGCTGTTTCATTGATTACTGGCATCCTAATACCAAATATAGAGTTTGTTCTTGGTTTAGTGGGATCCACAATTGGAGTCATGATATGTTTGATATTCCCAGCAATATTCTTCATATCTATTAGTAGCAAACATACTAATGAAAGACTATTAGCACAAGTAGGGTCACTATGCAAATTTATCAATTTTATTGCCTTTCATATCTTTATTATTAATATCTATGTGCATTGTTTAGGTGATTTTATTTATTGGCATCTGCATTATGATTTTGAGCACATATGCAAACTTGTATGCAATGGAAGAATCTGGTAATACGAAAGTATTAATAACAACAAGTAAACCTCTTAGCCAAATTAGTAATTTACCATTAAATTTAAACAAAGATGATCTTAATGTAGTTGCAAGTATTCCTCATGACCATGAGATTCTACCGGACATTAAAGGTACAATAAAATGATTTATATAAATGTTTTGTAGAAATAATGATTTTTATGTTAAATATAGTCATATAATCTCGTAAAACCAATAATTTTTTTAGAGAAAATAGATCAGTTGCCAGATTTAAATGCTCTTGATAAATCAGTAAACCTAAAGTCGAAAGATGTACGTCAGGAACCACCGATTCCTGTTGAGCGTATTGTTGTCACAGAAAAGCCGGCAGTAGAAACACAAAAGCCAATTGAAAATGTGGCAGCCACCCTTCTTCCAGTAGTGGGAAATGTAAATGAAATAAAACCGTTAAACGCGGATTTGCAGAATGAACCAAAAACTATATTGCAAAATAATGTTGTTGAAGTTGTAGACTCTAGTACAATGAAAACAGTGAAAAAAGATACTATTTTAGAGTTAAAGAAGAATTTCATTGATACACAAAAAAATGATAATCTTATAAACTCTGATGCCATCAAGAAAGAGGAAACAGAATTGGCCGCGGATGCAGAGATTGTGGGTGTATTAATTGTAGAAACGAAAAAGAATCTCGGAAAAACAAATCTTAAGATATCTAAAGAAGAAAGTAAAGGGCAAAAACTAATAAAGGATGTGCAAGTCCCTGGAGAAAATGAAATAAAATTGAATACTTTCAGTAAAAAGTTAATTTTTCAAGATAAAAACATTTCTCGAAATATAAAAACTGGTAATGATAAAGAATTTTTAAACGGAACGGAAGAAAATGACAATGTTAGAGCGTTGAAATCAAAATTTACAAAATTGGAGTCCATAAATGAGGTAAGAAATAATGAGCATGTTGCAGCGAAACTATTGGAAAGTAATGAAAACGTAGAAATCAATGTTCAAAATGAAAATTCTTTGCCAACCAAAAATGTGAATTATAAACCTTCACGAAATAAAGTGACTGATCAAGAAAAAATTAACGACGTGAAAGAAGAACCTATTTATTCAAGAGACTTACCAGAAGGTCCTATTTTAAATGCTTTAATAAAACGAAGAATCCATAAATCTATATCTGTGAACGATTTAGCAAATAATAAAAATGAAAATAATAGAAATCTGTCCAAAAACGATGAAATACCTGACAGCATTTTTACTAACTTGCAAGAAAAATCAGTTCTAAACAGTAAAAGTCGAAAAACACAGTATGAATATTCTGTACCCATTGCTTTACAAATGCGAAATCAAACAAAGGTGGAAAATATTTCTATTTTATTAACAAATAAATCTGAAGAAAATGTTCAAGCAATTCGAAGAGATATTTTAGAGGATCATGAACGTGACAAACGTGAAATTCATGTAAATCTAGAAGAAACTGATACCAAAGTTACAAGTGATATTTTTGGTAAAAATACGGAAGGATTAATAAACAATTCTACCATAAAAGATGATCGTGACGAATGTTCGAAACAAAACGAAAACATAAAGGATGGAACTTTAACAAATAAATCTAAATCAACTGTGAATCAATCTGAGACTGGTTTGATAGAGTCGTCGTTGATTAAAGTTAATATGTACTTGTCAGATCAGAAAATAGCAAATGCAATATCAGTGGAACCGAATATTGCTATGGGTGGAGAGTATGTTAAATTAAAGCAACGAGATTTAAAGTCTGTAGATTCCAGTGAAGATTGCAATATGTAAATATTTGGAGACCTGATTAGGAATAATATGTGCGACATAATATATGCGTGAAAACTTTATTTTATAAGTAGAAGTTAAGAATTAATTTTCCTTTATTGTTTGTATAAATTACTCGTAACTTATATTGCGTACAGTAAAACGAATAACTCTATGATATACAAATATTTTTGTTCCAAACGTATTTTACATATCAATATACAAATCATATTCTTTTACGTAACCAGTATCTGTGAATGAATACAATTAATTATTCATATATTTTTACAGTGAAAAAAAGTGTACTAATTTTTCCTTATCATACCACATTTTAGTAATAGATTTATTGTAATTCAGTCCCAAAACATTTTAAAAAGTAATATCGTATGTATTCTCAAAAACCAATTGTATATTCGGAAGTTGGTAAAATTATTACTTCGGAAGAATCTGAATCATCGTACCTTTTGGATTATTAGTTATTATATTCATTAAATATTAAATGTCACCGAATTATGACAAAATGTTTAAATCAAGAAAAAATTACTATTCCCACCATTTTACCGAACATCCAATCCGCATTGAATTCTGTCTTAATATTGAAGCGTCAACCAATCAGAGTAAAGCAATTTCTACTCCTATTTTTACTAACGGATCGTGCTGCGAATGAAAAGTCTTGCAAAAATTGAAATATATACATATAACTATCACGGACTTATAAGACCTAAGGAACTTTTTAGGTCCTAAGGGACCTGAAGAGCCCTGCATTGTTGTAGGGAGGGGAAGGGGCATGAGAAGTCGAAGGCAGTCGAAGGTACTTATCATATCATGCGATTATGGGATGATACCCTCCAGTCGCAAATGCTTCTTCGTCGCGCTTAACCAGATTACGAGGAACAAAACCATTGGGATTGTAATAAAAGACAAGGACTTTCAAGACCGCGAAAACTCTTTTTGTTTTTATTTATTATATTCGATTAGGTATTTCTTCAAGAATGTGGACATATAGTATCAAATAGTCTACTTTTATCGTAGTAATTAAAGAATTTAAAGTTTCAATGTTGTTACCTTTATGAATAAGATCCAGAGAATGTTTGTGGATGAGACGCGAATAATTAACTTAATGCAATAAATAATAAACAAAATTTAAAACGTATTAGAAATATTTTTGAAAATAATTCAGTTAAGAAACAAACAAATAAAAAACAAACTTTGTTGAAGAATCCACAAAAAAGATAAAAAAGGAGATCACGAAGAGAGTATCACTCTCGAAAAATAGAAGATTCCTTAAATATTACAGAATTATCAAACGTAAATGTAATACAAGAAGGGGAGCAAAAAATTATGACGAATGTCTAGTTTGGAGAAAACACATTTACAAATCAATTAAAACTGGTATTGATGCAAGATCTGTACTAAATTGGTAAATGAAATATACGGCATAAAAGCTGCACTAAACCTTTTTTGCTTATTATGCCATTAATTTGTAGGATATTCGTTAAAATAATATTTAAAATATTTTTATTCAGAAATTTTTATTAATTTCGTTCAGTTTCTTTTTATTGAAAGGATTATTTCGTGTCATAAAATACTAAAATGTGATATTAATCAAAGATGCAAAGAAAGATTTATGTAATTTAAGATCATTATATAATATTATATGTACTTTCAATAAGAAAGATAGTGCTTATAAGATTAATACCAAGATTACTTTATTTTGTTACACTGTCTCATTCATAAATATAATAAATAAATATAATTAAAAATAAAAATAAAACAAGTAAACGTAGGTAAAACTCGTTAATGATATCTTTGTAGTAAAAGAACAGATCTTTCGAATGCATCATTAGAATGGTCGTTTAGTTTTTTTTATTATCTTGTCCTAAAAAAAGAATGTTCCATTCATGATTACTTTCCTGTTAAATGATTTTTTATTTGTTTATAATTATAATAATTACCCCAAAATCATGCAATCAGGGAAGTTCGTCACACGTCACGTCAGGTTTTGATGTAACTTCCAAAAGAAATGTTCAAGAATTTTGAAAAAAAATCCGAGATATGTGAACTGTAATTCGTTTAAGATTTTTTAATTGAAAATCTTGTCTACAGAAAATCAAAAACTCCAAAAGAAATGACACAATGCAGATTTTATATGGAAGAACTTATATTTTTACAGTATCGATATAATGTTATAATTATTGTTCATGAATTTGACGGATTTCCCAACTTAGTGAGCCGCGGCTAGAATAAATGAAATTGTTACGTTCTATTTATTCTGTCAGCACGATAGGCACTGAGGAATCTTGAACACCTCACAGAAATAATTAAAAGATTCTAAATTTCTTCCTTTTCTAAATTCTAAACTAATGAAAACTTGCATAAAACCCGGTCTCCTGTTGTCACCTCCCATCTTATGCAGTAGATATTCCAATTCAAGAACTCTGAAGAATGCTTAGTCCGTGACGGAGCTTATCCGTCCCTTCGGTGTGATTGACCGATGCCAGTGGATTGCCAGTGTAATCCATTGGCATTATCCAATTACATTTGTGAGGCCTTTACACCACTCAGCACGGATTCTAAACAGATTTCTTGACACCACTGGTGCAAAATCTTAACTTAAATAGACGCTAAAAAGCGACAGAGCTACATTGTCTAAATTAGGGGTCGGAATTAATTGTACATAACAGAGACGGAGCATTTTCGGAGACCGCTCTGAAATGTGCTGCAAGAGAGATCTCACAAATGGGATTGGATGATATCACTCTACAGCATACAATAATGGATCCTACTTCTGCACTCCTCTAGGCCGCAGCTTAATTCGTTATCGAGGGTAGTTATATAAATTTTCTTTACTCTGATTGGCTGATGATTCACTGTTGAGGTAGGATCCATTGCAGATTGGATGCGTAGTTAAATGGTGGGGATGTGTGCGTCAGCTTAAGAGAGTAAGAAAAGCGTGCAGGAGTAGGTACCATTACTATATTTCAAAGCAGTCTCCAAAAATGCTTTGTCTCTGTCATGAGCAATTAATTCAAAGTCCTGGCTTACATTATTACGTTATTAGGTTTCTGCATATGAAATGTCGGATTTTCATGATCTGCATATGTATGTCTCCCTGCTTACATTATGTTGTTGTTGTTTATTGCATGACCTTATTAGTCTTTTTGTGTATTGTCCATAGTCTTATTGTGTATTGCCAGTATCATATTTTGCCAAAAAGAATTCTTTTCAAATTCTGTATTACATCGCAAGAAACAGTTTCAGAATTAAATAAATTAAAAACTATGAAATAGATAGTATAAGTATGAAATATATAATAATAGATAGTATAGTATAAAAGTATGAAATAATAATATGAAGTAGATAGTATTGAAATCTCCATGGCCGAATTTATTCATGCAGAAAACCAGAATTTCTTAAAAAATGGCATTTATACATTATAATGGGTCATATTTCGAACAAATAAACATCTTTCAGAAAAAGATATGAAGTTTACACTACTCATTTGCAACAAACATTCGTTCTCTCGTGCTAACATTCAAGACAATGCAATAATTAAGTGAGCCTTACCCTGCCCATCTTGTCGAAATATTACCTACAAACACATACATTAGAAACATATCTTAATGTGCATTGAGCATCGTTTGCAAATTCGTTGACGAATGTGGTCGAAGATTCTACAAAGCGAAAAGTACAAATCGAATATCGTGCGGCATGTTTCAGATGGAGCGTCAGGTGTACGGATGTGCGAAAAGAGTGAGACCGCAAGCATGGTAAAGTGAGACAAGCTACATTGATTGTTGGTGGACTTGTCTCGCATGTGGGTATATGATGTACTGTCTTGCTCACTCGCTATTTTCTCTTTTTGTCATTAACTATGAGGGCAGCACTGTTCAGCTGTAAATCGTCAACCAATCAGAACATAGGAATTCGCTGCATTTTATTAATTCAAGACCCTTGTTCCTCCCGGATATGGGTCTTAAATAGAGAGCAAAGTTGTTAGCATCCTGACCGATCGTGGAATTTAGCGTGTCTATTGGTGGCTTAGTATGACCGATGGTGTCAGAGATTCTGTTCGGAGTCTGTTCCAAATGGTGGAAAGGAGACCTCACAAATGGGATTGGGTGATTCCAATGTATTATTAATGAAAATCCATTGGCATCATCCAATCCCATTTGTGATGGGTAATTCTCCTACTCCTACTTTCCTGAAAGAAAGCCGTAAAGTGGTCAGGATGTTGAGAGCTTTGATCGCTACTCTAGAACGTCTAAAGCTGCCGGAAACTGAGCAGAAAAGTTCGTAAGATGCAGTGTCTGTATGTATCTGTATCCTAAGCTGCGTCGGCATTAGCAATATCGACAATTGTAAGTCTATGTTATAGGCATTTTATAGGAGAAGAGGGCTCTTAGCTTTTACTTTCATAAAATTGCCCGTCGTTTCTCAATTAAACAATTTTCGCGCGCTTTTGTAAATATCCATATTTAAGGTTATTTGCAGTTGTTAAATAACTACGCGGTCTTTTTTGGATGTCGCTATCATGACTTGTAAGTAAATCTTTTAATTAATAAGTATGAAAAATGAATTAATAGAGAAGTTTTAATTTACTAAAATTGAGATATGAACACAGAAAAATAATTTTCTTTTAGCACCACTTAAAATATTGGATTGGACACCTGAACACTTCATCGCTAACAGTTCAACGTGTAACATCATTTTAAATAATCCTGATGTTGTGAAGAAAATTCCTTCCCTAAATTATGTACCACTACATTATTTTAGGGATCGGCAGTTGGTCAGATTTCGAGGAATGATTCAGGATATGCATAATCCTGAATATTATTTTCAACAATATGAAGTTAGAAATACTCAATCTGGTTTACAAGAAACTAGATGTGGAATGTATGCAGACTTCGCTAGATGCATGGTATTTATACAGACAATATCCTTTTTATAGCCCTTGACATAGTTAACGATCCTTGTTTCAATTCTATGGACATTTTGGATCAATGTCAGGGCTTATAGTAAATATAGATGGTAGTTACAGGTGTGAGATACTAGAAGAACAGTTTATCTCATGTATAATACTGCCAACAGCTCTATTTATTCAATGTATTTCTTGCAATTAGTGCATCTTTTAATATTATCGTCTTAATTAAAACCTTATTTAATTTATACTTTCAACAGAAAAACGAAGAAATATTGTTCGAGTCTGAAAAAAACTGTAGTGCTGAAAGACATACTTGTGTCATTATATCGACACCTGGTTTAAATGAATGGGTAAAGGAAAAGTATAAGAAACCATATTGTGAGAACTCAAATACAGCCATAACTTTTAAAAGAAGTTTTGAACAAAATGATTATGAGTCCATGGATTGTTCTGAACCAGTTTGTAAAAAGGATAAAATTTCATTAGATGAAGAAAGTAAAAAAATGGATACTATAGAATACAACGAGAACAGACAAACCTTAGTCTCAAAAGAATATCTTTTAAATCTGCCAATTCCAGTGGATGATGGTATAGCATGTATTGTTAAGGTTATAATGAATTCTTCCCTGTTACATTGAAAATAGAACTGTAACCATTTGTACATTTCATAGAAAGGCTTTTGTAATAATCTTATACACGTTTATTTACAGATATATGAAGATGCAGCTATGAAGTTGAACCAAATTGTTGAAGTGATAGGTTTTGTATCCTTGGATCCACTTCTAAGTACTTGCAATATGGATGAGACAATGACAGAAGCTGAATTGAATGTACATCATCCACCTGCATCTCTAGTTCCTCGATTACATGCTGTTAAGTTAATTCAGCCTGTGGAAGGAGAAATTGAAAGAGCTCTAGGCATTATATCTAAAGCAAAACTTATACGCAGTAACCTTCATTTAGTGTTAAGTCAACTACTTTTTGGGGATCACTTAGCTGCTGATTATTTAATCTGTCATTTACTTTCGTCAATGTAGGTATTTATAGGTAGATGTTTGTGCAAACTTACATAATAATAAGTATATATTAAATCGATCATTTTTTAACGTCAGTGTCTAAGATTTTGTTCTTGGGAGGAACTTCTGCTAATTTTGAACTTATTTATAAAATATAATTCTTTGAATTTTGTAATTTTCTTCTATGGAAACTGCACTTGTGAATTTTCAATTATAGAAAAGTTATATTAAATTTAATGCAATAACGCCTTCTATCTAAAATATAAATTAAAAATATTTCAACAAGGCTTATAGATTAAAGAAAAAATGTATAACTGCAGCCCTCTGAAATGTTGACTTAAGCTTCTTTACCTTCTAACATCATGTATGTTGCATCATATCTTATTGTATAATATTGAATATAATTCCTGACATGGACGGAAAAATATCATCGGTTTACTATAAAGCAATTAAACAATATTATCAAGTGATTATTCTTTTTTAGATACATGAGAAGAGATTATTTTTGTCTTGGAACGTATCCGTTAAATTTAACACATTTTGCGATTGGTAAATACAGTACGTTTGTGAAAGATTTGTATAGATTTTTAACGATGTTCGTAGAGAAAAGTCATTTGTTGGAAATAACTTTGGAAAATTTAAATGATTTAGCGTTATCGCCGAAGTAAGTAAATGTAATGTATTGGAAAAAATCTTTTTTGTTGGTCGAGTATGAACCGTACGGTGTACATATATTTGTGTTTTATATGGCTTACAGAAAAGACTACGATTGTAACAGATTGACCAGCGGGCTGTTTCAACTTAGTGATAATACTCATCTTGTAATAGACGAAACAGGATTAACGACAGGTCAAGTGTCACCGGCCGGACGGGAAAATTATAATGTGATCTGCGATTTAATTAATTTCCAGAAAGTGACGTATGACTTTAAATTTTATAAGATGGAATATGAGACAGACATTCCGGTTTTAATATTATCGGAGGCGAAGTCATTTATTCCTGTGCGTAAGAAAGTTGAAAAATAGAGTTATGTATTTCAACTGCGTTTATAAAGCACCAGATTCAAATAATATGCACGCTTGCTTCAGTGCCAGAATCAAGTGGCGTTAAAGATAGACGCGGAATCAAAGGACGTTTATCCTCATGTCATAGAAATTGCGGAACAATATCTAAAAGATGAAAACCGATTGGCGGATATCCGCCAATATTTAAAAGTTATCAAAAGCGCAAAGTTTGAATTTGATGAAGAGATTGTGAAGGTAACAGTAGCGTGCTATCTTTTCATACCCGGTAGTCTTGCGCATTACTTCTAATATTTTGTATTGTCTTCTATTATTCTTCAAGGAAGTTCAGGACGATTTCGTGAAAATGAGACAAACGCATAAAAATGTGAGTATCGATCATTTACACTCATTGATGATACTAGCCAGGTTGTTGTCTTTGTCGCATGGGTCGAATACTTTAACCACGGAATATTGGAAAATGGCTGTACAGATGGAAATAGAAAGATTGAGCAGATTGCCAGAGAAGAAAGAAGTTTAAATGCTACGGAGAATAGATGGTATATTGTTAAATATATACTTTTTTTATTATAGTTTTACGCATTTTTATAGACTTTGACATTCTTCGAGCACAATTATCGATACAGATATCGAATTGAACGAAGCTATGCTTTAGAATTCACATTGAATTATTGTGCTGATGTTACTTCGGAAATCCGATAGATTAGAGAGATTCGCTAAATTTCGCTTCGTTCCAAAGCAAAAATAGCGGATGATACGATTCTCCAAGACAGTTCTTCAAAAACATTTCCACTTGGAAAATATTTTTAAGAAATCCTAGATGGAACAACTGTATTCCATTGAACTTTAGTCGTGATCACATGATAACGTGGAAACAAATTTGGGAACATCTTGAACGTACGTTTTCCTTGTTCACAGAAACAGATTGTCAGTTTTCGTTTAGTTTATCGATCGTGAGAAGCATTGAAAATCTATGCCGGCGTTCGTTCGGATTGATAAACTTGACCTGAGTCGAAAACGTTTAGTGAACCATTCGCATTTAGCAATTTGGCTCTCCTTTCCTCGCGTTCTTTTCGAATCAATTCGAGTCCTTTTTTCGCTGCTTGTGCATATCTTTTGGAAAGTGCTACCTCTCCTTTTGCTCCTGGTATATGACCAGTATAGCCAACGATTGGTGGTCTTTCGGGAGAAATTTCGTAACCTGCAAAGAGTATTATGATTAGTTAGGTTCGCATAGGCTGGAATTTGTCGTCAATCGAGACTAAAGCTGTAAATAAAGTATGAACTTCGAAACAGTTTAAATTTTGAATTGATTAAGCGTTGATTTTCAATTTATCAATTTTAGGTAGTACAGTGCAATCTCACTAGATCTTTTTCTATTCAGATGCATATACGCTGTAATGAATGTTGATCAAATTAATCTAGTTTTATTCCCAAATCTAAATGACCTTATCGAATCTGCCCGTTTTAACTTTCTTGTGAGATAAAAACATATGTGAAAAGTAAGTTGATGTTATTTTTTAATATTCTCATTGAGTTAAAGATGTTGCACGTCTAAAATTTATTACGTTCAGTACAATTTACTGTTCGATTTGTTTGATCATTTCAAACATTCGAACCATTACAGCTTTAATCGAATGTCACAAAATAGATTGCAAGAAACGTACTGAACGTGACTAGATTTTGATTGTGAGCATGATCAACTTCGTTGAGGGTGGCGATGTTGTCCTCTCTTGCTCTTGACATGAGGTTTCTTGAATCGCGCCTCTCAGCGCGCGCTCTCGAAAGATCCCTGCGTGCTCTTAGTTTGCTTTGATTCTCACGCCATTCCTTACCACCTTCTTCCACAGCTCTCATAAACGACAGGCCATACCTGCTATTAAATCCAGGAATATATCCTATAATTGAATGATTCAAGATGTCTTAATGTATCCGTGCAACGATGCAACTTCAAAAGGGGACGAGCAAAATCAAGAAATTGTTTAATAGGATATGCCCATTCAGGAAGATACAAGAAGCGTGGATTTTCTAGAACTTTTATACGAATACAAATAAATTTTATTTTGTAAGTTTTTGTAATAATTTCGTAACAATTTTTTTAACATGAACAAATGAATGTACGACAAAATGTTAATAGTTGAATAGTATGTCCGGTTAAAAAAACATTAGTTTTGGAAGGGAAACTGTATATTTTAATTTTTTTCATTACATATAATAAAAATCACAAAATAAATCTTGAATGTGTATTTTTTCATAATGTGATTTTTATAAATAACTTCAATAATTTTTATCTAATTCACTACGCTACGAACGAATGAAAATATTTAGAACAATATTGAGATAAATAAGATTGCACTCTAAAAGTTTTCTATCCCTACAAAATTCGATACTTTAGATACAGTTTTTGTAGTTTGCTAATAACTTCCACGAGAAAAAACTAAATGTTCTTGATACGTACATGTTTTATATTAGTTGTATAATAAAGTCATTTTGCTAAACCTTGTACTTTCACTATACTAATTGTCCAAAGTAAATTGCGCAAGATTGATAACATCAGTCACTTGGAGCAACGCCATTTCTTAAGAGTTGTAGGCGTTAAGCATCATTTGTCGAATAGAAATATACAATTTAAAACTTATAAAATGTACATCTGTTTTTTTCTTAATAGTTTTTAGATGAAGTGCAAAAGAATTCATGAAAAAATATGCCCACCGAAAACACAATCATCAATAACAGTTTTGATTTTAGATCAAATTTTAGTTTCTCAAATAATTTACAACTTTTTGTATGAAAAAAATGAATTTTTCGTGTGATGCAGCTGAATGTTGCAAAATAAATTTTAAAATATCTCAAGGAATCGTCGTGTCACTTATTGTTTAAGCATGTTTAAGAGCAAATAATTTTTAAAATTAAAAATTTAACCTTCCTTTAAAATTAGATTTCTTAAAATATGACTGTAGAGCAAGAGAAAAAAAAAGCAAGAGATTTTTTATTGAATTCATGAAAATAGTTACGAATACGTATCATTGTCAGTTGTTAAGGAATGGAGGGAGAAGGAGCTGATTTTACATGGAAAAATTAAACGAAAGTGTAGACTAAGATTTTTTCATTGACGACACCGTCTTCGAGAAAAATGAGTTTGAGAATTTAAACGAAGACGTATGCTATTGAATAATATCTGTTGAATATTGAATAATATCTACTCCTCGTAGATATTAGAACACATGAATCTAATGGATCCTGAAAGTAATTTTTCTCGAGAACAGTCTTAAATAAAAAAATGTTATTCTTCACTTCCATTTTATTTTTTTTATCGACGTCAATTATGTCGAGATGAATCAAAGACGTATGCAACTATATACATTTGAAAAACTTCATTAATACTATAATTTTGATACTTTTAACTCGGAGAGTTTAAACAATAAAAATGAATTAAAAAGCCTTTTGTAATCAATTGCTGCTACGAACCTTTGCGGTTTTCACTAAAATCTGAAATAACTATTTTTAGTTTCACGAGTATGCAAAGCATAGTTTTACTACAATATGAGCCTGAGGTTCTCCAAGCATTTAGGCGACCACGAGAAGCGAGACGCGCGACGGGAGTCAGGAGGCGTAGTTCTCGCGATTTGGATGTCGCTTGCTCGATAATTTCGAGCCCTGATTGTAAAATGTGATCCCTTGCATCGAACGGTCTTTATCTGTTCATACAGGCTGTCATACAACTGATAGTTTGACTGTGGATTTTATGCACTTATGGACAAAATTAATAGATCGTATACGAAACAATGAAGATATTTAAAGACGCGTATTTTTATATTGATCTCCTGTCCCTTGTTATTAATACATATAATTTTTATTTTGCATAAAGATCTGCAGTTTAGCTATAACAGTGTAGAAAATTTTTCATTTCTTTATAACTGTTTTAGTCAGAATCTATCTCGGCTTTAAACTCTTACGGCTGCTTCAAACTGTTTAGAAATGTTGCTTATTTATGTTCTAAAGGACTTAATACCTAAATAGAACAACAAAAGAGAAGAAACTATAACTTTTGATATCTCTGAGTGGGCATATTCCCTTAAATCATTCGAATTGTTCGAATGGTTTACCCGTGTATCCCAATATGTACGGAGGTGCTTTGAAGAGGTGCGCCTCATTTTTCCAATCTCTCCGAATGTCATCCTTCTCGCATAGCATCATTCCGTTCTGTTCCATCCTTCCTGAACTCGGCCTATAAGGGCCGGTCTTGAGGATCTTCTTCTCGAGCAATTCCTGCACGATTCAACATACGCGTATAGAGACAGTATGAACATCTTTTGAAAAGGAGATCATTTCCTTTATTTCACCAACCTTCATGATTTCCTCCGTACTCGCTCCAAAGCGTTTTCCGACTCGAAACTTGAGAGTAGGACAATGTCCGGTGTAGCTAAATCAACAAAATAGAAGCGATTAAAAGCGAACGACTGTCTATTTTGCTATGACAAATCAACTTTAAGACTAAGTATTTTTATGCATAGCGGCAACAAATCAAAACAGTTCATGAATGTATTTGACTTAACAGTATATGAAATATACTTATATTAGGGTTACGGTATTTAGAAATGTATACTTAAGGTACTTAAGGTCACCAGAAGGTCATGATATTTAAATGTTTTTCCAGCCGCTACAAGATGGAATGAAAAAAGATACAAGTTTCCCTGATTAAAAATAACGATGACCTTGAAACTACTGAAAAAATAGCCGGATAACAAAATTTTTCTTCTATGGTATTCCAACTTCGATACCATTTAAATTATGCCACAAATATTTTTTGTGTCATTAAAAATAAAGGAGATATTTAGGTGGTCTCCTTTAGTTGAGACACTCTACATATTAAAAGGACTTATTCGATGCTAGATTCTTCATCATTTTCACCAATTACAGGGAAGACCGAGGATGGTTGTAACACTTTGATTTTAAAACACGATTATACATAAACCATTATATTTACAATGACAATTATTGCACGAACCTCTTACCTACTTATCTGAGATTATTCAGTTACAATGGTTTTGTTGTGCACTAATAATAAAATATCCAAATATCCAAGTTATTAATAAAATATGGGAAGCGGGTAAAATGTTACAACCCACCCCGATCCTGAGTCGGTTGTAACAGAGCGTGGCATTGTTTATGCGCCCAGTTATTATAGCCACAACATTGGTCATTTTTCAGCTTATGCTACGAGGTTTCTGACCCTCTTCGTATGCTTTTATATTCACGATTTCCTTATAGTTTCTCTAATTTTTGTACGCAACATTCTAAAATTCTAATTATGATATTAACTTACGGCAATTCTTTTATTTGTCAACTTAATAAATATAGGTATGTTAGCGGCAACGTATTTTTTTAGGAAAATTGGAGATAGGGCCGACCGAACAATGTTCGGCTGTCGATGGATTTATGGCAGGGTTTAAGGATGCGTGTTGTCCGGAGGGTGAGTGGGACTAAATAGTCCTGGCGACAGGCGACGCGACGGCTGATGACCACGTTGGATCTCCCAGCTATTGAATGTCGAGGCATTGACTGTTTATGGAAAAAGTGCTTAGAGAAGGCAAGCAACCGACGTTGCATTGCCAAAGGATGAGAACTCTGTTCCTGGAGGATTTGGCCACGGAGTGGGGAATACAGGGTTGCTTTCCGGTAAGAGGACTGTGTTGGACCGCATGGAACTTACCCCAGAACCTCGGAAAAGAGCAGTCTTCTTAATTATTTCAGTATACTTTTCTAACACGTCCATATTTAAATTATAAAATGAAGAAAATTAAGCGTAGGAATCTGTCACAATCAACCCCGACTGCCAATGTTACAATCAAACTGTAACTATGAATTGTTATTTATAACATACTTATTAAAGCAGGATATATCAAATTAGAGATTTAAAACAAGAAAGAAGAATATATCTGCTAAAAAAGCACTCATATTACAATTTTAAAGCAGTAAAGAAAGCTAGCTTTTAGGCATCAAAAGGTTATTTTCTTTCTTATGCAGATGTCTATTTCATATTTATCTAAGTATGATAGATGAGTGTGTTTCAAATGCTATTTCACATTATATATCCGAACCGTGTAACAATATCTACAATATATTTTGAGATATTTAACCTGTTACAACCGTCCCCGTGTTACAATCGTCATCGGTCTCCTCTAGTGGTCTTTAATGCACACATATAAAGCAACAGGCACACGCGCCTTAGGTGCTCCGTGCCAAAAGAGGCGACCACGAGGAGCGAGATTCGCGACAGCAGCCAGGAAGCGTAGGCCTCACGATCTGAATGTCGAGTGTTGGTCAATTCCGAGCCCTGTCATAAACCATAAATTTGTCTTCAGGAATATAAATAGATGAATGGTGTGCTGCAGATTCTACATATCCAAAATCTGAATCATTCGGAGAAAACCCGGAAAATACCCTTGATCTGATATTAAGAACTTTTATTAGGTAACCTTCGCGTTATAATATCATCAGTTTGAATTAATGTCAACAGAAACATTATTTTTATATTACTATTTTTTCTTGTACAGTCGAATGTAACAGTGGAATAAGTCCATATGTTCCGTAGGATAATGGAGTAAGTCAAAGAAATTTGACCTATACCAGCATTCAAGATATTTCTGTAGTCACTTTATTTATAAAAAAATTAACTCATATTTTTTATTAACATTAGACAAGATATGTACAAGTTAATGTGTTAAATAAAACAAGCATTCTTAAGTAAAAAGATCCATTTTTCGTAATTTTGAACTTAAGCCTCCTGTCAGTTAAGGGATTCATATAAGGAAAGTAAACAATGACATATGCAATGACGTTTGCACTAAATATATTTTAAATCTAGTACATGTCTGTCGTTAAATTTTTTCCTAGGTTTATTGATATAATATTGAGATTTTCTGCTTGCTACAATGTATTAAATAATTTAACTCAAAAGTTGTACGTTATTAATTCAAATACTTTCGTGACTGACTGTATGTACTAATTATAAATCAGTTAGGAAACGAAATCTGTTTTTAACGACAAAAGCAAGAATAAACGTTTAGGTTGTTCGTCGGATAATTTGCTTAGTATAATTTCATTGATTCGATAATGTAACACTGCGGTCTTAAATATGTTGTTTTAGATTTACTACTGATATCCATATTGTTTAACTATTGATAAGGTTACGCCCACTTAGAAGGATAAAGAAACATACATTCTTAAGAGTTTGTTTTAGAAGAATTTATGAAACTTAATTTATAAATGTTATTCTGTCTTGAAGATTATAATTTTAGTAAATTTTAATAACTCCCTCCACTAAAAAATGATATAAAGTAAAAGAAGCGTCAGCTTTCTTAACAAAACACTTTCCTTTGTCTTATCTAAAATTATAATAAAAAAATTTATTTACACCAATAGCCTAGAGAAGAATAACTTGTGTACGCGTAAAAATACACTTTATAAAAATAACACTATAGTCATTAAAAATAATTAGACGATAAAAGAACAATAGATGAGGACCAAGAAATTAAACGTTTTCCAAACCTCTTTCATCCAATAAAGATCTTAATATTTGAGATTTTTACATTTTGTATAAAAGCTTAAGATTTATCATATTTAGAGTAATTTGTAAAAACAAAATTGACTTTTCTCCTGGCAAATCATTGAAATAAGTCACTGTTCTTTATTTCCTGCTTTTCCTGTTACAGTGTATAATAAAGGTATATACACCTAATTTTTGCAAGCATGAAGCAGACAAAAAGACAAGAATCGTATGATCGAAAAAGGCTCGTGTTATATGAAAATCAATAAAAACATCGGTTTCTAAATGTTAGGATATGATTCAATGATATCGCATGATAATGTATAATAAAAGGAATATTGATGTTCCAAACGAAGAAAGCATACATACATATATTACATTCCACCAATTTATATAAGCTGGTCCAAGCAATGGTTTGAGGCCATAACTCCATTATGAATGCATTTACGAAAAAATGCCAAAGGAGGAAGACAAATGGCTCGAAGAACACTACATCTGTAGGGCCTTAGATTTTTTAAAATGTATTGGTGCATGTGTAATAAACAATTGCATCATTTCTTTAAATGGAAATGTATATATTTCATTGCACAGATCGATTCCTCTGTTCATTGTACGTAAAAAATTGTTAGGCTATCATGGCAAGAAATTAGTTCTCGAGGTATTTTCAAAAATGTCTTTATTGAAGAAGTTGTTCGTACTCTTCTCAAATTACATTGTAAACATTTCTGATAACGCTTTTTATTGTTTTCATAACTGCGTTTAAATTATCTGCCGTTATTACTGCAATAATGATTATGTGATTCTTTAATTAATTCTTTCTAATGTCCATTCTTTCACATTTTCCACAATATTTACAGGATTTGAATAAATTCTGAAGAGCGCAGCTTTAAGAAAAAAAACGCAGATATGAAAAAAATAAAAAATATCATCAGAAATGTCTACAATGGAATGGAGAAGCGTTCGAGCAACTTCTTCAATAAAGACATTTTTGAAAATATCTCAAGAATAAGTAATTTTTTTACCATATCTTATCCTATCCTAATAATTTTTTACGTACAATGAACAGAAGAATTGATATGTGTAATAAAATATGTACATTAACATTTAAAAGAAATGATGCAATGGTTAATTGCATATGAACCGATGCACTTAACAAAAATGTAAGGTCCTACAGATGTAGTATTCTTCGAGTTATTTATCTTCCTTCTTTAGCATTTTTTCGCAAACGTGTTCATAACAGATTTGTAACCTGAAACAATTGTCAAAAATATGTCGTTACTTAATGGTAAAAGTAGAAAGAAATGATCGTAATTCATTAATAGATTTATAGAAAACGTATGCCCTAAGACGAGCCACCATTTTTCAGTCATTTCTGATTTTCTGAATATTATTTTCCAAAATTTATCTTCAATATAAAATTATTATATCTCTTTTAATTAGTACAATCTGCAGTAAATTCTCTCCAATTGTCCATCAGCTTGTAAACAAAAATGGATAATCGTATCTTCTAGTCCCAAATTGTCCATTTTTGTTTACAAGCTGAGGAACAGTTACGGAGAATTTAGTGTAACGTCTTGATTGATTCGACTGAAAATAAATTTAAGGCTATTTGAATGTCATAGTATATTATATATAGTAGTATAGTATATTTGTTAATGTAGTCTCAGCTTCATTTATTCTGTTGTTAGTAGTACGATTGAAACCATTTGAAATAAATTAACATGGTTTAAGGAGAGCTTTGAAATGATTGTGCCAAATTTTTTATCAACCCTTTCTTTTCGGAATTATTAAGATCTGTTAATGTAGATAAACCTACAGTTTGTTTTGTTTTCATTCTTAAAAAAACTATATGTTATGATTCTTGCCGAATTTGTCTCAGCGTCCCCTAAACGATGGATACAAAAAAGAGTAGATCAATCTATAAAAAACTGAAGGTGACCTTGACAACACCCTGTATATGATGCCATTTACATAAAAGAGGCAAGACGATCTTGACTCTTTACTACTTTGTTTGAAGACGAATGTTGCCATATTGCCGACACCAGACCCATATATCGAATTTTTGACGTTGCGAACAAATAATTGAATTGTTTAAATAGCAAGATATGTATTAATGAATCCAGCATTTCAGACTTTGGAACATGTTGATTATGTATATATTGTAAGTCAAGTAACGAAAAAATTAAAATTTTCTTGTGGTGCTACTATTTCACGGTAGGTGTAATAAAAATTAGATCTCCTTCACCAGATTTATAGGGGTATAAGAAATCTAAACCAAAAAAGTGTAGTGACCAATAACTATCTTTCAAAGATATGTTACATTTTCCGTTTTAGAATACAATTTCTAACACTTTACTATATCTTATATTTTGTTTATCTACGTATATTATATTTCATATATTTTATACCTAAAAGTTAGAACAGGCCTCGGAACGGCGGAGCCGCAACATTGCTGCTGCGAGGTCTACGCCTCCTGATTACCGCCGCAGCGTTTCGCTCCCCGCGTTGCTTCCATCGGTTCACAGCACCTCAGAGACATTGTACCATAAAACTATTCGTGCCGCATTAGGGCGACACTCGCATCAATAGATTTTTACATCACCCATGAGGTACTATTGTTAGTGCGTTTTTCTTTGTTAGTGATATGTAAATATGGAAAATAAGTCTTGAAAACAGTTTTCAATTTAATCGCCAAAATTTTATTAAGCCTTCGAATATCAAGGAGAACTGTGCGATCGTCAGCACGACATTTCTCAGAAGACGACGGAAGAAAGAGAAGCTGAATTCTTAAAAATATTAGATCAATTTATTATTAGGATCATTTTATTTATGCGAATATAAAGATGCATTTCATCAAGTCAGAGCAGCGCACGTCGCTGTGATTCTTCGTTACCGTTTGCGATGCGAACAGTTACGTCCGACCTGCCCGTGGATGTTAGTGATATACTAAGCACGTCTAAACGTCCGCGAAAATAATGTTTTCTCATATCTTAATAAAATTTTGACGATTCAATCAAAAACTGTTTTCAAGATTTATTTTCCATATTTATCGTCTGACAAAAAAATGTATTAACGATAGTAATTCATGGGTGATATGGAAATCTATTAATACTTGGGGACTGAGGGTCTGCAAGCTAATTCAAGCAACGCGGGGAGCGGTACACTGTAGTAGCAGTTAGGAGGCGTAGCCCTCGTGGCATCAATGTTCTGTGCTTCGTCGTTTTATTAGAAATAAACTAAATGCAATAATTATGATAATAATAATAATATTTTTATATTATGAAAGAATTTTTGCCAAACAACTATGAAGTTAGTAATAACATGGAAATGTTACTTACATATTTATCTGTGGGAATTGTGAGATTCAGGAGAAAAAGAAGTTATTATATCTTTGTATGAAATTATTGTACGTTTATTTATAAATTAGACTATTTACGAAAAAAGGAGGATTAAACTTATGTTGTAATTTACAATTCTCTTCTTCGAGAATCTGCTTTCGAAGGAAGAAAGTACGCGGTCTATCACGTAATCTAGTTAGATTTTGCCTTGTATCGTTATTTTCAAAAGGAATGGAAAAATATTTTAGAAGATTGGTGTGTTAAACACTTTTCTATTATAGCGTTCCCTTTAAATATATCTTAAACAATTTTAAATGGTTATAATATTATACAAAGAGCATACTATCGCATTTGAGAGTATCTACAGAAATATTCTCTGAAAGAATCATATGCATAGCTTTTACGATGCAAGTAAATTTAAATTTCTCAAAATCTGTAGCTCATGATGAAAAATAACTTTTGATTACGATACGTAAAACTATTTTTCATTTATAAGATAGTGCTATTGTAAAAAGATTTTCGAATTAGTTATTTAGAATTAACAACTTTTGCTTTATAATGAAAAAGTATTTAATTAATGAGTATATTTTAAATAATATAGTAACTCTAATTTAAAATAATATGCTCGAACGAAAAGCCCAAATTTCTAGAATCAAAATATAACAGAATGGACTACCTAGCTAGGGCTGATTAGAATTTGTTTTCTTATACGTGATCTAATTTCAAAGGATCTCGAAGGTGCGGATTTTATGCATTTATGGCAAAATTGAGTAGTTGCAATTTAAAAAGTAGAAAGGGTACACAAATTTAAAAATATCAATGTTTTACTGTTAATCTATTAAAATGATTAAAGAAAGAACGAGCTCGCCATACATTTTCTATTTGCTGCAATTGATGCGGACAATTTTTATTTTGTCCAAAAGTACGCAATCTAGATACAATGACTTTCACAAAACGTCTGGTATTACCGAGGTTATGATAAACTCTAAAAGAAAGTGCAAAAAAATGAGTTAATTTTTTAGATAAACGCTTCGTATAAAATAATAGAAATATGGAAAATTTAGTTTTTTCTCCAAAATCAAAGAGGTATGTATGTTGGGGCCACTTATCATCCCAGTATACCAATTGAGAATTAAATTACTTTTCAAGGTTTCTTTCAATTTTTGTATGTACAATACTATACACAACTTATTTTCCCATCAGCTAATACACATTGATATGATCTCATTACAAGAATGCCTAACAAAAGCGTTTAAGCGGAACGTTTCATACTAACCAAACGATATGCGATATCCACACTTCTAAATTCCGTTGTAATTTGAGTTTACATTATATAAGTATTCAAATTGCATTATTCAGATTGTAATATTCAATCACGTTATTGTCCTCATTTCATGATGCTCTTTATATTTCGTATGCTCTCTGAATGCAATACAGAAAGTAAAAATGTTTATAAACATCAGCTATCAGTTGGACCCTGAAATGATACGAGACAATTTACGTGTGTGTACGTCACCAGCCTAGACAAAGTTACTTTCCGTGTGAAAATGCTTTTTTTACAAATTGAAGGCGATTTTAACAATATACTTTAAGAAAAATACATAAAAAGAAATCAAGTGTCATCATCTTGATGGTCCTTTAAAACCGACTCATCTATGGCAAATATAGTTCGAATCTGTTCACTAATAACTAAAATAATTGAGGTTAGGTCTGCCACTCTATGTATGTCCCATTTAAGTTCAGATTGTAAAAAGTCCAGTAGACGCGTGATATCAAAAAAAAAAATCAAACTGACACATGTACTTTAGTATATCAAGTGGGAAGCTAAATGGCACTACTAGTTTTTTTTAACGTGTGGGTGTTTTCAAGGTTATTTCAAGGTCATCTAGCATTTTCTATAATGAACTTATATTTTTTATTTCGGAATTATATTCTACGTAAAAATGTGCACAACTTCCGTTTGAAACATTTTTTTGTAAGTATAATATTATTTAAAATATTTAGCTGATTCTTCATGTTTATGTCAAATTTTGTTTTTCTATTCAAATGACAATGTTACTTTCTTCTGGAAGGTATTTTGTTTCATTTAAGAACATGATATTACAAAAGAATGTTTCAAACAAAAATTGTACATTTTTTTTACGGAGAATATGATTCCGAAATAAAGAATATAAGTTAATGATAAAAAAACAAGATGACCTTGAAATAATCTTGGAAACGCCCACGAATTTAGAAACTAATGATGCTATTTGACTCGCCACTCGAGACATTAAAGGACATGTGTCAATTTATTTTTTTTTAATCATGAGTCTACGAGTTTTTTTACAATTTCAACTTAAATGGATAAAATCTTTGGATAAAATATTTTTAATATTTTAAAAAATCGTTGCCCCTAAAGGATTAAAAGATTCTTTCGTTGTATAATCAGAAATGTCTGAAAAATGGTGCTTAAATAAATGATATACTAAATGTTAATAGAAGGAGACAGCTTCAACAACGTCAATTTCGAAATGTGCTGTGAAAGACATTAATTTGTTTTGTTTTTCGAGCTATTCACCAAGGTATATTCGGTAATTATTTACAAAAAGATGCTGCCGTTCAATTTTGATGAAATTTAAGTATGTTGTACAGCTCGACATTTTGAACAATTTTATCTTGTAAAAACTGTATGTACTACTACATTAAATTTTCTGTATACACACCTCACTGTTTACTGTTTCTGCAACCATATCATTGGAACCAGTACGCGATCTTGTATATAATGGGTGAACTATTTAAAATAATAGTGACCTAATCCAGGTGTAACCAATGCTTATTTCGTTTGGCGTATTTATATTCGTAGAAACATTAAATAAGGGACAGCATCGTGTCGAAATTCAACGTAGTAGCAGCAACAGTTCTTTGTACATATGTATCTCGGAAACTAAAGTCGAGCGACGGGTACATGCACAGGGAATACTGTTTAAAATGTTGACCTTGACGACATATGTCAAAGGTCATTGGAGCGTTGATCTCCTTTCGTCAATATTTATAAAATAATTTATTTATTCTGATTTAAAAATAATAATTATATACCTGAAAATAATAATGTATCTATTTTTATTAAAAAATAATGATTGTATGTTCCAACGTTATAATTTATTTATTTTGATTTAAAGACAATGATTATATATTTGAAAATAATAATTTATCTTCTATCTAATATCAAATTTACATTATATTACAAATCATATGGAGAGGCTTGGAAACGAATTTTGGATTGCTTTGCTTGCAATTGACTATTTGAAATGTACCTTTATCGTACAAATAGAATCGTAATGTTATTACAATCATATTGATTGTACCAACATGTTACTGTATCAATTTCCGTTACCTATCATAAATAAGAAGAGTGCCGACACTTCTGATTGTAATATCTTGCGACACTGTTTCTCTTCTCATTCCAGTCCCGAGTTTCCCTACTAGAACACGCGTGTCACGTTTGAAAATGATTTTCTTACGAGAGATAGCTAGCACTTGTTGCAGAGCTTCAACGATCACGACTACATTTCGTCCGATAGCGAGTGCTCGAATTTTACTCGATCGCAAGGAACGGCTGCTTTCTAAAACAATGTGCTCGGCAGAGCTATAAACACGAACTACCGGTAACGGTGACCCAGTAAATCGAAACGTGATGCCATGACGATCAGCTTAGTGACGCGTCCGTCATTGGCCGACGGTCGTTGGTCGTCGATCGCCCAGCGCCTACCGTTCGGATCGAGCAAAAACCTCTCGATCGTACTTGAACGAAACAACCTTCGGTCGTCGAGATGAAATCGATCCTGTTTGCGATCGCGTGGCACGGCACAAATTCCCTTTTTGGGGGTGCGATAATGGCGCACTTCGATTTTTGTATCCGAGGGACTCGCGTTTAAAACGAGCACATCGTTATCTCGGAAACGTACGTTACCTTGATGCAGAAGTTTCTGTTTCGAATAGATCGACACGCACGTAAAACCGTCGATCGACCGGAGCCGCCGCCGCGGGCGAGCAAAGGACGCGCACCGAACTCACCGGACGAAACGCTTCGGTGTCAGGACCGGTACCAGTTACCGGTGTTTCGTTGAAATTTTGCTACGCCGGAAACTCCACGTTCCTCGAGGAGGAATTTGCCCAATGATTATCGCGTGCATACTCGTGACGATTAACTGGAGATGATATAATGCTGCTAATCCGATTAGTCCTTTTAACACGGACCAACGAGAAAATGCGAACTTGCTACACAGCGAGCTAAAATTGTCGAAACCCGGATGCAATTTTATTATTACTATTGTTGTTATTATTGTTATAGATTTATTGTATACCGATTATAAAGGCCATCGACAAAGATACAAATAAAGTAGTATAAAGATAGTGAAAGTAAATAGAGAAGAAGAAAAATATGCGAAAGAAGAAAATATAGATAAAATATTAGAGGCGTGCACGGTATAATAGATTTTTTATCCAATTACTCGAGTTTGTTCGTCGATCAAAATCAATGGGAATATAGATTTTTAAATATTTGCACTGAATTATGTTATAGTTTGCAGTAGCCCATCTAAAATTATTTTAAAGAGTCTTGAAGACGAAGCGAAACGCATGTATCTTTTTCGGAAATGATGTAACTTTGCCCCCTTGTACATCTTTATAGTAGAGAACAGTTTGGTCAAAACTAATCCTTTTACCTATTTTATGTAACAATTAATAATGTATACATATTTTAATCTTACGAAAAATACCTTTTGAGAAAATGGAGATCACGATTTTGTTTAAAGATGTTCGGTACAATTTACTTAAGATATTCTGACAAAAATTTCTTGTCAAGACTTTGCCAATTCAGAAGTTATAACAATAAATTTTTCACTGGATTTTACACGAGACCGAAGATGCGAATGAATCGGACTTCAGTGAAACTGATTCCAACTATTACGAACTGTTTTTTCTTAAACGAGGGCTACAATACATATGTATATTCCGAATAACCTGTTTCTAACTTTAATTTCTTAAGTGAGTAATAAGTTTAGGAACGTTATTTATATCTAATTTTGTTGACGCGCAATAAATCTATACATTTCAAATAATTTTCTTCGACTTCTATTTCTTGCAATTTAAAATACCTACGATGAAATTACTATCACTGAACATTTGGGATCCTAATTAGCAATTATTACTATTCATTACACTGTCGTATATGTTGTATATGTCTTCTTTTAGGTCGTAGAAGTCGGTTCTGATAACTAATTTTATACAAAAGAATTTATGTTTTCATCGAGTACTTAAAATTGTTTATAATATTATTTTCTATAAAATCGTTATTAGGATCGAATTATACGACACTAAAAATATATAAAATAGTTTTACTTCGTAATGAATAGCGCATAAATAAAACTGATGCGAATTAAATCCACGTTTTAACGATTTTAGCCTGCTATGCGCTGCCGCGGTCGAGCCTTATCCTTACCCGGGCAGATGAGCGCCATAACTCTGTCCAAAGAAGCGTTTCTTTTCTTCTTCGGCGACCGGATCGAAAACCATCTTGTTGGCGAACTGCCAATCGAACGTACGCGCCTTTATCGTGTCATTATGTACGATTCCGCGGATTCAAGGATTCGTGCGAGTCTGTCCGCCTGCTCTAGAAATCCAATCCGACTGTGTCTCAATACGTGTGTATGCACACTATCCTCCATAAGTATTTCAACACTTCTGGACTAGATCTATATTACAGACGAATTACACGTCATACTGGAATTTTTAAAGTAACTTGTCGACCGTTATGAATAGACTGCGGATATTTATGCTTCTATGACACGTATGGCTTTTGAATGTGCGAGAACACGAATAAATTAACGAGGTCCCATAGCATTTCCATTTTCTTTTTACAATTAGTAATCTTTTAGATAACGAGGGAAACTTTTCTTTACCCGCAGTCTATTTTTCGTTTGAGATTGTTACAATTTTGTTCGAAGTGTATGTCTTAATATTTTCTAGGGAATTTGAGAACATAATCAGGGGTAATCGCAGAGTACTGAATAAATATTGTTCTTTTTACTTTAATTTTGCCAATATTTTGAGACGGTAAATGTGTACCTTATTATCTGCTGGGTAAAAAGTTATTTTCTAAATAAATTTCTTATTTTTGCAGATAATTCAATGAATTTGTCTCAATATGCAGTTTTACTAACATTAAATAGCCTTTAAATATCGTACTTATTATTACTAGAAAAGAATAAGATTAAGTTTAAAATAGCAAACATATTATAATACAGGGTAAGACAGTAAAAACTATTACCTACAATAATTCGGTATCTATTAGATGCATCGAAAAATTTGTCATTGAGTTATGTAATTGTTTAAGCTGTCGAATGAGTATAATTTGATTTTTGTATAGCATCTCGTTTCTTCTGAGATATCAAGGTGACTTTTCGTTTTTTCAAAGTCAATTAATCTTTTCTTTTAACCAGTCAGCTGTGGTGACCTCTTTTCAGAGCGCACACCTATGCGGGTGATGAGAATCAAGACGTCATCAGAATCAGGAGGGGTATAGTCGTGAAATACGGAGTGATGTTGTTAAAATATTGGATCAAAAAGACGGCTGTATTTTATAAAATGAATAATTTTATTACTAATATTCACTCATTCATTTAACGTATTCACTAAAGGAAGGAATGACGTATAGTGACACTTTGCATCGCGATTTTTTCCTAATCTTGTTTTTATAGCAAAGTACACATCTTCGTAAAAAGTTGTTTGTTGCTGAACTGCGCAGTATGATAATCCGGGAAATGTTTCCCACTCAAGCGCGAAACATTAGATCTGGTTGATCGAGATTATTTATACTTTTTATTTGTTTGTTTAATTCGATTTAACTTCCAAAAATTCTAAACATTAAATAGCAAATGGTAACTAAATTTTACGCATGAAGGATATATCCATCATGACACAAAATATGTACTGCTATTTCTCCATGACAGATATAATCGTCAAATACAGCTGACTGGTTAATACCGCTTTGTTATCGATGCAAGGACGAATTTAGCGACCTGCAATATGACGAGCTTGAATTGATCTTAACTCCCAAAATAGTGAAAATATAGAAATCGGTCAAGAAAATTGACTTTAAAATAATATATCATTTGGTAATGGTTATCATTTTTAGCTAAAATCAATTTCCTTTTACGATTTTTCCGTTCTAATTATTTTTATGTATCTTTATGTATTATATGTATTTTTATATGTATGTATTTTTATGTTCTAATTATTTAAATGTATCTATCTCAATTTATTTTTGGTATTCAAGATTCTACGTATGTAGGTCATGTTATTAGAGGCTGTTGCATTCATCCTGACTTTGGCTATTACGTGACGTTATCAAATATATGCAAGCTCGTTTAAAAAATATTTTTCTTCGCCCTTTCAAACTTAATCATATTTCCCTTCGGTATTTTTCCCATTATCAGTGATAATGGGAATGTAATAAGTGAAGTATTTGAAATGCTAATGTTACTTGCGTCGTTTGCAAACATTTTTTAATAGAAATCTCCTATGCTAATATATAGGGTGATACAATAGAAAATAATGATACATACAAAAATAAGATGAAAATGTAGAATAAAATTTTTCATTTGAGGATTTATTTTCGAGATAAATAAGTTTGAAAATCCATTAGATTCTTAGTACTAGCATCTATAAGAAAATTATAATAACAAGAATATTATTACGTAAATCGTCCCTTCACATTATACCATCCGTTTATATAACACCCCGTATAAATTTTTTTCAACCGCTTCATTTATATGAACTACAATCTTTGAATCGTGTTAATTACCGTTTCTGATTGTTATGTTTTAGGAAAACTATTTCCACTTTTTTCATAAAAACCTATACTAGAAACAATTTGTTCTAGATTCTTGCTAATAATAAGACTAACTCAAATTACAGCGCAGAAACTAAAAATGGTCGAGGAGCTTGACAATTGCATTCATAAGTAGGATATTTATTTCTATTTATGTTTACTTACTATATATATTGTTACCGATACAAGTCACGTATCGTTTACAATACGCGATAGTAACCGTTTCAGTGAAAGGAATAATTTGAATATTCATGTTTCATAATTATTAGGTCAAATATTCAAATACTTATATTTGAAAAGCAACGAAGAAGTTTTAATGGTTTAGCTAAATCCGAGGTCGCTCGAACTATTTCAAGGTTATGAATGAGAAAAACAAATGTTTATCATAAGACCGATTTAGTCACTATTACAAAAATATTGACAGTGAATATTAATACAATACTGGAATTTCATAATTCTGGCATGAACATATCGAATGCGAGTGATAACTAAAACAATCGGAATGGTAGTTTTAAAGTAAAAATAGAATGAATATTTGAATATTATCTATCGAATACTGGGAATCTTTTCGATATTATAATGAATTAAATGATACTGTAAAATGAAAACTGTACTATTGTGTAATTAATAATTGTTATCAATTATTGCTGCGAATAAGTAAACGATGCCTATACGTATACAATGTGTCAATTGCTCACTTTGTATTATAGACTAATGAGTTTACCAGAGTAACATCACAAAATTAGAGTATTGTATTAATATTCTAAACGATCATCAGTTTTTTCATTTATATAATTAATACAATTTTTTGCTATAGCGACTACATAGACTTATATACATATGTAAATTATGCTACAACGTAAACATGGATTTATAGCATACACATAACATGAAAAATGAATAAAACAACAATTTGAATAGGAGTATTGAATCAAAAAGAATTCCTGACTCGAATTTGCTCATATCACAAATCCCTGTAATTCAAAACAGTAATTCTAGTTGAAAACAAAAGCGAAATTATGATGAAATATAATATTTATAGCTACTTTGCTTGTAAAAAATGCATTGTTACCGCACAGTAGTCCTCTCCTTATCATGCAACGTACATCCGACAATTTTTCCTCCAATTTTTATTGTTTGCAAAACAATTAAAACGATAATTTTGTTTGGGTCAAAGTGGATACGTACAAGTATCTAGATGTACACACGTGTAAGCTCGACGCTATCGATATTCAGTTTCGTTGATTAGAAGGCTGCTATACTCTCTCACTGTTTCCTTAGTTTCCCTCTTTCTGGATGTTAGGCTGTGGAGGGATCTGTTGGATCTCCCGCGACTCGCTGAGCATCCGCCAGTTTCGATCAAACAAAACGATTCCAGACGAGTCACGAGTCTGTGTTTCTTCCCCCAGAAATAATTTAATTCTTGCCTGCAGCTGGTCACTGCATTTTGAAACTGACCAAATCTTCTCGGTCGTATCACGAAAAATCACGACACGCTGGACGTGTCCTATACTCCACGCATCCTCAAATTTTTAGTTGTGCAGCGATTCGCAAAAGATTCGACACGAATGGCACTGTAATCTCTGCCGAAAACAACTGTACTTCGTCGTCGAGGTCTTGGTTCCCTCTCGTTTACGTCTGATATCGGACCGCCTGATTTTCTAGATGCGAACCTCGTACAGCTGCACCACTACGCGTCCTGTTTGCCGGTGCATCGGTAACTGAGCGCGATTTAGTTCGAGGCAATTGGTCTCTTAGAAGTAACTCGACTATGTTACTCCGTTACCTGTGAGAAAATCGATATATACCTGGTTAAGAGGGGGCGTGAATGCATCGTGGTCATTCTTTGAGGAATCTCGTACAGTGCTTGAAACCAGTTGTGATATCGGTTCTTGAAACAGTTACATATGGAGTACCGAAAAAGTCTTGTAACTGTTACAAGGTACAATATCGGTTCTGGCTTGTACCGGTTTCGCTTTCGGTTCACCGGAACCGATAACACATTGGTCCCATAGCTGTGATTTGTTCATCCTTAGTCTCTGTTACAAAGTTAAAGAAAAGAACTTTTATTAAATAAAAAACCCTTGCTTAGACGCATATATCGCTCTCTCGCATTCTCTATGTCGCCACGTGGCCGACGCTGCGGAACAGAGCATAGTAACGAAAACGAAATCGAAACAAAAGAAAATTGCACAGATTTACGCACGCGTGCACCAGATATCTGATTTGCCACGTGTGAGACATCTAGCGTAAAAAATCTGATATCATTATTAATTACTGAATCAATAACAACTAAACCAAAAGTTTTGATTCTGTGACAAAGGCGCCGGTGTCCGAATTCATAGAATGTCAATAATACAAGTTATTGCAGAGATGTGATTATATTTTGCGCATTTTCGACTAAAGTGTAGAATCTATATTTTTAATACCTAAAAGAAATACAATGTATTTACAGTTGAATTTCGATTATCCCCCACCCGGCTATCCGGAATGTATAATTAACCGGCATATTTACCTATTTTTCAATAAATGTTACGGAATGGCGATGCATTGAAAATTTTATAACATTTTCTGAGTACAATAAATACCATAATATTACAAAAGTAATGAACCTGCATATTCTTCGGGATGATTTTTTTAATAAACGGTCAAAAATTATTAAGTAAGCCGACATACAGACATTGTTTAAAAAACCGTCGCGTTTATCGTCGTATTTATACAATATTTTCATGATTAAATTTAGATCACGAAAATAAACTATTTTATGATATTTTATGTTTTATATCAGGGCTCGGAACGATTCGGACACAATATGATGTTACACACAGCTCCGCTTACTTCTTCGTTTTTTTTAACTCAGTGAATACATTAGATATTCTTTGTTCTCAATCCTTACTCTAATTAACTATTGTAGGCTACATTTTTTCTATTATATTAATCTTCCACACAACTAAAAATCAAGTGGTGTGATATTTGGTGATCTTGGTGGCCAAGCGATTGGTCCTACCCGACCTATTTATTATTGAGAATAATGCTGATTTAATTATTCCCGTACTCGTACAGCATAATGTGATGGACAACCATCTAATTGTATTCATCAATTTTTACGATGGGATAACAGAAGATCGGATTGTAGAAAATTTAAAAAAGAATGTATATTTGCACTTGAATTGATATTGGTATGCCCTTTCTAAAATACTGCATGAATTTGGTCTCCATTAATGCTCATTACTCATTACAGGTATTAAAAATTCCTTCTCTTGTAAATGTTGCCTCGTCATATACCTTACTAAGCATTATTGGTATGATCACCATTCGCATTAAGCCATCGCTTATTAGTAAATATAGATAAAAGAATTGTATAGATTAAAAGATTTTTAATAAAGCATTTTCCAGCCTATATTTATATGACCTATATTTATACCGTTTGGTCGAAAAAACTGGGACACATCTTACATATTTTATACATATACATATTGTATTGCTGAAAAGAATTTTTAATAAAAATTGGACAAATCTGATTGGCGATAACTGTGAAAAATCATCGTATGATGATGATTTTTTGTAATTAAAACTTGAAGCCTCTATTTGAAGATAATATTTTTGAATTCTAAGTTTGATGCACGCTTACCATTGTAATCCTATAGATGTGAGGCCATGTTTGTTCTATTGAAAATTGACGAGTTTGAAGAAATGCACGGACTTTGTAAAGTTGTGTGCGTGCGCATGCGCGCGTATGTAAACGGTCAGTAGCACGTGTTTCCTTCACGTTGCGCTACTACTGCTTGTAGCCAGTCGCAAGTTCTGATTTCAAATAAAAAATGAAAAACATAACTCCACATTGAAAGGTAACAATGATGAGAATGCGTCGCATTTGAAATCCAGAAAAACTAATCCAAAATAGAGATTTTAAGGTTTAGGTTTTGAAAATAGTCATCATCCTACGATGATTCTTCGCGGAGTTAGTGTCAAAGTTGGTAAATTTTTAACCAAAATATTTTTATGCTATAATTTTTTTAAAGTAGTATATTTCCTCCCAAAGTAATAGCTTTGTGACATCAATTTATATTATTTAGATCATTATTGTAATTTAGATTATTTAGAAAATAAAGATGACCTTCGTATGTCTTTCAAGTATACACTTACAAACTAAATAACGGCTTTGAATTACGTCCTCCTCGAAATATAAATGGTTTTTTTTAAGTAATAAATAGTTCTGAGCATAATCGCATGTACTGATTAAAATGGAACACCGTTCTAACAATTATCTTCGGTACCTTTCCTATTCCCGACCTCGCCTCTCTCAGCCTCTCTATGCACTTGCTGCGGTTGTCCCCTGATTGTTATTTCAGTAATGGTTTGATAAGTCTCGAAATGTCTTTATAGGGTGTCATATCTTCACTAATTTTATTATTATTTCAATACGTTATTTATCTGCCAACAACTTCCTAAGAGCCTTTTTAAAATCAAAGATCAACAGTTGAGAGTTTCTTCAATAATTGTTCAAAAGCAACAAAACATCTTCTATAATCCAACAAAAAATTTAGATTAACATAGTATATCAACCTTATGTGCAATTACTATTTAAAAGAACATCATCGAATTTCTTTTATATCTGAATCATTAAAGAGGCTATTAAGCCATTAAATAAAACGTTAATCCTTTGAGAACGAACGTCAACATACTAACAATATCAGGACTGCACATCTTATTCCAGAAATTATAGCATTTTACATAGTATCTGCAAAGGGCTAATGAGAACGTCTAATTTGTAACATTAAGCAAGGAAGCGAATATCATTCGAATGTCTGCTTTGATTATTTTTGGCGAGATTGAAACGAAATCATTACTCCAGCGATAGAAATAGATTTAGTGCACGCTTCATTTTACGTGAAGACATAAATTGGGTATCGCGACTGTTTAATTGAATAGACTTGCAAAGTAAAGTTTATGCGAATTATTAAGAGACTATTAAGTAAACTGAAAAAAATATGGTAAAAACGTAGGTGACATTTGAATTATAACGAGTGCTTTTTTATAATAAGTAAGTATCATAAAGACTTATTATTAGACTGCAGATCTGTATGTAAAATAAAATTCCTTTGTATTTCTCGTCTTAACAGCTTTAGTTTTACTATTATTTAATTGTAATGGTAAAATTACAGACTTTACTTTAATTTTACTATTACTTAACCTTAATAGTAAAATTAAAACTGTCGCAGTTTTGTATTTAATTTATCTACTTTTGCCACAAATGTACAAAATTCGCAGTTTAATAGTAAATAATTATGATTAATAAATATTACCGTCTGTCACTTTTTTAATAATATAAATAGGTCCGATTATAAAATAAGTACGATAGAAAAATTGATGAAGGAAATTTGTTTTAATAAATACTTGAAACGATGTCCATCTACTACGAAGAAAGAGTAATTTTAAAATGAAATTTAAAATGAATTACGTTTGCTGATTTTTCGATTACAGTATAACGTAATTAGATCTATGTATATTCATTTTGTTTGCTTCCTTGCCCTTAGCCATAACGTCACTATATTAAAAATATACAATTCTAATTAAAAAACAATTTTAGAATTGCGAAAACTGCAGCCTTGGGAATTACATTGTTTTTTGACATTTTGTTTACTATACGTAATAATTGAGATATTGAATGTGCTCAAGTTAAATGGAATATGTACCTTATTTATTAAAAGAAATAATAGAATATTGAGTTGTAGTGCATCGGATTGCATAAATGCATACTGCGTAGCATATTTATTTGCCTGTTTCACACCAGCGACCGTCGTGACGTAATATGTGTTAAAAGAATTATGTAGTGTGCAAAATGAATGAGAATTAGTTATTAAAGTCTAATAGGTGTCGTGGAGTAGCTAAAAGATTGTAATCAAATTACAATATCCTATTCTATATTTATAAAAATTGTGCGCGATCATACGTTATTATGGCGGATGATATTTTTATTAGTGCAAATCAAAACGTGAATATTTAAAACTTCGACGATTTTCCTTGTTACATCAAAATCTTAGATTTTGTTCAATCGAGTTTCCTATTCAGTTTACATCCATTTATTAATTCTTTTTTATGTTTCCAAATTGAAATCTACGCTGTTGAACCTTCTAATTCAATACAAAATTTTTTGTCTTGCTTCTATAACATGTTCATTCCTTACAATAATAAAAATCAATTTAAAAAGAAAAACATATTTCCTATTTCGAAAATATCTTTTACTTTTACAATAATTTTTATATCGTTTTAATCTGAACAGTGGCACTCTGTGGACTCATCTAAGATAAAATAGTTAGATATTGCATTCCAAGCAATATCAAAATCGATGTCAAGAGGAGAAAGATACATGAAATGTTCCAATTATTGCAAGCATTTCTCAATTTATTTAAACAATTAAACATGTAAGATAAAATCTAGTTACTCCGCGTGATGCAACGAACTATACAACTGCAAATGGCCCTACTAGAAGTTATAAATCATGTTTCGTTTTCAAAATACAAACGAAAAAATTGCTGAAAACGCGACACACCAGCGTGGCAATCGTATTTAACATTGTTGCAATAGTCGTACAAGCCTTCATGCTACAGTGATTTTTAAAGCTTTAGTTAAAACAATGTCTTTTGTGTGTATGAATGAAAGTTTTTATTTTCATTTATATGAAAATCTATTTAAGTACATATATAATATACGTATACAAATTGTACATATTCAACTTAATTTAAATTTGTCGATATCTCGAGAGATGGCGACATGTACGCGTCCGATCAAAATGGACGCATCCATGGTTTTGCATGTACATACGTAATTTATTTCGACGAATATTATTGACAGGTAATCAACGAAATATATCGTCGATTTAGTTTTAAAATTCATTCTACGTTTAAGAAACACATTATATGAAAGTTTGTACGAAACTTTTCTGTCATCGCCGGTTTTAGGTTACGTTAGCTGACAGTGGCAAGTCAACATGTATTTCAAATTATATCAAAAACTGTTTAGTGGGTGCTCAAAACAAATAGGTGTTACTGTGCCTCGAGCATTGTCTAGTCAATATCATGCCGCTCAAGCCAAAAGGTTCAAGTCCGCGCGTTTATATTGGAGCGGATTCGGTATGCTAGTTCTTGGGTGTACTTATGCAGCTGTGCCTTTATACAGAATTTTCTGTCAGGTAACACATCACATTGTATCATATTACATTATGGTTTCTTTTCTAAAAATGCAATTTCCAATATGCAAATAAAAGCATTTATTATCATTCTATGAAAACTCAAATAACATTAGTGTAGGATAATGGTAGGTACAATTTGATGACATAATCATCAATCATATTATTATAAATTTATATGCTATAATAGCAAATGTATAGCAAAATAACATATTATGGTATCGGTAAAAGCTACTATTGATTGATGTAATATTGAAAACAAACTGTTTAAACCAATGTTTTCATTAAAATATTAATAAAACAGATGATGATTTAAGTCATTAATGGCCAATAATATATAAATACTTTGCTATCAAAATCCTGTTTAAGTTATATGTTACTGCTTCTAGTAAAATACTAGCTTTAATTTTTTAATGTAATTTACTTGTACTCTGTGTATTATATAAAAAAACCATAATCATCAAACGTGTTTTATAGTGCATAACAAGCTATATCGATTAGCACATTGGTACAAAAATATACAATTTTATTTAAGAGAACTTATTTTACTTGCACGTGACCTCTAAACATCTGTCTGCAAAAAACTATTTACACCAAATTGTGGCCTTCACCTCGATCAAGTTGAATTGTCTATTACAAAAAATTTAAGTCAAAAAATGAAAGTTTAAATGCTCTACTTGCATATTTTTTGATATTGTATTAATCATTGTAAATTTTTCAATAATTCTTTCATTTAAGAAATATACGTAGTTTTGACTTTCAAGGCTATCTCTGCATAATTACGAACTATGGCTAGTAATTAAAAATACATACATTTCATAAACTGATAATAACTGGGCTAATAATTGAATGAAAACCTCGAATAGGAGTCTATGTTTTATTCAGAACACATGTAACAGAGACTTTTATTCAAAGTTTCCATGAAAATATTGCAATTGGTAATGCATTTCAGGATTTTTATTTTTACAACAGTTTATAGATAATGTTATGTTCTACTTTATTCTGTTATATTATATTATATTAGACTACATAATGTTATTAGAGAATAATATAACAAGTGCATAAAATTCTTTTGACAACAGTCGTATAGTTACGGAGGAACAGTGTCCGTTGGTCATGATGCCGAGAAGGTGAGCCAGATGCAGCCTATCAAGGATAGGATCATCAAAATATCGTTTAATGCGGACACGTCAGCAATGATGCAATGGAGCTTTAAGCCTCAACAAAATCATATAAATGTTGTGCCTGGAGAAACTGCTTTAGCTTTCTATACGGCAACAAATCCACTGGATGAGCCTGTCACCGGTGTTTCTACTTACAACGTTGTACCGTTTGAAGCGGGCCAGTATTTCAATAAAATTCAGTGCTTTTGTTTCGAGGAGCAACAGCTCAATCCTCACGAAGAAGTAAGCGCGATTCGATCCATACCGATGTCTTTTATTATGAATTCATTTTACGAATCAATACGTTGTGAATGAATCTATCACGAGCCCCAATAATCCTACTGTTACAGGTTGACATGCCCGTTTTCTTCTACATCGATCCGCAATTCGCCGAAGATCCTAAAATGGAGAACATCAACGAAATTATCCTATCGTATACGTTCTTCCAGGCGAAATCAGGAATGACTCTACCTATACCGAATTTTTTAAGGAAGGATTAATTGTAAATACTAAAAATACGTTAGATTTTAAAGAACAAATAGAATTATATCGTTAAACAAATGTCCAGTGTGTTCTTTGTGGGTATACCTTGAAATATCACTTGTCCTAAATTTCTTTAGGAGTGCATTTCAACGATGCAGAGAAATTGAGAAACATTCGTGGACTGCCATTAGAATCTGAAGAGAACATTGATCGGATAAGCGCGTCGAAGACCAGAGACTTTCTCTCGATCGATGTACATCGCATCAATTTTTAGGGCTAGATCGTGTTCCAATTTCGAGCGCGTTCTTAATAATTTCTGCTGTTGATTCTCCAATTCTATCAACGACCTCTGCATTCTGTCCACCTGATGATTTATTTCGTCGATTTCTTTCTTAAGACTGTAATAATACATACAATGAAATGAAAATGTCGAATAGTAAACTATTGTTTGTGTTACATGAAAATAACGAAACGAACCTTATGTGAGCATAATCGCGGCACAGTTCGATATCTGGCCGATGCATTCTGGCTTCTAGTCTGGTATGAGCTACTTTAACAGCGTAACTTTTATCTGCTATAGCTTTACGCATAAGTTCCAAATTTTTTTCGACCTCGAATATTTCTTGCTGCACCTGCAACAGAAACATAAGGAGAAAAAATTCTATCGGTTCGTCGATAGAGCTGATAAACATGATCGTATTTACTTTCTGTAGATGTTGTTCAAGCCTCGTTTTAGCTTCAAGTAATTCGGAAGATCTGTGAGATAAAGCATTATTTGTAGTGCTCCATGCATCCCACATTTCCTGTGCAACTTTGTTCGTAAGAACTTCCGCATTTGATCTCAACTGGCAGCTTCTGTTTCGTTCTATTCGAGATTTTTCGACTATTCGGTTTGCTGCATCTGCCCATGTATCTTGCTCTGAAATACTGAGATGCGCGAACTGATTTTAAGATTTATAAATGTTTATGTTAATAATAATAGTTACTCAGTTTTATATTTATAATATGAAGTTATTGTATGAACTGTTTTCAACCAAAGACATAGTTTAATATTACGTTATAAATACGTAAATATTTGTAAGGAATGATTAAAGTGAAAATACATTAAATGTTGAATATATTTATTTTATTTTGAAAACTTGGAATGTTAGTGAAAGTCTAATTAAGCCGTGTGGTAGTGCAAATCTTTATTTTACATCAATGTATTCGAAAAATGGAACCAAGTTCAAAGGGTAATAATTTTAGCAACATTCATCTCAACCAAAAGTGATTATATTCCTGCGTGAAATCAGTGTTTGTTGATTATTGTACAATTTTGTTTAAATTAATTATATTCAATTTGGCAGCAGAAATCTTCCGGTTGACTTCAACCGTTTTTGTAAAACGAAAAAACTATCGTACAATGTTTAATAAAAAAATCAATAAATAGAGCATCATTTACTTTTTCTATTTATTTAATATTTCCATGTAGAGGAAAGGCGAATAGCTCTTTATTCGTTAATTCGGTAATCCACTCTTGGTCAATGACACTTTTGTTATAATAGTCATGGAACAAACTGTTACTCATAAGTATAATTATTATAAAAATAGTGTCAAGACCAAGAATAGATTAGTAAAATTTTTCTGAGAGTATAAATAATACTATTCAGCTGTCTTGTAAATCTGTCGATTCAGTTTTACGACTTCATTCAAATAATATGAGGTAATATCCGTACGGTTAGCCGACCGTCATAATGGAACGCGTGGTCCGCTTATCTGAATTGAAGTGCGCCATGATATTCTTCGCCTTATCATAATTGCAGTTTCAGAGTGACCACGAATTAAAAGATTGCAATGAAAAGGGGAGAGCTCACATATACAAGCCAAACATATTTTATCAAACTTTGATACACATGATCGCATAAAAAAAATACATAACATATGACCACGCTGAAAAAATATTTTTCTAAATAGAGAACAAATTTATTCGGATACCTATATTCTTCAGGATTACCAACAGATGCAGAATTTTATATCTTTAATAATTTTGGAGATATAAATTCAAACTTAATGACAATTTTTGTAAAAGTCAGCAAACACTGTATCAACTTTGAGGGCTTGTAACTTTTAAAGAATTACGAAATTAGAAAAATGATGACTTAAATGCAGGATCACTCTTCCCCTTCAATCTCCACCATCGCAGAATCGTCGGTATTTTCTTTGGACGATCTTCGTCAGAAAAACGCGGCTTACTTTAGAGCCCTTACACGTCGGTATACAATTCAGTGACGTGAAATACTTTTCCTCCTCAACACGATCTAACTGATCATTCATTTGAGCGTAGATTTTCTAATAAATTCTTACGGATATTTCTTATTCACTCATGCAAGATATCGATAATATCTTCCCTCATTAACAGTAATTTTCAACTCACCGGTAGTTACAGGACAAACCTTTTACCAACTGCAAACATATGTTTATACTTCTCGATCAATTACCTCAGCGGTTCTTTTAACTTTGTTACCAAGGTTTCGCCCAGGTTGCACAACAGACTAGAGCATCCTCCCCCGCTAGGCTCACTTCCTTTGGGAAAAATATTAGTCTTTTTCATCCACTGATCTTTTTTCACACACCATTTAACATACCCTTTCAAAGAATCACATTGTAGAGTATTATCAGAAACCATTAAAAAATGAAATTATGTTACAACACCATCTGTCTGCAAAGAAACAATCGTACGTCTCATTACCGGTACACGACCACCATAAACCAAGCACAATAACATTACACAGCTGAATTGTTTCGTTGATTGTTTAACGATCTTGTCCTGTACCATAAATCGATCAGCACCAGAGTCTAATAAAATAGTTCACTTTATATTTATATAAAAATAAAATCGGCGTTGTCTACCTGATCCACTTTCACTCGAAAATTCAACAGGTCACTATTATTAGTTTTCTTCCACCGGTACTGATAGCGAATTTTTACTTTCTTCGGTCGCTTTTGGCAGTTGCATACCACGTATTCAGTGCTACTGCAGTTGTAACACCGTTTTCTCAAAGGTGATTGTTTTTTATCCAAAACTGCACTACCTTGTCTTTGCCCTTCATCAAATTGAGAAATGCCTACCAGAAGAGCTGCAGTGGTTTCATACCGAGCATTAATAAGCAACAGAGATATCGTTGGGTCCATTACATGACCAATAATTAAATTGATTACTTCTTGCGGTTTGAAATCAATCTAAGTTTTCTTATAATATGTCAATTTGTTACGAGGGTACTCGGAATAAGTTTTCGCGGCGTCACTTGTGTATTGCACAGCTCGCACTAATTTATCGCATAATTTGTCCTCCGTCCCAAACAGGCGGATCTCAAAATTCAGACACTTGGTTTGCGATAGATCTTTCGTTACTTCCTCCACTTTGCTGCACTGTTTACCAGCATCACTGTCCAAATCATCACCACTGAAGACACTGCATACGATGTAGTATATACCGTACTGTTCACTAAACTTTTCATATATCGACGAAAATGATTTTCAAAAGAAACAACACTCTTCTCATTATCACTTTCCATTTTGTTACACAGGTTGGTACTAGAAAAATTGACTTCTATAAGCGATTCGACTTTTGATCTTAGAAATTATTTTAAAAATTCAAGGAACGCGTTCTTCTAAGGAGCTGGAGTAAGTGCTGATTGCTGAGCGTTTAATCACAATCGCCTTAGTTTTACTAAAAGACACCCTGCATTCACCACTCCGTGGTCAGAATCTTCAGGAATATGTTTGTATGCATGTACAACTATCCTTGTTCTTCAGGATAGCGGTACGACCATGTGCTCCCTTCCTAGATCCCTAACTTTTTAAACATGTGTTACCGACTGCGTCACACCGGAGCACAGTGCGGCCACACGGGACAAGAATAATTATTCAGGTGAAGCTCAATTATTTTCAACTTCAAGTTATCGTATCTTGATGAAATAGTTTCTAACTTGTTGTTTATTATATTATAAGAATCTGAAAAATTTTTGTGTTTTGGATTGCATCGAACAGCTTTATACGTCTTTTTCTGTTGCGCAATGCAGCCGAATGACAACATTGGCAACAAAAATGAAAATCGCTTACAACATACTGTTATTTCAAATATTATTATATTTTTTTATAGAAAATAAGCTACGCTTGCAATGTTCCGCATTTCGTATAGTTCTCTAAAAGTATGCCCCCCACCCCCACATGTTCATAAACCCGAACTAACTTTGAAACGATGTTTTTTTTTTAATTGAGAGGTAACCCCTAAAGGAAATAAATATCACAAACAGTGCTAAAATTATAAATTGAAAATTATCTAAAATTCATATCGTAAAAGTTGTTCAGAATGTTGATCTTGATAACACATTTCATGGTAATCTAAATCGGTGAATTTGTCCCTAATGTAAATAATTACCATCATATTTTCTAATATCATTTTTTCACTGAAATGACCATTCATAATGCCTCATATCCAGGACAATTCGTTATTTTTTACTGATTTTCTTTTTGTAAAAGTATTTAAGAAATGTGTTTTGCTTTCGGTATGATTCAGAATATTTTTATGTTGTTTTTCTGACAAGGGGAAGTCTCCAGGCGTGACGCTGACTTTTTCATAAGATTTGTACAGTGATAGAGCTTACAAAACTTAACCCTTTGCACTCGAGTGGCGACTCTGAGGCGCCACTAAAAATTGGTATAATATTTTTCAAAATATTTGTAGTAATATTAGGTTCGTCTATATTAATCTTTACTGAAAGTTTGTTAACATTGTGAATACTGTACTTGCGAATAGGCTAAATTTCATACGCATAAATCGCAATAAATCATATAAAATAGAAATCATGAAACATGTTTTAAAATAGCTTCGAGTGCAAAGGGTTAATAATACCCAGTTTTGGGTGCAGACGGCATATAGTTTCTGAAATGTTTAATGTGAAGTTGTTAGCGAAAATCCCAGAAAAATGTGTCGCTGCGCTGCATCTCGTTCATGCATACCAGAGAGCTCATAAGTGGTGGAGGGATAATTAGTAGAGAGGTAACATTACGTATGGGAGTGAGTCAATTTCCCTATAGGTTCTCCTCTCTCGCTCCACCACTTGTGACCACTTCCCTTATCCCTAAAATATCAAATATCCCTTTTTTTAATTCACTGTACCTCATCAAGGGATCATAACATTATGATGTTAAACTTGAAAGTGCATAATTTGTTAAAATATCTCTACTTTAAAAAAAGAAAGTGTCTTAACATACACTATACACTAAGAGTAAAAATGACATGATATATTATTAGGTGTTTTACAAAGTGTAGAAGACGTCGCGAAAAGTTTAAATTATGTTTCGTTTTAATCCTTCTGTGGTGATTTGAGTCGATATGAACCAGACCGTGCATTAGGCTTGTATAATATAAACCTTTTTAATTACCACCATATTTAAGTCAAAATGAAATTTTGCAAATTTTTTGCTTTCTTTTGTATTAAGTGCAATTTCCAAAGGTATGCACATATTGTTTTAGTCGTATCTATATGAACCAAAGAATTTGACAACACAATGTAACGCAATGTAAAACATATTCTCTTATACCACGGATCGTATTCGTTGATTCCGGCGTAATATTGCAATCCGTGGCTGTAATTGTTCAACCGATGACACATTGAATCAATTCCCAGTGCGTTTTCTTTGTTTCTCAGGTCCAATTCCAATTGGTTTTGAGAGGCTCTGCAATCTCGAAGCTGCAAACAAACTTCATTAACTTGCATTCTATAAACAAGTTCTGATTATCCATTACCTGTTCTTTACACGTGTTCAAACAAGTTTCCAGTTTCTTTCGATTCTGATGTAACATCTGGATTTCTCTCAGCAAACACTTTTCCGAATCGTCGTGTACAAGTTCTATGCCTTTGTATACAGAATGGTTATACAAGTATAAATACGTATCAACTAAAACTTATAGCCTGTTTAGATCTATTCCTAGACTTTTAATTTTCAAAATAAATTAAAAAATGTTTTAGACCATTTTTGCGTTAATTCTCGGGCGGCCAACATTCATGAGTAAAAAACAATTGTTTATTATACCAAAATTTATTTTCTTTTTCTCGTTTATTCCAGATCATTGTAATTCAAGAATCCGTAATAATATGTAATTTTCACAGAGAAGTTAATTCGAAGGTATATTAGTTACGAGCATATAGCACGGGTCACACATAATCCAGTGTTGAGCTCTTGCGTCTCAGCGATATGGTTTGCCTACCGAGGAGTAAAGATTTCTCACATCATGTGAGTTACATACGTATAATAAATAGTTGCGTAATATTTGGAAGAATCAGTAGAATCATTCTACGTAAGAATTATTTGTACAACTTGTACAGTTGATACAGAAAGAGTTTTTAAATTTCTTTTGTTCTTTAAAGATAAAATCGAATCGTAAAGGAACTTTCGATTTTTTAACAGTAGAATCCGAAACAGAAATTACAGAAACACCTTCATTTCAATTACCAGTATATTTCAGGTATCTTCTTTTCGAAACACGGACTAGAGTAGATATCCCAATTACCGCGCCGTTAAGCCAATTTTTGCTTTGCCAAAACTCTCATTAAATACTAGAATTTTCATTTAATGCACTATAAATATATCTCTAAAAATAAATTACATTAATAATTAATTTATACGAAAATCTTCAGCAAACGTTTTTTACGATTTTCAGCAAGCATCGATTGAAAAATGTTTATTAGATTTTAACATATGAAAAATGTAATACCCCTCCATGAATCTTACATTTTAATAGGTAAACATGATAAAAAAAAATTGATCATCAATTTATATATAACACTTTTCTCTTTCGATACATTTTTAACACGTTCGGCGCCAACAATCGACTACCAAAATTTTCACAAAATCAAAGCAATTTAATTAATTATAGCGAAATTAGAAAGTTAAAATTGATCATAGGGGATGGAATTAGAACTCTTTCGCATCCGAAACATCCTAGTCAAACTCAGTTTGTTCGGATATATAAAAATGAAAATGAATTTTCAAAATTGTTTAAAAACTAGCGTCACTCATATTTGGGTGACGTGGCGCTGAACATGTTAAATCCGGGAGCACGAAGAAAATTGGGACAGGCGCGGTAATTGGGACATCTACCATATATTCCTCATGCGACAAGAAGTCAGTTTTGTGTTTACATCTGCCCACTGCTGCAACTATGCTGCTTCTTGTCGCGCGAGGACTATACAATTTATAAAAGTATTCTCTTATCTCAATCATTATTAGCTTTATTGTTACCTTTTCTAGCTTCTCTATGGTAAAGGCATTCTTCGGCGATATGCAGCGGAGCTTCGATATCTTTAATAGCTTTCTCTAAAAGTGAACGACAATCTTGAACTCTTTCAATTTCCTGAAGCAATCTTTCCAATTCAGAAGCGACTTCGTTTCGCCAGAAACTGATATCGTTTATTCTCTCCCCTAGTCTTCTGCCAGTATCGTATTGTCCGTGGTGAATTTTCTCTTCAGCATCTCTGATACATCAATCCATAATAACGTTATCACCTCTATTACAAAACTATTAATTTAACAAGCGGGGTTTCTCAGATGACCAATTAGATTTGAAAAACTGATTATTACAAGTTATAATATCCAATCTCCTATTGTCTAATATGAGTGTCAGTCCTCGTGAATTTTGTTTATTTGGGGGGGGGGGGGGGCAACATTTGTATGAGTAGTATACATAATTGGAATAGAAAAGAAAAGCTTGGGTCTCGATCGAAATTCGGGTTGCGTTTAGATATGGTATATTTATGAAGATGTATGAATGTATGTATGAATAGAAGTGACGGGGTAGTTCAGCAGAAAGAAAAAGAGGCTTCAGGCGGCCAAGGAGAAGAACGAGGAACAGACCGAGGAGTTGGCAGAAGATATTCCTTTCATTTTAAATGGGCAATAAAGATTTCTAGAAAACTTGTGGTTATTAGCACAGTTATGCTCCTTAGGGTAACTACTACTACTAATCTCACTACTTCACACCTTTCGCGTATTTCTCATTAGATTTCTTCTTACAATTATCGTTATAATTATTACTATTATTGTTACTATCATTAGAATCATTATTTTTATTATCATATTGCTATTCTCATTATTTATCATTGTTGTTAATAAATAATATTTATATATTGCCAAGCGTGACGTCACAAGATACGTATTCGAAAATTGCAAGGGAACTTGTCGTTTTGACGCTTCAGTATTGTAATATTCAGTTCGGGAATGTAGTCAATTATGTTTTCTAAAAGTCTAATCAATGTTCGGTCTCCAAAGTACAAATTTTTACATTATTGTGGAGTAATTCTTAATATTTGACGGTCCGGTATTGGACATTGGATTGAATTCTAAGTATTAGATTAGAACACTTCATACTTCCTTTTCTTAAAAATGAAACCTTACACAAAATTTGTGTGTTCCTGGAAATTCAAGTTTTCAATATACATATTATTAACCCATGATGCAAATGGGTTAACTTTACTATGATTAAGGTTTTGAAAATATAGGTACGTCTACCTTCATAAAAATGTTGACCATTTTTTAAATAGCTGTATGTTTGCAAAAATACATAATTTAACGTCTTTTAAAGAAAAAGGTCCCGGCTTTTCAGGACTATGTCGTAGTGACTGGATTACAAATTACATTCACCAACTCTAGAAGACAACAGTTTTTAATGTTATTTATTTGAGACAGTATATTATTTGTTACGAGCCGAGGGCTAAGGCAAGGGGTGCGTGACCGAGGATTC
>CM052168.1:3628145-3694053 GCA_028455555.1 Augochlorella aurata | reverse complement strand
TGTGTGTGTGTGTATGGGTGACTATTCCAGCGCGTTGCCCCTAGTATAAACAAAGGGGAGCGCCTATCTATCGTTTTCTGGCTGTAAGAATTCCTAGTACGCTCGGAGACAGAAATTTTAATATTGAAAATTATATTCGGTGGAGTTCGTACGCAACATATTACTTACTTATTTATCAATTTTTAAATTAAATAATTAATTAATTTATTGATATTTGTTATTTACATTAAAGATATTTTTTTAGTTACTAAATAAATATTCATTACACTAATGCCATGTTTATTGTTTCTATATGTCGTTAAAAACATTTTCTTTCAATGAAGTGTAATCTATTGAGCCTATTTTACGTAAACAAATATTTGTATCTTGTAATTGTCGAATTAACATTAAGAAGTTCTTTCAAATTTCTAATATGTAAATGTAGGGATCCCTTAATAAATAGAAAGAATAAACGTAAACAAATCCGTTAATGGAGACCGCAAATACTATTATACACTATGTGTAATATTATAAAGCATAGAACTATGTATTTCCAATTCATTAATATAAATATTCAGTAAATAAAAGTTGATCAATAATAAAATATTCATAGAAGGTAGACAGAACCTGAGTATTGTAAACCTAACATTATAATCTGTTTATACGTTTTCTCTTATACATTTTCTAAAGATAATCCATGTACATATGTATACAAAGTGTTAAAAAAATCATTCAATATATATATATATATATATATATACCCACTGTATTTCCATAAAAATTCTTTTTTTTCAAATAAAATTGTTTCGATTGGCGAAATTCAATTCTACTTCATTTGTTTATGTTTATAATAATATTTTGCAAAGTATAGAAACAAAAACATGGTTGTAATGTTAAATAAATAAATAAAAATTATGTTAATTTTAAAATGTGCTATCTTTTTGTCCGATATTGTACCACATAAATATTGAACGGTTTCTATAAAACCCTGTAGAAATATTTGTATACCTTCGTAAAAATAATTTTTTGTACAACGCATAATTTAGAAGTTATTCGAGGTATGCAAATTACGGAGCCCAGCCTGTACTTCTGAATAGACAGAAGAAAACATATTTTTAACATGCAAATTAATTGTTCACGCAACCAAAAGGATGGGACGCACCTATTAGATGGCAATTGCTGTATTCAACTTACCTGATAACTCGTAAAGCATCATTCCGTGTTCTCTCCGAAAAATGTCTACATGAATCCGCTTCGTTGTAACATTTCACTTGTCTCTCGAACCATTCATTAGGGGTGAACCGTGTATGAAGAGCAGTTTTCGTCGCATGTATAGGATTACGATGATATCCTGTTAGAAGATTTGGAAATTTCAACGAATTTACAGAGTTCCCAGCGTAACTCGGTATTGTCTTTGACGTTCTAGAAGCATTAATAGAAAGTTAAGCAGTAGTTAAACGGATAAATGAAAAAATTACTGCATAATTCCAGCACACTTACAAAGGAAAAACTTCAACATTTTCATATCCCGCGTTTGGACGCCAAGGCATCAACTCGTGTCTACCGTTGTAATCCCTTGAACCATATTTTGTTACCGGATCGATGCAAGACAGCGACATATCATTGGTATACCACGGTAATTGCTAAGTCAAAAATAAAATACTTTAAAGAATATTATCTTTAAATTTCTTTCTTTTTTTGTGCAATATTATAACGGTGTAATTAAATAAATAGATAAACATTTCAACATATTTAAGTACGCCATGTCTTTAATGCACTAATTTTTTAACCGTAGTTGAACATCTTTCAAAAGTTGAGGGTGCTAGACAAGACAACAATAAAAAAAGTTAAAACTAATTATAATAAAAGTTAGAAAGCAGATTTTGTTTACGATTAACAAAATTAAATATTTTCATAAGTTATTCGACATTGCCAGTGATCACCAAACGTGCGGGTTTCCAATATTTTTGAGACTTCCCCGCAGACCAAACACATCTTATTTTCGACTAACGATAAAACGCACCTCCGAACTTTTAAATATTAAAAGCGTTAATTATATTTTTCAAAATGATTGTATAACATTAGTCTGAAACATGTATTTGCATTGTTAACCCCTTGCACTACGATTTCTTTCACGTTGTGTTCATTAGTACTTATTCGTCCTTAACAATTTCCCTAATAGGACCAGGCAATTTTTGTTTCTTGTATTGTCTTTATCTAATTTCGTTTCTAGACTTGGATAACAGAAGAATGCAATTTTGCATCGACTTAAAAGGAATTAATAATATTTAGTAGATCTTGCACGAAATCTGTACGACGAGTCTGACTCGTTATTATAGTGCAAGGGGTTAATATTTAAGAAAATAATCACTTGTGTATGTTAGCGGCAACGTATTTTTTTTAAGAGAATTGGAGATAGGGGCGATCGAATGATGCTCGGCCGTTGATGGATTTATGGCAGAGTTTAACACGTTCGCGACGGGTTGTATCACCGGTGGTACATTCTTGTCTGTCCCATAGGATAGGATGAGTACACCAGAAATGTCCCATCGAGCAGGATGAACCACCGATGATACACGCAGGTGCCAATCTAATGAGAAGGTGATTATTGTAATTAACAAATTTATTTACATATTTATATACATAAGAGAACTACTTCTTTTTGTGAATTTCTTCAAAACACTGTATACACAAAGCCGGCTAATTGTCGCAAAGAGGGCAAAAACGTGTCAATTGCTATAACGCGGCAATGGTTCATGTACCACCGGGGACTCCGCCCGCCCGATGGGATCGAGCACAAAAACAGGTCCGCCCCACGATGCGGTCAGTGAATTCAGGCCCCGTCGCGAACGTGTTAAGGATGCGTATGGCCCGGGGGGTGAGTGAGACTAAATAGTCCTGGCGACAGGCGACGCGACGGCTAATGACCACGTTGGATTTCCCAGCTATCGAATGTCGAGGCATTGACTGTTTATGGAAAAAGTGTTTAGAGAAGTCAAGCAACCGTCGTTGCATTGCCAAAGAATGAGAACTCTGTTCCTGGAGGATCTGGCCACGGAGTGAGGAAGGCAGGGTTGCTTTCTGGTAAGAGAACTGTATTGGACCGCATGGTATGTACTTACCCCAGAACCTCGGAAAAGAGGTTCTCAGACGTCTTAATTATTTCACTATAATTTTCTAACATGTACATTACAAATTGTACTTAATTAAGCATCTTAATTAAGTTTATACAATTTTTTTCAATTTCATAAGCTTTGACAAATAAAACAAAAATAAAAGATCGATATTTTAGAAATGTAATTATGTATTCTTTTGGTTTTCGATTTTTTATTGTTATACCGGCTACAGCTAATATTGAACAAAAAAACTACTTCAAATTTTTACATCAAGTGAATAGAACTCCTTGAATTGTAGCAACCATTTGAATATTTTCCTTTCACAAATGTATTCAATTTATATTTATTATTTGTTATTATTTAATCTAATTTGTGGAATTACTTGAATCGCAAATGAAAGTGTAATCATAATTCACATAAAAGATTCTGCAGTTTAGCGATAAAAAAATCTGAAATTAGATTTTATTGAATTAGTCGTTGTGAGCCGTTTTAACTTTTTTAGAAGTAATAATTAAATCTGTTGAAAATAGATTATAGTACGTAAAATAATGAAGATATATTTTTCTTTTTAAGTAAGTTCAATGCACAAATTTGTATTTTTTTCAAAAATTCACATTTACTACCGACTTCAATCTATAATTGTCTACTCACCAGATATTTAAAGAATTACATACATACCGATTATTATAATTTACATATTTACATAGTTAAAGTTCAACATGGCAGATGTACCTACCAATGCACCGCAACGTAAGTACACGTGCGACCAAGTACTCTTGCTATGTTATAATATATTAAATGAAGTGTTTACGCTAGTTTATAATAAATATCAGATGCCCACAGAAAATCAAATTTACGAAATATCCTTGCGATCCTGTTAATATATTCAACATTGATTGGTCATGTATAAGGTTATGTTCCGTTTTCCAATTTACAATTACAACGATTTTAAAGTTTTAAACTTCATATGCTGTAGATTGAATTAAATAAATCAATTATTTCAATCATTTTTACACATTTGTGTATGTTTACATTTGTAGACTTTTTCTATTATGTGTACTCTTAAAAGTCTTCCTCTGTATGTTTTGAGATTAAAAACATATGTAGTATTGTTTCAGATTGTCCTGGTACAACTAGCGAAGATGCTGGTAAAGTGTCTACATGTGCTGGATGTCCGAATCAAACATTATGTGCATCTGGTGCTACAAAGCAAACTGATCCTGGTATAGCTCTGGTTAAAGCAAGACTTCTCGCTGTCAAAAATAAGATACTCATATTGTCTGGTAAAGGTGGAGTTGGGAAAAGCACTATAACATCGTTGGTATCCAGATCTTTAGCAGCAAACAATCCTCACACAAATGTTTGTATATTTTTCTCTAAATAACATTCATTACGTAGTTATGTTCTTTAATCCTTTAATTTCTCATTAATATTTTAATGACTAAATCAGTTATTGTGTATTTGTGCATATTCATGCAATGTAATCAGCAGTTAAGAAAGACTTACCCTTTTTCCCACACCAAGAATGTCCATATTGTTTTCTATGTACATTCATGATGCCATAGTTACCTCTGGTAGTGGAGGTTGACCAAAGTGTGTGATGATACTTTCTGTGGCAGTTTATACTTTATACTTACACTGATATTTAACTAATCTTTGTGATTATTGGATAAGATCTTTCTTAATGGTTTTAAATCTTTTACTTCCTGTAGCTATAATCATAGTTATGAAAATGAGAAACATTAAATTGTTTTTTAATACACTGGCTGTTATTTAGTATATTAACTTATAATTACTCATAAAGTTAAACTTAAAAGTTACATGATGTAGAGAAAAAAAATGTAATATGATTTTTACTGTTCTTCATTTTTATGAAGGTAGGAAGTTCGCTTTTAGTTTCTCAAATTGAACTAAAATTTCTAAAATTTCAATAAGGTAGTGGAAGCTGTGTGCAAAAGTATTTACTATATATGGTTACAGTTAATTAATTAATTAATTGCAGTTAATAATTATAGTTAAACAAGTTTTATTTAAAGTTGGTTTTGTTCCACTATATTCTTTTTCAAAGGCCGAATTATGAGTAATTTTAAGTCAGGATGTTAGATCTCTAAAAATCACATAGATCTTCTTTCACTCATATTTCCATGAACAGTTTAAAAGTTTAGCTTACACTCTGTTTTAAATACAATAGGTTGCTGTATTGGATATAGACATTTGTGGGCCATCTCAGCCAAGAGTATTGGGTGTAATAGGGGAACAAGTTCACCAAAGTGGATCAGGATGGTCTCCAGTAGTAAATATTTTTTATAAATATGAAATTTTGTCAAAGCTATATTAATATTCTATTAATACAAATTACAAATTTTCAGTATATAGAGGACAATTTATCTTTGATGTCCATTGGATTTTTGCTTGCTAGTCCCGATGAAGCAGTAATATGGAGAGGACCAAAAAAAAATGGTAAACCATTTAATATTTCTTGTTATTAAAGACATATTGACATCTCATGTTTTATAAACTTTAGGAATGATCAGACAATTTCTATCAGAAGTTGATTGGGGTAGTTTGGACTATCTCATTTTAGACACACCTCCAGGAACATCAGATGAACATTTATCGGCAACGTCTTACCTTAAAGAGGCTGGTATTACAGGAGCAGTAATTGTTACAACTCCACAACAAGTTGCTTTATTGGATGTGAGAAAAGAAATCGATTTCTGCCGAAAAGTAAACATTCCAATTTTAGGCGTTATTGAAAACATGAGTATTTTTGTGTGTCCTAAATGTAAAGCAAGTATCCAGGACAATAATACATATTTTTCACGATATTATTATTTGATTATCCAATAATTCTATGAAATAATTTATAAATAGGAGTCTACCGAGATATTTCCTGCGTCAACAGGCGGTGGCCGTGCGATGGCCGAAGGATTAAACGTTGATTTCTTTGGTTCTATACCATTAGATCCATTATTAGCCAGGTGCTGTGATGAAGGTAAAAACTTTCTGACTGAAGTTCCAGAGTCACCAACTGTTCTGATATTGCAGACAATTGTCAAGAGTGAGTGCCTCACAAAGTTTTTACTAGTTTGTATTCAAGTTTCTGTAAGTTCAGTGTGGAACTCTTTATTTCAGAAATCGTGGATAAATGTGAAAATAAGAAAGAAAATTATCAGATCGATTCAACGTGAGAAAACGCTTTTAAATATTAGAAACATTGCTACATGTATATTAAAATTCTGTATAAATGTAATAAATATTGACTTCTGTTTTCGTATATTCCATGATTTTGTGTTATGTCTCTAATATGTTCGTAATATGAAACGTAGTGAGTAATAATAGTGTGTGCAAATAGTTTCACCATTCGTAAAAATATACCATGTTCTGATTTATGAACTGCTAGATCAATTTATAAATTTAAATATTGTATAACGATAATTCAAATTATAGAAACTTTATATTGGAATGCATAATATATGCCAACAATCATCAATGTGGATTTTTCTGTTAGAACTACATATTCTCTTCATTCAGTAAAATGTTTTTCAAATTAAAACATTTTCCAAGATTTTTTATATATAATTTTTACATTATTAACTCTAAGAATGACCAAATATCGGAGCTAAAGTTACCATTTATTATGTAGGGGCTACGTTATTTGTTATTTACCGAACGTAGAGAGAGACAGCGAGTAAAAAAAAACTGCGTTCTGGGGGTCAAGCAGCCGGTACAATTTGAATTTTTTATATTTATTTAGTTTGTGAACCCCTGTATTCGCGAATATGTGAAATGTATAAAGTGGACAGTATTTCAATGAAGTTAGATTAGTATGCTAAAAATAAAATGAGAGTAGAGATAATCTGAAGGGGTGTGCAGTTGATAATTGTTGTATATTCATTGTGGTAGTCACGAGACGCGACATTGTACGGGATATAAATACCGTCTCACAAAGGATCGTAAGTGAACTAGTGGAAATAAATAAATTGTTGCTTCTATCAATGAAATCTGGAACAAAAAATTTTTAAATTTTGTTATTATAACATTCACGAATTTTGCACAAAGTGCAACAAAACAAACAAATAAATTACGAACTGTATTCTATGATATACAACTGGAAGGTTATGAGATGAGTCAGTGTGTTATTGTTATTTAGGGTAAGTGACAGTGTTTATAAATACAATGAATAAACTGATAATTTAAAAACAAAATTATATATTTGCAGTTAGAAAAGTATACTTCATCAAAGATGATTATTAAAGGTGTAAATCACTCGGTTACTAAGGAAAGTGCTGAGAAATTAAATTCTTCAAAAAACAATCACTTGACAGAATTTTCAATGACTGATGCATTAATTGATGATACAGATGAACAGAAGAAACGATATTTAGTAAAGCATACAGGGTTAAATTCATATTTAAGATATGTATTACCATGTGATCTTATCAGACTGACATTATCTCTTATTTTGTGTTGTGCTTTGCTATTGTTTATCACACAGACTAAATATATTCTTATTGAGAAGTATAGCATAGACATAAATTCTGTTGATGATAATGGAACTGTCTTAGAAGCAGGATTCATGTCAATCGATGTTTCTAATACCATGTTTGGTGAACAAGGATACCAGTATGACATATCGTATGTGCAGGAAGTATTTAAAACATCTAAAGCTATACAGGTATGTTGTAAAGGAGGGTATCCTAGGTTTCTAAACTAGTCAATAGTAAGTACAGTAACTTTTCTTTTTTTTTAGCAATGTCAAAATATTCCAGAATATTTACGTTTTAATTGTCATCCTGAAAATGGTGCATCAGAATCGTCATGTACAAATAGAGGTTGTTGCTGGAATCCACAACCAAGCCAAGCATCAACTATCGAACGTGATCCTTTGAGTTTTCCTTACTGTTATTATCCAAGGAATTGGAGTTTATACGAGTACAAAAATTACATTGAAAATGATATTGAAAATGATTTCTATGGAATTCTTCAGTTAAAAGGAAATTCTTTTTATAAAAAAGATCTAGCTCTTCTTAAAGTAGAAGCTAGTACAGTAGATGACTCGATTTTACGTATAAAAATAAGTGATTTGATGAAAAAACGATATGAACCACCATGGCCCATCAGGAATAATCATAAACCATTTACAAAAAAAAACATTGATACAAAATATACATTAGATGTTGATAAAATGAAGCCTGGGTTCAGAGTAAGGAGAAACTCTGACAATACAGTGCTGTGAGTAATGTGTTTCAAGTGAATTTACATATTGATCGTATACTGATTGTAGCAACAAAGGAGTCGTGTATACTGGTTCACTAAATATTAATGTTTCCTTTTCATATTTAGATTCGATACGATCGGCGTCGGAGGATTCATATTTGCAGATCAATTTTTACAAATAAGTGCTCTTTTGCCGACACATAACATTTATGGTATTGGCGAACACAGATCTAGTTTAAAATTGAACACAAACTGGCAGATTTTTACATTGTTCAACAAGGATCAGCCGCCATCGGAAAATGTATGTTTATACGAATTAATGAAATGTTTTGTTTTGTTTTGCTACATAAAGGGTATGTTTATGAATTTAGGCAAATTTATATGGATCTCACCCTTTTTATTTGATGGTTGAAAATTCCGGGAAAGCTCACGGAGTTTTGATGCTGAACAGTAATGCTATGGGTATCAGGCTTTTGAGAAAAATTATTCTTTATTTTTTGACCATCAGACTACTTATATCGATTGTATGTAACATAGTTTATTATTTTCAGATGTAATATTACAACCGTCGCCTGGCATTACTTTTCGAACAATTGGTGGTATTTTTGACATATATTTCTTTCTGGGACCTACTCCAGCGGATGTAATAAGACAATATTCAGAAATAGTGGGGAAACCATTTATGCCTCCATATTGGTCGTTAGGTTTTCATTTATGCAGGTAAACTTGATAATTAAAAATTAGTAAATTCAATCTCTTTTGATGTATATCATGGTAATACAGGTATGGATATGGAAGCTTAGAAGGAACAAAGGAAGTTTGGAATCGAACCATTGCAGCGGGAATTCCATTTGTAATGTTTACATTTATTATACCTTCTACTTAGTGCAGAGTATGATGAAACAGTTTTGATGGGTTTAACTGATTTGCATTTTGTTTAGGATACTCAATGGAACGATTTGGATTATATGGAAAAAAACAATGATTTCACATACAACTTAGAAAAATTCAAGGATTTACCGAAATTTCTGGAGGAACTTCACTCGGTATGATTCTAATGCGTTCGACATTAGATGAGGAAAGATTTAAGGAATGATTCTTCGTGACAATATAAAACGAAAATTATGGGTAAAATTTCAGTTTTCAAATTATTAACAACAGAAGTACACCAATATTTTTTTGTCTTGATCTCTTACACTAAATTTCATCTTATATAGTCATATAGAATCAACTTTCCAATTTTCTTTCAGTTACTACTAAATACTCTATATGTATATGTATAGACTGTTTTAGCATATGTGTTATAAGCTCATATTTAAAAGTTAATTATTAACACTTTTTAATAGACGGAGTTTTTGTTAAATTCCGTGCGTTATTTATCAATAATAGTGACTTGATGTCAAATTGTCTCCGAATCAATAATGGTGACTTGACATCGAATAGATGACATATTAACCCTTTGACTGCTGAATACTCTGAGTCGAAACGCTTCGCTGGGACTGAATACTTTTTCTCGAAGAAGTCTCGAGGATGAGATTCCGCAGGCCCAGTCATAAATTTCATAGATTTCATTTTTTCTTATTGATAAGTAACAAGGTATGTTGTTTCTGAGAGTGTTGCGGATACGATAAAATAATTTCAGGACAAATACAGTAAGACAGCAGTAAATGATCGAAGCCATCGCTGAGCGCATATATGCGCCCATAGTCCACAGGGACAGCTTTCGCTGGGCGCATATATGCTCCCATAGCAGTCAAAAGGTTAATAATCGTACCATAAACGATACAAAGTCAATTTGGTGTCACTTTATCATTAATCGATACAGAGTTAATTTGACTTCAAGTCACCATTATTTATATAGAGTTAATTTAACATCAAATCACTATTATTGTAATGATATATGTAGAGCCAGTTCGACCTACATCACTAGCCTAAGTTTAACATTAAAAGCAAATAAGTCATAGATTAATTTTTTTCAATTGATAGTTTTCTACATAGATACTGAAATATCGTTTGCAATTTTAGATTGAAAGACATTTCCTGCTTTTGGTATCGATGAAAGCATAAATACTGGCTGGTAAAATAGATACATGTCGAATATCCATTTCGAGTTCCATGTTGTATATAAATTTCATTAAATCCAAAGCAGTGAAATCACTTTAGTCACATTCTTTCTTAGTCTGTACCAGAATTTTGAAAGTGGTCCCACCATATGCTACAATTTTTTTCTATAATTGTATATAATAAATAATATTGTTTCTATAATTCTATTATATTTATATAATGGAAATAATTAAAATCGCTTTTTATAATGAAGTTAAACAAAAATTATACAGATACCGTTAACGATAAATTTATAAATAACGGCTAATAACACGTATCATAAAGCATCATGTATGATGTAAATATATGTAATATTTCTTGTATATTGTATTTTAGAGGGGAATGCATTATATACCGCTGATCGACGCCGGTATATCTGCCTCGGAAATCGATGGATCTTATTTACCATACGATGAAGGCATAAGGAAAGGTATATTTGTGAAAGATGAGGAAAATAAACCATTTATCGGAAAAGTTTGGAATTACGGTTCCACGGCATGGCCTGATTATACAGATCCCAATACAACCGAATATTTATTGCACATGATGAGCAATATGCACAAGAATTTTTCATACGACGGAGCATGGATCGTATGTATATCAGGCATTACATTAACATGTTATTTTACAAGAAAATTATTAGATTTATTATATTGCTAGGTTCTTCTAGTTTTAATCGATACTACCTTTATGGCAATCGCATGTACATAATATTTGATTCATCCTTCCCGTTTACTAGGATATGAACGAACCATCAAATTTTTACGATGGTCATAAAAACGGATGCTCGAATAATAATTTGGATAACCCAGTGTATGTACCCAACGTGATGGGCAATAAGCTCGCAACGAAAACACTGTGCATGAATGCTAAACATTATTTGGGATTACACTATGATCTTCATAATACATATGGTATAAGTCAAGCAATAGCTACAAATAAGTAAGTACCAATGAGATATTGACGATTACGTAAACTCGAATCATCTATTTAATGGAAACATGAATTATGTGCAGTGCCCTGACCAAGATTCGCAAGAAAAGACCGTTTATTATTTCACGATCGACTTGGGTAGGGCATGGACATTATGCCGGCCATTGGACTGGGGACGTATTTTCTACATGGTAAATGAATGTAACATGCATATAGAATAAGTCTCACCTTGACTAGTAGAACGTTTGATTAATAGTATATCTAATTTATCAGGCACGATTTGAGAATGAGTATTCCAGAAGTTTTGTCGTTCAGTTTCTATCAAATACCAATGGTTGGTGCAGACATTTGCGGATTTAACTGGAACACTACGGCCTCACTCTGCAACCGTTGGATGCAGCTTGGCGCATTTTATCCTTTCTCTCGTAATCACAATTCCGACGATACTATAGTTCGTATAGTTTCTACATTGAAAATCAATACATACGTGTATAAATATAATAAGTGCAATTAATATATACGTGTTATAATCCGTGTATTTCTTTGTACATTGATACACGAGTATACGTGCATCGAAATACACGGGTATACATGCATCGAAATACACGGATAACAAACAAATGCAAGGGTCGTACATTGCAATATACAGTTTTCGTACAACTAATTTATGATACACAAAACATCAATTGGTAGGATACAAATTAAATAAACATAATTTTTATTGGTATACTTTAATTAATTAACTTTCTATTTTAGTGCAAAAGTGATATAATGTATTTACATTTTCTAGCAGAGAACCGTGTATCTGTGTAAAAAGAAGTACACGGATTAAAACACGTATATATTAATTACACGTATACACGTGCATACGTGGATTCTTAATACACGTTCATAATCGTGATTTCTAATATACATACCTAGGCATTAGAATGTTTGATTCCGCGATATGTATACAGGGTGTCATGCAACTGTTGGTATAACTGACAAGGGGATGATTCTACATGCAAAAATAAGTCGAAATAAGAATACCATTTTTTCACTTGGCGTGTCTGATCATGACGTACCAGTTCTACTTCTCGTCATACTATAAGTCACGCGAACTTGATGCATCATTCAACTCAGTTTCCTTGAAAACGGATTTCGATTTATTTTTTTAAGTAGAATCAGCCTGTATCTGGTTGTACCACCAGTTACAAGACATCTTGTATATGCGTGTACGTATGAGTAGGAACAAGATCCAGTCGCCATGGGTGAGTTAGTCGTACGATCGTCGAAACGTGCCCTTGAGATACGATATCGACTCTTACCTTATTTGTACACTTTGTTCTTCCGAGCGCATAAATTTGGAGATACCGTGGCACGCCCTTTATTTTTCGAGTAAGTATACTTGTTGCAGAGTGGAGAATTTTTCCGAGTTAGCTGGTTTTGGTTCAAAGTCCGACTACCTAATGATTTATGGCATTTGAAGGCAGCTAGAACAGTTTTCAATACATTTGATCGAAAATGTTATTTTAAGTTTTACATTCTAGTAAATATTCGTCGCCTATTTTTGCCAAGGAACAAAGTACCCTTTACTTGAAACGAGTTTAACGAAATTATTTATTAAATAGATTGCATGAATAATACACTGTGTTTAGTCCAGATAATACCACTTCGGTACTATCATTTGAATAATTCTCCTACAAACTGTATGATCTTTTAGATTCCCGGATGATCCGGTCACTGTTGATATCGACACACAATTCCTATGGGGCGCTTCTCTGATGATTGCTCCAGTTTTAGAGGAAGTATGTTTCCATAAGTAGAGAATAAAAATTAACATTGAGTTCTTAAAAACATGGTAATGATCTCACGGGTTACGTTTATTTGTTGTCAGAAAGAGGTGAATGTGTCTGCTTATCTTCCGCAAGGAGTATGGTATGATTACTACACAAAAGAAGCTCTATCCAGTGATGTCGGTCAATGGCGCACGTTGGATGCACCGCTCGACACTATACCGTTAATGATTCGCGGAGGATCCATTTTACCTGTGCAGAAGCCAGCCGCCACTACAACTGCTAGCAGAAAAAACAATTTCGAGTTGTTGGTTGCATTGGACGAAAACCAAACTGCGAACGGAGAATTGTATTGGGATGACGGTGATAGTTTAGGTATTGTGGCATAATGTGTAAAAATCTACTCTAGTATTTGATGTTGATATTATTTTTTTAATAAACCAAAAGACAAGAATGTGTCATTTGGTTTAGGATTTGAGATTAAGCAAGCTACGTTATATAAGTATATCCATGAAATTCAAGAGTTTAAAAACTACTGATAACATTGTGACGGACACAGCTGTAATAGATATATTTTCGTCTGCTGTAATTTTCTTTGAGCTGTAAACATAACACTAACGACAAAGTATTAATAACAGTTAAGATATTCATTCAAAGTATCTTTTGTTTGCAACTAAATTTTAAACATCTTTTAAGTACGGTTGTAGCACCTATAGAATTTTCTATTCGCGTGCATTGACAGATTTCAGCATATTAATTATAAATACACGTTCATAGCGTTGTCGATAAGCGTTTGTCTCGACAATTTTTCAAAGAATGTAGGTGGCTTTCAGTTTTTTAACCAGTATGTTATAAGTCCATAAAGTGTACAGTAGGTGTACGACTTTTAAAGTTCTAGAAATCAGGAATGTTGGTGTTTATAGTACACCACGAATGAATGTGGATATTTTGTTCCATAGAAATATCGCGTTATACGAATTGTTTTAATTTTATTCTGCCAAATATCAACATGTTCTATGATAAGAATAATATGTTACCTCGGAAAGTTTAGTTTCAACGAAAAATAAATTTGAGGCTTTCCAAACCTTTGTGTTAGGTATGCGACAAGTAAAACTATTTATAATAATTATTTACTTTCGTGTTAATGGAAACATTATTTAGAATACTTGTTTGATTTTACTAAAAGTATATGTAATACATATTTCAATTATGTATCCTAATAATTTCAAAAGTCTTTACAATTTTGAAAAGATTGTTTAGCAATATAAAACGAAGTATGCAAGGCGCGGTTTTTAAAGCACACTGATCAGAATATTTCATTTTGATAGATTCCAAATGTTTCGGTCGTGCTTGACATTGTATTTCAGATGTTTATTGCATGAAAATATGGAGCGTTTTTGAAAACGTATTTTAAAAGCGAAACGATTAATTGAACATTCTTTCATGATTTCTGCAGACACGCTCGAAAAGGGACAATTCCTGTGGTTATTGTTCAGCGCAAAAGGCAGTACCCTCTCTTCCCTTAGGCAGGAGAAAAATGCATTCATGGAACCGATGATTCTCGATCGGATACAAATATGGGGTGTTGCGTCGAACGTGATGAAAGTTTTGTTGAATGGTCGCGAGATCAAGTACCAGTATAACAGTACAGAAAATGTAAGTCATTTTGTTTCTATCGTTTCCCGTCTTTTTGTGACGAATTTTGCCTAACGCAAGATCTCAACAAAGAATGGTTCTGAAATTTTCCAGAGCTTGACTACAAGCAACTTGCGGACCGATTTGAAGAAAGATTTTAAGCTGGAATGGAAATACGATCGATTGCACAAACCGACAATTACCAACGACGATTACATTACGGTCGTTGCAACTGCTGATGATGACGCTCGTGTCACAATCTTTTGAATAATCGTTCCCCGCGAGATTACGCGAGTCTGTTTTTATTTCTTTTCTACCAGTATAGCATATTGAAACACGAGTCTTTTTTTTACCTGCAAATGTATACTCGCAAAACCGCATGTATGTTTTAGTACGCGTTTAAATATAAATATATAACATATAAAGAAAAAACATTTTTATTCGAATCACCGTTCTATCGTACAAGAAGTACTACTGCGTAGCGTACACGCTGAGCAGTACAACGCAGGACAGTAATATTTATGGCACTAATGGAAAACAATAAATAGAACTTTGAATCTTTCAGATAATGTGTTTAACGAAAATATAGGAGGAAAAATGCACAACGGTTGTTCGCAATTCTTACGCGAGCAACGGTAAAAGACAACAAAACGCGCTTCTTTGCGCACGCGTCATTGACAACTTTTTGTTGATCAACAACGTTATTTTTTTTCTCTTTGGCACCGTAACTTAAAAGTAACACTAGAACAAGACCTCGCCGTCGAAACATCGAAATCTGTGCTTCCAGTTCCGTCGTTTTAGCCTTCTGCCCCCCCCCCCCGACCCCACTTATTCTTTCTCACTCTTTTTCTCTCCCACTGTCTCTTTCCTCTTTTGAATGCGACCAAATGCACGGTTCTCCTTTGACCTCGATTTTTATTCTACATTCAAAGTCTCGTGACCCTTATTTGCATTTCTACGACAAACGGAAAAGTAGATTTCGATCTTTCGAATAAATTTCAGAGTTCCGCACTGTCGTTTGCGGCGACGGTCGTCCATCTTCCACGACAGTGTTCTGAACGTCGAGTTTTCCGTCGAATTCGTTTGATTGCCAACAGAACTGCATACTTTTTGGATGCTGGCGAATCGTATTCAACTTATCGAGTGCTTTTCTATCGAAGGTGATCGTTCGATGATGTTTGGGCGGAACGTCCGCATTTATCATGGAATAGCACCTTGTCCAATTCTCTACAGTATTAAAACACGATCGACGAATCAAAAATATTCACGTGTTACAATACCAATACAATAGAAAACGCATCAATGCATACTGGTCGTTTCTCTTTTTCACTCTGAAACAAACGCATCGCATGGTTACCTTGTAACGTATATCTATATGTGTATAAGCATATATATATGTATGTATGTACAATATATATATATATATATAATTTATATATCTTCTTTTCAATGACTAATATATATCAATCTTGTAACCCTCTTCATTATTGTCTGCTCACATTTACTTACACTGCTATCTAAACGACGTCGAGCTTCTTTTGAGCAACGCGTGGCAAGCAGTTCAAACGATAAGTGTGAACGCGTATAGCAACGTTCGATAACGAGCAATATCAATTACAGGAGGTTAAGGCCCTTCGGCATCGAAGTCTCCATGACCGAGGTGACGGTGTGTCGCACCATTCTTTCGCTTGTACTTGCCCCGCGTTTCTTACACAAGGAATTCAAATACTGTCACGTCGTTCACGACCATACCGCGTTGCGCCAAAGAAACCGACGGACTATCGGCAATAATGATACGCGTACAATTTTTTGATACGCGCTCAAAACTTACCGGTACGCGTGTACACGCGTGTACACGCGCATATCTGCAAATACAAATATAGGACGATGACGTTCTGCCGAAAGAATATATATCTATATGTATATGTTCGTTTGCGCCTGTGAATGTATATGTATACGTATATATCGCGATAGACAAAATGTCATAGAATATAGGATCGCGCGTAGCCTCTTTGATTTTGATAAAGGATAGCTCGTGAACCCTAAGTGAACGTACGTTAAAACGTGCAATTAGAGCGATGCTCCAAGGACATCGTAAGTGCGTGCACACTCTCATGCATTCTACATACATAATATTGTTAACAAATATGGCAAGAAATTTCCAACAGTTCTTCGTGCCTGTTCGAAAAACGCAGCTATATGTATAACTTAAATATAGCCGTTTCTCTTGATTTACAAATCTCCAGGCAAGCAACGCGCCTACCGCCCGAACTGCTAACACGGAATCGGCAATAAAATTACGCATGGCACTGTGAAGAATATAAACGCGGTCGCGTTACCGAGCATCGCTAACGAAACGTCGATTCGATCGGTTTAAAAGATCCTCAAGCACCGAACCGAAGGAGATACATTTATTCGCGTTTGCACTTTGGACTAGCATGCAGCAAGATTAACGTAAAACGAATTTACAGCCTCGAGTTCGGGATATGTCAGAAGAAGAAGAAGAATAAGAAGAAGAAGAAGAAGAAATGGCGACCGAAACGAAACGAATGGAAATTGTGTAATCAGTCCGGCTCGGCGACGATTGTCGCCGAACCGATTCTCGTTTAGGTGGCGGTAAGCGTTTCTAAAATGTCTTCGGGAGACTTGTTCAACTTGCAGAAATTCTCCCAATGTTCTTTGGGCACCGTCCATTTTAGAAATATTTCCAAATTCTTCGTGAGTGTTTCGAGTTCGGTGAGCCCGTCGCGAGTAACTGGTTTTTTGCCGGCGGACAACAAAGAGTCGCGAAGCACCTCGTCGATCAGCCGTTTGCCGAATCCGAGCTCGTCTAGCCTCTCCTGCTTGCTGATTCTCTTCAGCAGGACTGCCAGCAGCAGTCTCATCCTCTCGACGGACATCGTCCTATACTTGGAAGGCGTCGCTGGCGTTGTCGGCGGCGGCAGCGGAGGTTTCTCGACGATTTCGTTAAAGAACGCGTTCGCGCTGGCCGAATTGGTGGCGGTCGGACTGCTCGACATCGGCTCCGGATGGCATGTCTTCTCGTGGCACTCGAGATCGTTCTTGATCCTGAAGAAACTCTTGCACCGTTTGCAAGCGTACGGCTCGGTGCGTCCATGGATGCACTTCATGTGCTTTTTCCAGTGGGGCAGTTGAGTGAAGCCGGCGTTGCATTCGGCGCACTTGAACGGTCTCTCGCCGGTGTGCCTTCTGGTGTGCAACTTGAGTGCCGTCGAGTGCGCGAACGCTTGCCAGCAGACCAAACACCTGAACGGCCTCTGGCCCGAGTGCGTCCGCTGGTGCACGGTCAGCTGAGACTTTTGCGCGAACCTCTGGCCGCATGTGGCGCATCCATGGGGCCGGTCGCGCGCGTGCGTCCGCATGTGCTGGGGCAGATGACCCTTGAATGTTTTGTTGCAGATCACGCAGAGGAACGACTTCACGTCCCTGTGCAGGCATTCCAGGTGTTTCTTGAGCGCGTCCCGACGCACAAACGCTCTGCCGCAGATGTCGCACTTGTGATCCTTCTGGCCGTTGTGCCGTTTCACGTGTAGCGCCAGATTCGCGGCGCAAGTGAACGTGCCGGAACACAGGCCGCAACGATACGGCTTTACCTGGCTGTGGGTGCGTCGGTGTTGCACCAACTGACCGCCCCTCGCGAAGCTCTTGTCGCACTCCGGACATTTGTACGGCTTGAACCCTGTGTGCGTCCTTACGTGGAGCTTCAACCTCTCCTTCAACGGGAACTCTTTGCCGCACTCGTCGCATTTGAAGACCGGTCCCGCGCCGTGCACTATCTTGTAGTGGTTGCGCAGACCCCCGCTGCCTTTGAACCGCGCCTCGCACACCACGCAACAGTATTTCTTCTCCTCGCTTCCGGTATCGCCGCCGCTTCCTCTTCTCTTCTCGTTGCCCGCGTCGTTCGTCGTCGATTTACTCGCGTCTTTGTCCCCCGCGTCGTCGCGATCCACGTCGTTATCGTCGTCTTCGTCGTCGTATTCGTTTTTGCTCGCCGAAGATCCCGCAATGCTGATCTTGTCGGCCAGCATCAACGAACTTTCGCAGATGTCCTCTACCTTGTCCGAGTTCGAGCGCAGCACGTTGTTATTTTCGCTCTCGAGGAAGTAATTCGCCGCTATGATAGCCTCGATGTTAAAACCGGAGCTTTTCCCATCCGGATCGCAGCCGTGATCGAAACCGCGATCGAACAACGCGCCGTCGGTGCCCGACGAGTAATCGTTCCCGTAAATACGGTTCGCAGCCTTGTCGCGTATCGGATCGAGCGCCACGTTCAAATCCAACGGGTCTCGACGGAACGCATAAATTTCGTCGCCAAAATCTTTGCTCTCGTCGAACACCGGATACGCGTCCTCCTCTTGCCCGTACACCGAAAACACGAACGCTTTCTCGTTCCTCTCGTCGTTTCTTTCCACTGGTCGTCGTTTCGCTGACTCTCCGTTCCCATCAGGCTCCTCGCCACCCTCGAAACCCTCGACCGTTCCCTTTCTAGATGAATTCGCGAGCACCGCCGAATCGCCCTTCCTCCCGATATCCTTCTGCCTTTTCCGAACCACAACACCCACGCCTTTCCCTTTCCTATCGTTAGCTGACTTTCCTACTCGCCCAGTCCTCTTTCCGCTCTCCCGTTTTCGTCGATGATCTATTCTCTCGTAGGGCGAGAAGTTACGCAAGTGGAACTGTTGCTCGTTCTCGTTAAAGCTCCGAAGCACTTTCAGAGCATCCGTGGTCGTGTCCACGGCCCCGTTCGAGTGAACGTCCCCGCTCGTTTTCGCGTCAGCGTCGCAGCCGCCACCTCCGCCGCCATCACCGACAGCTCCGCCTCCTCCGGCACCACCGCTTGTGGATCTCGCAAAGATTCCGTTCTGCCTGATCCGCGATTGTTTCACTGGCAACAATTCCGTCAATTGAACCTCCTCCTGCGCCGGTTCAGGCCCGATCGCTCGACTCGAAACGTCCTCTTGCATATCGACAATCGCCATTCGTCTACCATTCGGTCATTATTCTTGGAAAATCCATGGAACCTCTCACGCGACGCGCATCGACCGACGGAAATCCACGGGCGGCCGACAGGAGAGCCGGTCGTCGGCAAAAGCGCGTACAGTCGCGCTCGTAACTCGACCACGGTTGCTTATCGGACCCTTATCTCTTCAACAGAAAAGCCGCCTCCGTCCTTCTCTCTCTCTCCCTCTTTCGCTCTTTCTGTCTCTCTCTCTTTCATCGACTGTAACGCGGACTCGTCTATCGTCCTCGATTCAATGTCGACGGAACCCACCGTTCGACGATATCGATTTCTTATTTACCGTACCCTGCAGATCTATCTTGTATTTAACGTCGCGTTTTCTTTTCTTCGAGATATCAAGAAAATCGGTGTAACTCGACTCAAGCTTTACGGCAGGCTGGCGGACGCGTGGCTCGGTTCAGTCGGCAATGTGGCAGCGAGGAGGGTGCAAAAGGTGCCGAGAACAAACGTTATGTTGATCCTTCCGACATTTACAGACTTCGAGAGCAGTATCCGTCCGCGCCTTCACGGCAACGATATTGACGCACGTTTACCGAAAACCATTTATCTCCCCTTCGAACGTGGCGCTTCGATTCCCAGACGGTTCGTGCACGCGTTCGAATCACCGGGAAAGGGAAGATGGGAGGTACCGGAAGTCGAGTATCGGCGTCGGCATCGGCGTCGGCTACGAACGCGTCTCGGTAGGTTAGGACGCGACGTCTCTTGCTCAAGGTGGGCTGCTCGTCCTCGTCGAAGAAACGGTCGCGGATTCGAGGGTGGTGGTGGCGCCTGTTCGCTTGCTACTCCGCTCGGCCGCTCGGCCGCCCGCCCGTTAGAGGAATCGGTTGTCGTCAGGTCGAAACGAAACGGAACCTAATGGAATGAAACTGAACGGAACGCAACGAAACGAAGTTTCTCGACGCTCGGAGCTCGGCGCTCGTCGCCGCGACGATCGACCGACTGCGAGAGCTTCTTCCTCGCGACGGCACGTCGCTTCCTCGACAGCGATTGCGCGCCTTTTTCCACGCAAGCGCAATTCGCGGTCGATATCGGTCTGATTTTCTACCCTTCTCGCCACCCCTCTCGCTGGCGTCCGTCTCGTCGCCCCCGCGCGAGTTTCCTCTTGGTATACCCCTTCCGTTCTACCAAACGCTCGTCCCGGTTTCTCGTCTTTCGCCGCCGACTTGCTTTCGCTGGCCCCTTGCTCCTGTCCCGTCGATCATCATTGTTTCTCCCTTCGTTGGTCCTAACAACTACTTTTCGTTTCCTCGCCCGATTTCTGAGGATCGAGCCCCTCGCAACTGTTTCGCTCTCTCACAGAATGTCCAACGTCCGGCGCGCGACAATTGGATCGAATACGTCGACGCTGCCCAGCAGCGCGCATCGATGTTACCAGCCACGGCAGCGATTCAAACAAGTCCGTCGCATGGTGCTTTGCTCATGTGACCAGATAAGCTGCTTCGATCGCCAATTTCGAAGTCGTCTCGCCGCAAAATTCTGGCTCGCTATCGCTCTCTCTCTCTCTCTTACGATTATTCCTAAACCTACCCGATCGTTGGACACGACCACCGGCACGAAGACATTTTTCCTATTTGAATATGGATTCTTTGGCAATGGCATTCCTTTTGGTAATTTCGATGCGGTGGAAACGCGATCTCAGAGTTTGCTGTTTACGCGTGGCAACGTTCCTTCGGCAACGCGATTTTTACCGTCTCGAGACGGTGAGAATGAAATACAACGCAAGGAGATCGTCACACGATTTGCTCGCTTATCGCGGTTCTACGTCTACGTTTCCACTTTCGAGACGAGTTTCGAGTCGATCGTATAATCTCGCCTTATCTCAGCCACGTCATAATTTCCGCTTTAAAAAGTCTCTTTCTTTCCTGACTAGATTGCGTTCGGGAACGCGAACGCGAACGAGAACGAGAGTGAGAACGAAACTGAGAACGTGAACGTGAACGATTTCTGGCCGTCCCCGGCCTCATAGCCAACAGTTTCTCTCTCAAAGGTAATACGCGGCATCTACGACAGCACGAATTTGCTCTCGCCTGAATTAGTAAGCTGTGTTAGTAGCTTTTAGCCTTCCCCCTCTGCGAATCGCCCTCTCGATTAGTGAAAAGCCAAGAACCCATCACCATCTGAAAGAAACGAGAAACACCGATGGCATTTCTTTCAAGATCTCTTATCGTATCGCCTACGCGACGACGATGTGCGCCACTCGCTTCTGATCGCTCCCAGTGAGCCGATCGACGTTCACGACGTCGGTAACGCGGCTGTCGTCGTCGAGACAATCTTTTTTCAAAAATCGAAAGACGGTTCATAGGCCGTGCGCCGCGCTCGTCGTTTCATCGATCAATTAACCCCCGTTCGGCCGCGCTCACCGCGAAACAAACCCCTGGGGATTGTATCGGTACGTAGCAATAATTTGCTCGCGTTCGCAACCCAGCCCGTTCCCGACTCTCAGCGCCGCGCTAGTCGGCGCAGACATTGATCGTTTCCAAGCATTTTCGCAGCGCACAGTGGGTTGGATTTAATTTTTTCAAGAATTCTACACGCTCCCCTTGAACGCGTCAAACAAAACCGATAATGCGACGATACAGTGCAAAAAACAACTTTGAGAATACAAATTTTTTGCTTCTAGTTTTATCAATGGCTACTCAGATTACTTGCAAATTGAAAATTTTCTTCACTTCCGCTGACCTACGAAAATCTAAAATAATTTTAGATTTCCAACTTAATATTAAGTGAAGAAAATTTTCAAAAAACAATAGTTTAGGGCTAATAAAGGTCAATACTTTTTTACTTAGAATTTCATATTCTTCCATATTTTGATATAAAAAAATACAGTATTCTATCTAAAAAAAATAGTTTAAATCTTGTGTGTTACTTTCAATCACGCAACTTTAAAAAAACAACGTTTTTTTGTTCAATACATATTTTCCAAGTTACAGGAGGTGCACAAGTTGCATGAACCACTTTGTGGATAAATGGATAGAAAAACCACAACCCGCATCTGTTTACCAATTTTAATTCATTCTTAATACATCTTTTTAAGTCTCCAGTTCTTTTGATATAATTTAATGTAATTTTGATAATTTTATATATAATATTAGGTTGTAACAGTTCGTCTTGTTTTGTTACCTAATTGTGTAACTGTTAGGTGTATTACCTCTTTTCTTTCGTGTTTAGGGTTCAGTGATTACTTCTGCGCAAGCCTGTTTACAATCGGTGGTCTTTACTAGCATCTATAAAAGTTTTCAAATGCCTGGAACTAAAGAACATTTTCGTCACATTTTGTGTTTTGCTACAGCAAAGATAAAAATGCATGAAAAACATGTTTAAAAATTCGTGGTGCGTACGGAGGCGATGCAATTGACGAATCAATGTGTAGCAAATGGTTCAAAAAATTTAAGATTGTATTTAGACTTGAAAGATGCACCTCGTTTTGGACGTCCTGTGACGAGAGATTCTGTATGAATTAAGGCCTTTATTAACAATAATTATCGTATAATAATGCATGATACGATTGGACTCACGGAAACGGGACGAATTTATGTTACAACCTAATATAATTGATTAAAATAATTTAATAATTTGTGTTTTCTACTCTTACACTATACAGTACATTTAAAATAACATGTAATATGAATATGTTAATATTTTATATGGTAAATTATACAGTATGAGCTTCGTAACATAACAGTTTTAAATAACTTGGTAAGTTATTTCGGGCAAAAATTGCATGGTTTCATGGGAGACATACAGTGTTGTAATTTGTTTTCTCTAACTTTCTATAGATATATGTGGATCATCCTCAGCTTTATAAATAGAATGTCTAATATTTTTTCTCGAAATAGTATAACAGGGAACATGTTTATAAACATGACCCGCCGACACAAACAAAGTCATGTTACGAATTGTCATGTAGTGTATTTCCTAATAGAAAATTATTAATTTGAAAATATCTTAGTCATTTATCATTTTATGTCTCGCTTTTTATAATACTATTTTATAAAAAGTATTAGACATTTCATTTAAAAAATTGGAGGAGATCCTCGTATCTCTATAAAACAGCCAAGTAACAAGAGAATAGATTAATAATATTATCTTTTTTCGTAGATCGAATATCTTGCGAGTTATTTGAAGTCGTTATATTATAAGACTCACCCTGTATATTAATTTTGCATATCCATGTTCATGTACAATGTTACAAAAATGAAAAGAATTAGGCCTTTGAAAATGAATTATTTTACTCAGTAGATACTCTTTTTACGTAATTGTAGATATTATACTTGATTAGCTTTTTTAATATAAGCAAAAATTTGATTTCCAACAAAAATTATATCGAGCCCACTGCGCAGGGCGCGAAATCTGATATAATATAATAATATAACGTAATTCTTTGAATTGAAATTTTTCTTATTTCTCGTGTTCGTCCTCATTGTGATCATCGTAATACGCTCAAAACGTTTAAATTATTTTTATAATTTTATATTTTCAAGTAAATAGGAGTTAGATGATGCGCAAGTTTAGCCAATTATTTGACGCTCCTAATAGAGATCGGTATCGAAAATTGAAATTTAAGCTAATTAAGTGATTTACGCGATTGCGAGTATTTTCGTTCGCCGTGTATAGGAGTACTTGTATGAAGAAAAAAGAACGAGCATACACGCATGTACACTGCACACGCTCTCCTCGGTGCTTGTGGTTGAATTTTATCGCGACGACGAGATGCGACGAAACACGACGATATACGACGAGACGAGACGAGACGCGACGAAACGAAACGAAACACGACATGTGCGCATTGAACTTCCCAGTCTTGAAAGAGATGGCTCGTGAGCATTGCGAGATTTCATCGGTCGAACAGTGCGAATTTCCCGCCAGTCCGAAATCCCCCGTCCGACTCGAGCACCGAACGAGGACGTGTTCTCCGTGGAGTTTCGCACATCGACGATAGTTCTACTTACCAGAAACGAAATGGTTCAGGATTTCAGCTATCACGACGAGGAAGAAGCTTGCTCGCGAAGCGTACACTCAACCCTACCCCCGTATCGCCATCTTCGACTCTGCCGATGAAACCGACGAATCGACTAGAGGGCCGAAATGCGACCCCAACAAATCATCGTATCATCCGGTTCTAACAGATGGCGCAAGATACGCCAACTGAATCGGACGACGTATGTTTCGCAAGTTCGCCTAAGAACCTCCAGAGTTTAATGGCCAACTTATGGCTTATACTCGAAAGTAAACCGTGTCCGTAAGTTTATACTTGCCATAAATTCAGGAAGTTTGAATTTAGGCTTCGCCGTTTAATACTTGTCGTGTTTGCGACAATTATTTTGATGCGATCGAGAAATATTTCTTGCCGAGCATAAATACCCTTAGTCGATAATGCAGATCCCTTTGTAAAACTATTTCAGCCACGCCCGAACGATGGGTTCACGCTGCTACCAGACGGTACCTCATCTATGAATTATGTATCTGCGGTGCAACGCGTCCAAGAAAGAGTTAATGAATTAACGCGTGCGCGTTATATCATCGCTGTATACTACCGGAAAATGTGTATCTTTCCGGTTGTGAATCAGCTTAAATTGACTGTACGCAATTTTTACTGTTGATCAAGAAAATCGAAGTACTTGATACGAAGCAATGATTTCTTTCTTGCTATTTGCCGCGATTTGCGCGTGGTAGTAGGTATTGCAGAGATTTCAATGCCACAAAACCTATTACGATCGCGTTCTTTATCAACGTTCAACGTCCGCTGCCATTGTCCCAAGAACCATTAAATTGTTTACTGATTGAATATGCCAGTCAGTGATTTCTATGTTCTTGAAAATGCAACATGCATATTACAATTTTAAATGATCGTCGCGGTGCGATGGCATACGACTTACTTTTGTATTTTCATTATTTATTTATGACTTTTTTAAAAGATCGTTCTGCTTTTGTATACCGTGTACACATAAAGCGAATCCTGATAGTACTTTGTCAGTTGCAATGGGATTATAAATCGATAAAGCAAAGGGCATAATAATAGGTTTGCTATATCGTTGACTTACGCTTACGTTAGTGAAGCTGAAAAATGTGAATAATTACGGAGAAAAGTTTTGTGACGCGCGATCGTAACCTGTTAGCTAAGATTTCGAAACGTGAGTCAAGAAGACGCCATATTGCCGCGCGAGCCGAGCAGCGACGGAAACGAACGAAGTTGGAATCGAAGAGCCGACGAGGTCGAGCTTGGAAACCGAGTGTCAGTGCGGACGGTACGGAGAGCGCGATCGAGTCTAAGCGTGTTCGTTCTGATTTAACTGCTCTCTACTTTAAATCTCTCTTCCCTTCCGTTTGTCTGTCTCTCACTATCTCGATTTGAGCCGTGACAACGTTGTTGGTGGTCTTTCGTCTTCGATTCACGGTTCGAGAGTGACGCGGTTGCCAATATATCGTGTCTCCTCTTCTCGTGTTCGCTTTTCTCTTCTTGTGGTTAGACTGCTCCCGTGTTTATCTCTAGGTTGCTGAGTCTCTCCGTCGGATCTGTTCCGTACCGTTCCGTTCGGGTGTGCGGTACGCTCGATACTGGCGCGCGTTCTCTATCGCATACGACCACGTCGTCGTCGACGTCGATGACACCGCCAACGCTGACCGCTGACGTTTTGTTTTCGATCGGCCGTGTCGTGTGTGTTTGCCACCAGTTGCGTGTTGCGCAACTACGGTTTTACGACAGCCAGCTCCTCTCGTGCCGGCGTGCTATTCGGGTTCGATAGTCGACACTGGACATCGCATCCCTTTTCCAACCTGACACTTCTTTCGATTCTTGCGATCGACTCGACAACGCGGGTGAGTACGCTCTGTTCTTGGATTGCATGGAAGTCGATGTCGCCCTCGCATTAACTTCGATGTATCGAACGACCGTACATGCTGCTCGCGGCAATATGAACGATGCTCGAGTTCTGTCAGATCGTAGGAATCGCTTGCCGGCAGTTTATCACGATTTAGATTTATTTATCAACCAACAAATTCACCGTGATCTTTCCGATTTGAATGGTTCTTATTTGCGGTGTATCGAGAAGCGATATACTTTGGAGTTTCCCTGTTTTATTCCACAGTTGCGGTATGCATAATCGGCGACACACGACGAACTTCAAGGAAAATTGTGTATTCGTGTGTGTGTAAAAAAAGATCAAAGTCGCTTCGTTGTACAACTTGCAGAATTTACTACGACGCGCACGATCCGATCCGATCCGCCGTAAAGGGAACCGTCGCGTCCCGTCGCCTCGCCTCGCCCCCTCTTGCTCCGCCCCGCTCTGTCATGCCATGCCTCGCCACCCATCACCTCTCATTGCATCGTGTTTCTTCGCATCGTTCGCGTCACTCTACACAGCAAAGCTGCTTGAATATGTATCGCGTTCCCTCATCGGCACGAAATTATTCGTCGCATAACCTTTCGCTTTTCCTACTATTCCGCAGCATGTTATCGACGTTCGATCTAGAGTTGTAAAATTTCAAATGTTCGAACACGTCGGAAAGTTCGAACCGCTTCCAGTTCCTACTCTATCCTGCCGTAATGTTTTGAATAGCGCTATCAGACGATCGAGACGATCCAAGAAAATTAAGTAGTCATTTATTTGACATATGCATCATTTTAAAACTTGAATTATAATGGCTGTTTTCAATTCGTTTCGTGGCCAGTTTAATAAAACCAGAATTGAAGTACATTAAATGTACTCTTTAACAAAAATTACATTTCACATATTTTAAGTATCAAAGTTTTCAGTCTTTCTGATGGTACAAATTGTTTTCTTCTAAGTTGATTAATTTTTAATACGTGATATCCCAGTTATTTTCCGTAAATTTTTTCCAGCATACTCTACAAGTAAAAATAAGAAAAAATATTATATGATCGTAGATTTTTAAATACTTTGATAAGAAGTTACGACAAATATTCAAAATGGTAACGGACTGTTTTTTTGATCGATGTTTTTTTACAACTCTAGTTGACAATGTCGTCCGTTTTATACAACTACCAGTAAGTAAACATTACAGTTTATGGGAACATACGAAATAGATAACGGTCCGTTATCATATTGTATTTTTATTATAACTTCTTAATAGAACATTTCAAAGCTTTCAAAGTTCATATAATATTTTTCTCTTATTTTTATTTATGGAATATGCTGGTAAAGTTTCGTGGAAAAATACTGGGACAACCTGTATAATAATGTAGAAATAGTAATAGGTATTTTCCGTAAATTTTTTCCAGCATACTCTACAAATAAAAATAAGAAAAAATATTATATGATCGTAGATTTTTAAATACTTTGATAAGAAGTTACGACAAATATTCAAAATGGTAACGGACTGTTTTCTTGATCGATGTTTTTTTACAACTCTACTTGACAATGTCGTCCGTTTTATACAACTACCAGCAAGTAAACATTACAGTTTATGGGAGCATACGAAATAGGTAACAGTCCGTTATCATATTGTATTTTTATTATAACTGTAATATTATAACTATAATATTATATGTTCATATAATATTTTTCTCTTATTGTTATTTATGGAATATGCTGGTAAAGTTTCGTGGTAAATTACTGGGACAACCTGTATAATAATGTAGAAATAGTAATAGGTCGAATTTATCTTTTCATATTGGAATGCAGTAATGTCTGATACATGATTTCATTTTAAACAATTTGTACTTAGTATTAATGTTAAAAGAATTGCGCATATGTAAGTATCTAACAATTAAATATAAAGATAAAATATAGAAATAGAATATAAAAAATATTTTCAGTGGGCACAGCTCATTTTTAGGAGATTCAAACGATAACGTAAAAAAATTGTTCAATTACTACATGTCTTAAGTAAGTGGTAATCAATTACGACAAGATTATGTAGGTAATTCGATAATGCAACTTCTCCCTTAAAGCACGTTAAGTAAGAAAATCCTGGATCTGCATTTAGCAATGACTCTGCGTTATATTTGAATATAAATATTCAATTACGGATAAGACAACTTTCAAAGTAACAGTAAACGAATTCAGCTGCCGATTGTATTGAAGTAGATGTGCACGTTGTTAAAATACTAAAATTATGAAGAATTATTCAGGTGTGATTTTTTATTTATCGGTGTAAAATGCTTGCTTAGACGTTTTTTTATCTGTCGTGAAAATATATTCTAATGTTATGACATTTCTGTCTACCTAATTCTTTCCACATCCTACGCATTAATAAGTATTTGCAAAATTATAATTTTTGATAAGTGAGTGGTTTGATAAATCTCGATAGTTCGGAATAAATCGGAATAGTTTCGGAATATGTATTTAGATAACTAGGAATATTTTATGTGAGATAGTTAGCAAGACAGGCATAAATAAGATTGTTGTTTCAGTCATTATTTAATTTTAATTAATTCTATTACCAACATATTTTTGATCACCCTTGATTGTCATCTCGGGGGAGGGGAGGCCAGTTTGATTGAATAATGTAAAATGCATTTTATCTGTAATTACTTTTGCAGACTTGTATCACTATATTTACTTACTGCACTTTATTAGCTTTACCCTTTTCTTTATTTCTTCCAGTGTTTTAAAAAAATCCTTTAATCACTAAAATAAGGAATCAATCGGGGCAGCTCGAAAAAATTAATTAATCAATTAATTGATTGGTTTGGATTAGGTCCAGCCATAAGCGGCGATCTTTTGTAGACGTAACGCATCCACAATACACATATAGGCGGAGTCAACGCGTTAGTACAAACAAATTTTGCATATATCTCGAAAACTAAAATCGAACAGAAATTATCGTTCAAATAAAAGTTTTTCAGAATCTCGTCTTCAAAATTATCGAGAGCGATCTACGCATTCTACAGATTTTTTAAATTTTACTTCTTTTTTGTCAAAACAAAATTGTAAAACACATTTTTTCATTCTCCAGAGATTTGTATTTCTCCTTAAAATTAGAAAAAAAACGAAAAAGATAAACAGATTTAACGCAATGCTGTTAAAGAAAATATTTACCGATTGAACCTTACACAATTTGCACACGTTAGCTGTAACCTGTTTATTTCGTTCATATTAATGATTTGATTTAGTCGTTTCAAATAATTATAATGATCAAAATAATAGCAATAATAATAATAATTTAACCAACAAATCGTAGTGTACGCGGCTAGGTTCCGCGATGCGCGAACCAAACGTAACGGACCTGGTTAAACGGAGCCGGTTTCTCTTTCTCCCCACCCACTTTCCACCCTCTTGTTCTTTATTTTCTCGTGGAGCGGTAACTCGTAGTAGTTTGACAGTTAATTAACGTTCATCGAATCGATTCTATACCGGCCTATAGTGTAATTAAGCTTTTTTTCTCGAATAATCCATTGATATTCCGAAGAAGCTTTCCAAGGCCCTTCGAAGCTTATGCATGGAGGAGCACGCAGTTTTTGGTGTCGATAAACGCTGAACGAAGATCACCGTTGTTTTCCACGATCCAACTGTACAACGGTTGGAACGCTTTCGCAGTTGAGAATCACTGTTTTCCCAAGAGTTTCATTAATCTGACCGCGCCTGGAGCCGTGTCCTGTATCTTGGCAACGTGTGCACCGTATCGCGCGTTTCGTTGCATCGTGTGTACGTGCATTTAGATAGGCGCAGGGGTATACCTATAAGCGCGTTCCACCGATGCGCAACCAGAGGGATCGCCTTTGCGCGTATCGTACGCGAGATCGTAAGCGCCTGTTTTATTTCGTCGCGTTTCTTTTCGTTGCACCCACTGCTTCTTACCTGCGCCTTTTTTCGCGATCTTTGGTCGTTTGATCCGGCACTTCACCGTTGCCCTCTATTCTATACGAACATCATAAAGGATTTTCGTTTGTCGTAAGAGAAGCGGCTGTTTGAGACTTTAAACGGTTTTCCTAATCGATAGTTCAGTTTTTGAATCGCATTCGTACACGGGGAGGAAGCTCGATCGGGTCGCGATATACAAAGCGAAATCCAAGCTCGATCAACAAGACGAATGGATCTCGAAGAATCAGTTCGAAGGGTTCTTTAACGAATGATGAGAGGAGGAGGGAAGTGGGAGTAAGAAGGAACGGGATGAGGAAGGTCGGTACACGGGCCTCTCGACGCTCGGAACTCTCGAGTCACGGACTTAACCGAGTTAAGACGCTCTTAAGGCTAGCAGAGGGTGTTAACCTTTTGCTCTGCCGTTGGCTCACCTGCGATAACCACTCGCGAATCAACGATACACCATCATTTTTCATAATGTTTCGATTTCCTGGGCCTGTCAGCTTCGCTCTTTGCCGCACAGTTACTATTCGATTTCCTGACTTGGTTCCTTCGATTGCGAGTGTAATCGAACGCGATAGTTCGGCGAACATGCGGCGCTCCTATTAACAGTAGACTCACTGAACACTAAAAAGTGACTTATATATTTTGTTACTGTCTTATCAAAATAATAACAGTCCATTTATTTGCGTCTTCTGCGATGTTTTTTGTTATAATTATTAAGTTTCTCGTAACAGCATTTTTTCAGTTTTAACACTTTTCAATTACAAAACCTAATAACTGTTGTTTCAACGATTCTCTGATAGTTAAGATACATCGAGTGTGTTATATGTTCCAGAAATAAGTTTTTTATATTTTTTATTAAAATAAATTGCGTTGATTTTGTAGAATTTTTGAAGTCGCGGGGTTTAGTACTCAGATTATTAAGAGTACTTTTGTTACTCGAATAAACGATTAGATACGTTGAAGTGTCTCGAATATATTAAGATTTATATTGTAACGTACATTTATATTGCATAGAAAACTATAAAAAAAGAAAACAATTTTAAGTAATTTGAATACAGTTATCATTTCTTGTAAAGAACATTTTGATGGATTCAAAACGTGTCCGATAATACGAATACTTGTTAAGTATTTGCCTGGCCGGTGTTAAAACATCTGTCTTATATAGCCTCATTCATTATTAAATAATAGATCTTACTTTTCTCAAACTTTATGCGCGTCCTTCATTAATCTTTTATATGGTATAATAATAGAGACATGAAGAAAATTTTTAACGATAGACGAGTAGATCAAAATATGTTATTCATGATTACTTGCTTTTTGATTATCAGAATTGTGGCGTCTACTTCCGGCGCACGCCAGCATAGAAACCTTTCCGCAAATACCTGATCCGTCACAAATTTATTGTACCGTCCCTAACCGTTCTTCTGATATCCCCGCGTCTAACGTAGGGCCGCTAGATAGCCTTATTGATGAGTCCTCTAGCGTGACCAGGATGAAACGCTCCCTTTCTTTTCCTTCACATCTCCACATTTTCAGCACTTTCCACAGAATCACGAAAGCGTTTTAAAAAGAAATTATTGGAATACTCAATTTTATCATAACGACGTTATATACATATGAAATTAATTAAATGTTCATTGCTTAATGTTAAGTAATAGGTAAGAGGAATCGATAGATTTTCTATTCTACATATTTTATATAAAAAAAGAACACGTGGTAACAAATAACAGTTTACTATACCAGGGGCTTATCGTGGTGTTATTTTTCAGTCGTCATGTAGTAACCGGTACGCTCTGTGCACTAGTGAACTCTAAAGGGTCCAAGCGGTGCCGCGGAGCCAAACGTACCGTCATGCGATTACGTTTAGACACACATACATGCGCGGCTGGCAGTGGTATAATGCTTTTCCCGTATATATCCGAAGTGATGCGGTATCATGAGCACGTTCACGCGCGTGCTCGCGCGAGCGTAAGGGTGACCCCGCTTGCACGGAGAAGGTAAGATGAGCCGAGGTCTGGCAACTGGACTCCCCTTGGGGCCCGTATAAATCACAAACTCCGATACAAGCCTGGCCTGAAGCGGCGCAATAGAAATTTAGATGCACTCGGTGTTCCCGAAATAGTTTCCTCCTGAATAAGTTCACGGAGTTTGGAATCGTTCCGGAATATCGCGACAAGTTCCGACGTCCCCGCTTATCTCGCGATCTTCCCCCGATGATCATACTCACTATTATTCCGATGCTAGCTGAGAAAACGTGCGCGACGCGCGTTTCGTGCACTCGTCCCAGAAGCGATACGGCGCGGCGCGGTGCGACGCGGCGAGGTCGGTGCGAGCGCGTCGCGTTCCGCCCGTCAGGACGCGTACCGGTATTTTTTCTTTTCGTTATTTCGTGACGACTTTCGATTTCAATCTCGACCGTGAGGCGCACGCATGCGTTCGCGCGAAAGTGGCCGCGTGAGCGAAATCGGAAGAGTGGAGGGGCGAGGGACGGCCAGGATTAGAGCGGAAGGGGAGAGAAGCAGAAGAAAAAGGGAAAAGGAAAGGGGACCCGGAAGGGCGACTCATCTTCCGCGAATCGACCGGGCCACTGACTGCTCGCGCGTTGCATAACGATTCCGTCTTGTCTCGTTTGCGCTGCGAGAGACGCTGCTTGAGAACCACTGGTCCATGTACCGGTTGTTCCACTCGTGGAATGCGGACTAGCTCGTCGCGTACGTGTACGGGCACGAGTACGGCTACGTGCACGTGCACGTGCACGCCGCGCGCCCTATCCCCGTGTACCTTCTACCTACACGAGCGCATCCTGCAAGCTGCACACGTGTGCGAACCGTGGTACCGCTCGCGCGCGCGATTCTTCTTCCCTTGAGCGATTGCCGCGAATTTCCGATTACGCCCATTATCGTCCGCAACTGTATCGAAGCCCGAAAATCCTCGACCATGCGCGTCGTAATTCGTATGCTTTTCCGCGGCGAAGACGTTCGTCCCGAAATTTACGAGTTCCCGATCGTGCCGTTCGCGTATCAGAAGACATAACCTTAAAATGGCTTGCGTGATTACGCTCATAAACAATCGAAGGAAGTCGTACCGCATAAATATGCAGAGAGCCGTCGCTCGGCTGCAAGCTCGGCGAGCCACTGTATGCAAATTCGGTTCACCGATTGTGCAGTTATTTTGCATGAGAGTGCGCGCGGTATATTTGTTTTTTTCTTTGTTCCTTTTCCTTTTTCTTCGAAACAGAACGAGGTGGGACGCGAAACGATGCGGCGCATCGCTATCGAATGTTTAATGGAAGAAAGGTGGAGAGGAGGCACGACTGAGAAATTACGCGTCGCCAGGTGCCGCTCGCGCGTTGTGTGAACGGAGCATAAAGCGACTAATCGCGTTGTATAGGTTGACAGGTTGAAAAACAACGAACGAACGGTGAACGACCCATTCGAGTCGGCTTGTGTTTTCGAAATTTTATGCATGCAGCTGGCTGATCGTATCTAAGTCTGTGTGTCGCATCGGTTTTGTCGATTTAAAAGATATTAACGAAGGTCTCTGCCGCTAGGAACCCGAAACGGTTCGAAAGTCATTGCCTCTGAAATCGTTTCGAATCCGTAATTTGACTCGTTTTCATAAAGCGCGTGTGTCTGTTGCAGATCGCTGTCGGCTCGGTGGAGCAAAGTGGTCTCGACCCGTCAGGAGGAATCGTTTGAAAATGGCGGCGGGAACGTGTCGATCAGCCTGAAGAGATAATCGCAGAGACGCAAGGTAAGGAGCTGTCGTCGCTCGATATTTCGACGGGCCGGGACGGGAAACGTGGATAACCCTTTGAGAACGTCTGGTGCGTGTACGATCTGCGAAAGGCGGGATAAACGCGTTAAATAGAGACCGTAACGGTGCTTGCCACCGTACTCAACGAAGCACCGTTCTCCGAACTTTGTGGCTCGTAACTTTAGAGCCCGCTAGCATCGGTAAGCCCTTCGCGATCGACACTGGCTCGGTTTATCGGTCTGCAGTAACTTACGCGTCACCCGTTATCTGACCGTGCATATTATGCGCGTTATCGTCTCCCGCTCTCCCTCCTGTCCGTTTCGACGAGGGAAAAGTCATAAATTTAATAGCCCTCGCTTCGGCCCCGATTCTCAGCCCTGTACCCTATTTGGTCCCGGTCCCGGTCCCGGTCCTGGTCCCGCTCCCGGCTTTTACTCCGTGTAACCGTTGGCAATTTTAGCCACGATTTCGAATTAAGGTTTAATATTTATTGGCAACCAAATTGTTAATCAGGCTTTTGTACATACTTTAATTGTCTGAAAGCAAACGGAAACGTTTCTATGAGATATTTTTAGATAAATTCTATTACCGTTATAGAACAGGGTGGCTCAGTCAGTGGTTCTAGTGTTAAATAATCTACGTCCGCAAAATGTTAAACTTAATTTTCACGTTGATGGATCAACGAACCTTGCGATATCACCAATTTTAACATCTCGATCTTTGTCATATTCAGTAAATTTCTTCGATTTTATCGAATTTTTTGAAAAAATTGATACTTTCCTTATTGCTTAGATCAATAGTATAATTGTTTGAAAACATTCTTCTGCACGTATTTGATACAATTTGAATAATTCGGGCAGATTTGGTAGATTTTGCTATCGAGTGATTGACATAGATACACCTCGCAACGATACTACAACACACTATACGTGTGTACTATATGTATACGTATCTCTCATATGACAAGTACAGAACAATTTATACGCAAATTAAACATATATCCAGGTACAAAGGGAAATCCTATGTTATACGTCACAAAAGGGTTAAATTAAATAAACATTCATATTATTCCATCTACGTCAGTTATGCAGATGAAATGATAATGATGATTATATTTTATTAAATTGTTAAGAACACTACTAAACCAACAAAAATGTAATAATTGTGTTATGTAATTTAGATCTAGATCGCAAAATCTCTTGTAATCGGTAATACAAAGGGTCTAGTTGGATAACATTGGGTAAGCGGCCTCCATGCCATTTTTCATCTTTTATTAAATTGCTGTTTTGTAAAGTCATTGAAATCGGAGATAGACCACTCAAATTGTATAACTATCATATTTTTAAATATTTGTTTAAGAGAAGCGAAATATTCCTAGAAATAAAGTTAGGTGAAAATTTCGTAAGACATAACGTTAGGAAAAGTTTTTTCATATAAATGTCGTATAATTCAAACAACGTTATGTCCAGTGCTTTGTTTTATTTCTTTCATCGCTTGTGTTATTCTAACGCAGATCGTTCACTTTCTACTTAACGTACGATGAAACCACATCAAGAAATCGTAAAACAGCTCTTCAAGGACCGGTGTGAACGAGATACTTCTTACTATAAAAGCATTTTATATGCATTGCGAACGAGGGTAGATGTACTTGTAACTATCGTGTATTTAAGATAATTTTTACTTTGCCGAAACTCTCATTAAATACTAAAAATTTTATTTAATGCACTAAAAATATATATTTCGATTTTTTCGATATTTTTGATTTTAAACATAATTTCGCGTCTTTTCAAGAGCTCTGTCTATATTTTCGCACGTTTTTTCAGTTATTTTGAATGAAAATGAGGTTAGGTTCGATTACGAGATCTAATACAGGAGGGTACGAAAATCCGGACATGTTCTAAAATCTGACCCTATCATCGAATTTATATTAAAAATATAGAAATATGCATCATTAGTGTTTATTTATCGTTGTTAGTACTAAATAAAACCCTCTTATGACTTAATATACGTTTTATACTGCAATGCCGTGAAGGAGGAAAGGATGGAGGTTCCCTCGAGGAAAGATCCTTCTTCTTAATAACTTGGAGTTTTATGTGGAATAGGTCACAAACAGAATGTACAAGAATTGTTATCACCAGAATTACGTGTCTGAACAGTATTACTACGGATTCGGAACTCTTCTCTATTTTGTATCAAGGTTCCTTCTATACTCAACTGACGGATGGACTTGGATCTTGTTATTGCACTAAATATTGAGGTTTGTGCAAAGGGACCAAAACAAGGCTGATTCAGCCTGTTTTGCCCGCGACTTATCTTAATGGGTGACGCAGCATAACAGTACGATATAAATCACATTAATGATTAATTTATACGAAATCTGTTAGCAAGCGTTTCTTACTATTTTTGACAAGACATACTACTTACATTCGGTAGAACTGTTGTGTAGTATGAATGGAAAAATGTTTATTCCATTTTAACGTATGAAAAATGTGAATACATACTTCTTCATGAATCTTACATGTTAGTGGGTAAACATAATAAGAAAAATAAATCTTCAATTTATATATAACACTTTCCTTTTTCTATACGTTTTTAATCCGGAGTCACGAAAATCGGGATAGGCAGAATAATTGGGACATTTTTCCAAGTTTACAGTAAATTCTCTCCAGTTGTCCTTCAGCTTGTAAACAGAAATGGACAATTTGGGAAGAGGAGGCATGATTATTCGAACCTTGTGGCTCGTTTTTATAGTTTTTGACAATCGACAACTACAAAAACGAGCCGCAAAACTTGAATACTTGTATCTCCTCTTCCCAAGTTGTCCATTTTTGTTTAGGAGTTGAGGGACATTTGGGGAGAATTGATTGTATTTGGGTTGTGCACAGTCTCGCGTAACGACATTTTTTTCGTAACTATAACCTTATCAGACCGGGGCACGTTTGAAATGACATTGAAATAATATTTTAAATAACATGTTATTTTATTTCATAGTCCTATGTTCTATAAGGAAAAACGCTGCAAGTTACGATTTCAAAAAATTTAATTTAATACATTAATCCCCGCTGTACTACGTCCGGGTTTTTCGGACCCAAAGTTCGAGATCTGACTCGATCGTTTTACACTTGATGTCGTCTGCCATTTGTTAAAAAAAAATACGGTAAACTAATAGTACTAATAATAGTAATAATAATAATGATGATAATAACAAGAAAATTCTAGTTCAAAATGTTTGTACACATATGGACATATGGGGCTACGCGTGAACACCCAACCGCCAGTACTGCGAGGGTTAATTGAACTCCTACATATAGAATTCAAGTATTTATCAGAAAAAACATCGTTGAAATTAATACTATAAACTCAAAAAATTATGCAATTTAAAACACTACTTATACGAAACATTAGCGATCAGAACTTTAAGCGACGATATCTCGGAAGTAATATGTGACTTGCGGCTTTCTTATTTGCAGCCATATAATTATTTCTATGCCTGCGACCAATTTTAAAATAACATTGCTTAAAATATTGTTTTAGATAACATGTCACGTTCTTTTTATAATTATTTCAAATATTGTAACTGTTCGAGACAGTTGTGAAATTCTCGGAGAATGCACGGTGATTTTATTGGTGATATTCTCATTGACACTTCTGCAAGTTACAAGAACTTGATCAGATTATGTCAAATAATTATCTTATAATAAGTAACATTTTTTCGAAGAATAACACTTTTTCTCCATCTTTCGCACCAATGGAACGATTATTTTCTTTCGTGACAATATTAGATGGATACAGACTCAAATTTCTTAAGGGTGAACGTTTTGATCAAAGGATTTTGCTCGAAACAAATTGTTAAAAAACATTCTTAAAATTAAATACAATATTTTTATTGCATATTATTTTGTGGATTACTTCTTTTATCATATTTATACGAGCTAAGATCGCGTGCAGCGTGTGTGACCGTAAGGTTATTATATGTAATGATCATTATTAAATTATTATTAAATAACTAAATTTAAATTACTAAATTTAATGATATACTTTCGCACAGTATCTGTATAAATTCTAGCATTTCTCAGTGGTTTCATCTGGGCCTCCTGTTTTTTATATTATTTTTTAATGACATTATTACTTGTTTTTCTTATTGCCTTCTGTTTGCGAATAATCTGAAACTATTCCATGAAATTTGTTGATTTAAGTAGTCATTGTCTGTGCAATTCTAACAGACTTTCGCTTAATATTAAAAAATGCTTAGTTATTCGCTTCACACGATTTAATTCTCTGTCTATGTATATTCAGTTATCGCATTTCTATTTATAGTTTGAAATCAGAATCAAACATCAGCGATCTCGGTGTGATTTTCTTATTTGATCTTACTTTTTCTACGCATATCAATAAAATTATTAGTATGCCACCCAATTAGTATGGCTTTGGTTCTAGAGCGTCTAAGTCCTTTTAAAAATATTAACACCTTGAACTGCTCTATTGTTCTTTGGTTAGACTATCTCTCGGCTACTGCTCAAATGTTCGCCTTACCATCAGTATTTGACGACTGGCATAGAACGCGTCCGGCATAAATTTTTACGTCTCATTGCACGATTGTCTGGTAGCCCAATGTCCTGTGACAATCATGATTATTCGTCAATCCTGAGTCGCTTAAATCTTACCTCACCGAAGCGGCGATTGCAGCACAACTTGTTATTCGCGTGCATAGAATACTAAATAGACTTGTAGACAGTCCTGAAATCAGTGTTATATCCCAGTCTCGTTCGCCTACAAGGATAAATTGTATTCTTGTACAGGAATTTCATCGTACCCTTTACGATCAACAAAATTACATCAATAGGATCACCACCAATGTAAAGCAATATCGTAACTTATTAAATCGTTTTAGTGTCTTCAGCATCTTCTGACTACACTTCAGAGTTGTAGCGAGGATTAATCAATACTTTTGTTATTATATAATCTTGTTATTGTTTTCCTGCAAGCTATGTAAAATGAAAGGAGATGCTCTGGAAACTTGGTCTCTTACTGAATTATGCTTTAAATGAATAAATAAATAATTAAAGGTAATGAAATAATTCATCATTTGCAATTTTTATTATTTCAAATGAGTCGATATTATTCTTTTTTTTCAATTAATAACACCGAAAATAACAATTCGAAACGGGTTATTTCAAATAGCTTTTCTCATTTTTATTTAAAGTAAAGTTAACCCAGGTCTGATTCGTATGATAAATTTTCGTTAGATTTCTACGTTACAATCTGTGTAGCACGAATCGTTACGAGCAATTCAGTATTCTCGTCGATTTCCGCGATAGCCGTTGCGTACTCGACTGACATCTATCTTATCTTTGCTGGAACGGTTCGACCATTAATCCGTCGTAGATCGTTACGGTCTTGAGAGAAAAACCGGAGCGCAGCATCCGTTTGCGTGGCGAGTAATTATTCACGCGCATCGCGTTTTCGTTAGATAAAGAACCGGCAGATCGTTACGCCGGAACGTCCGTTGCTCGCTTTCCACCGAGATAACCTTTCCGATAAATTCTCGCCGTCTCGGATTCTACGCTCAACCCGTGGAGCATTTAAACCCGTTGTCGGAGACGCGGCGTCGTAAACGATAAAACATGCGCGCTCGCTGTCGTCCAGAATAGACCGAATTCGAATCTCCGAGTGGAAAAACTTGTTGCGCACGATGCGCGTCGGATCCAAGCGCAGACTTCTCTGTGGAAAACTGCTCCGGCCCAGTCGCACAGTTGTCCAAAATTCCAAAAACGTAGTCAAAGCATGGAAACAATCAAGATTTAATTTAATGATCGAAGGTTTTCAAGGCCGTCGATTACGAATTTCGCCTGAAAATTTCGGAAAATAAAGTAGCGGATACAATACGGCAGACTGGAATTATATTTTGAAAAATGTGAGAACAGAAATATAACATTCTTATGTTGCTCATACGTCTGTCTTACAAAACTCTTCTAAACTGATATAATTTTTTTCTGAAAGACGTTCATAATGTGATGTCTAAGGTATTAGTTATTATCATTCTTCAAAAAAATTGAAAAATTTATATAAATGTACAGGGGCCCACAGAAATGTTCTTACACCTTTTAAAATGCAATAACTTTCTTAAAATTGGACTAAATGACTTGAATTGCCTTTTAAGATGCTAGAGAGACTAATCTACTAGACAATAACTGCAGTATTTTTTCTCAATTTTGCTATTACTTGGAATGAAAACAAAAACTAAAAGACTCTCGTTCTTTAACCTATTTTATCTGAGCTTATAATGAAAATTGAAAAGGTGCCATTCGTAGATCTCGGTAACTTATATGCATCCTGGAAATTTCATCGAAATCGGTTAATGCAAAATCAAGTTACAATCGTCAAATGACAATCTACCTGGGTTCATTTGAAGAGACGACGTCTCTACCTTTACATTCCTGAATTGAATTTCTTCAAAGGGCTCTTTACAGTACAAAGTGGAGGGATCAATCGAAGTTGGTATTTGATCTAAAAAAAAAAAAAAAAACAGAAATTCAAAGGACTTTGTAAAGAGGTCAAACAATTTGTTCGCTATTCGTTTTAAAATGGCTTTGTAGAAAGAAGCTTTTCGATGACACCGATCATCGATGTGCTGTTTTCTGATTTTGTGTAGACGTAGAATGAAAATTCTATCGTTTGCATTAGGAAAGTGCAAATAATGAAATAAATCGAATTATAAGCTACGTTGAATTATGCGTCATTTATGTGAACAAGCTTTTCCTAATTATTTCTTACTGAATTTTCACCTAACTTAATTTCTAAAAATATTTCACATGTCTTTGACAATATTAAAAGATATGGTAGTTATTAAAAGTGTGCGGATACCCCAGAATATTGGTCGAATTGGGATGGGAATTTTTTTCAGGTTCGGACAGCATCTCGAAAGTTTGTCCGACTCCCGCATAGCGGTGTGGGGCATCCACCGAACGTTACATTCTGAACTAGGATCAGACAGGGGCTCTGCGTTGCGTCGCCATCGTAGTTCGGAATTATAATGTTCACCCGGTAGACGCATCCAAGCCGCTGTGCGGGACTCTCTGCGCATGCGTCGCCTTGCGTAGTGACTTTTCCTGCCTGCAATGATCGAGATCTGAAATTGAAATTAGGACGCGATAATTTGGGATGGGGTCGGTATTCTGAAAGTTTGTAAAACCCGACTTCACTGTTGAAACAGAATGCCATGAAATTGTAATATTAAACTATTCGAATCTAATAAAGGTGTAATAAAACTAAATAAAATTTCTATCTTCATTATAAATTAAATGTTTATTATAAATTTATATAAAATTGTATAAAAATTCAGTTTTTATTATTTTATATAAAACTACATAAAAATCCAATTTTTGTTATAAGTTAAGTAATAATAGTTTTTTTCGGACCCGTCTAGCATAAATCTAAGTTGTTATGGAGGCATTCTAGTGTAAATTACGTTTGTATTTAACTTTTTGGGGGATTTTTGCGAACAAACTATAACACCGTTTGCAGTCATATTTAAAAGGTTTGGGTTATTTAACAAATTTTGGGTTAAAAATGTTAAAACTGGTGTCATTGGTTAGTTCGAAACATAGTCGAATTTCAAAAAGATCGTGCATGGTGACCATGATTGTGACCATTTTGCACATTTCGTTTGAGACAACGTGTAAGATTCTTAATTAACGTGTTTGCTGAAGTTGTGAAATTTGATTACAAACTTTTTCTATTGATCTCTCAATATTGAGAGTCCAAAAAATGTAGAAAATACAAATTTTTGGTTGCTTTTAGTACGAATTGTAGTACGAGCAATTGGTTAAACAAATTTTTAGATATTATGAGCATCCTTTTGAAAAAGAACATACTTTCGAGAAAAACACATTTAAAGTTTTGTACCCTACCAATACTGATCATTTATATTATGAATGATCAACCAGCTGTAACTTTCTTCATTTTAGGAATTCAGACGTAAGGTTATGTAGACATTATGTGACATCCCGGCAGGAAATGTTTCCCTGCGGAGATGTGCGTAAATGCATTTCCCCTCTCCCTAATAAAAAAGTAATAATAATATTTAAGGGGAAAAAGTCCGTGGTGTTACAATAATATGATAATATGTTGCATAAACAGCATATGAAAAAGAAATAAAGGGAAAAGAAAAGAAACGATACAGAAAAACACACAATAGAAAATAAAGTAAGTGATCGAGATATTTAAATAATGTGGATATATAAATATAACAAAAAATAAATAAATAAATAAGATTAGTATAAATAGGAAGTGTATAATGAGTAAGATTGAAGCGAGAAATTAAGGATGAAAGGTGCTAGTTAACGCAGTCATGAAAAGGGATTAGGGAAGGTGAAAGGGAGGATAGGGGAGACTATCAGCAAGAGGAAGATCGAATAGAGATGATAATATAGATTTTAAAAGAGGTGTACGAATGGCAAAAAGTGTCTAGTACGTGGCAATACTGGTTGGAAATTAAGAAAAGTCGATTGAAGCAGTTACGGTAAACGTAAAATGTGCGGTGAGTTTTAGGGGTAAAGATAACATGTCTTCAGATATTATGCATGGAAGTATCGAAAGAGAGCTTTTTGAGAATAGCAGGCCTAGAAGTGACGTGGTCAATTAGTTTATAAAGAAAAATTAGATTGAATGAATATTATCTAGCCTAAAGCGTAGCAGGTAAAGGTCATAATTATGACAAAATATGGACTTAGGGCTAAATTTATTAATAATGCACCCAGTGGAGATACTCTATCTAGATCATCTTGTTAAGATCGTCAGCGTGCAATAGAAATATAGGATGAACAAAAACATCGGATATGTCACTTATGAAGAGTATAAAAAAGAGTGGACCTAGATGAGAGCCTTAGGACACTCCAGATGATACTATAATCTCTTTAGATAGGCTGTTTTTGACAATTTGAGTTTGGTCTGTTAAGTATGCGGAAATCTAGGAAAGAAAAGGCCGCGTAGACCAGGGCTCGGAATGCAAAATGGGGGTCGCCTGGGCTACGCTTGCTAAGTCCCGTCATGTGTCTCGCTTCCCGATGATCGCAAAATGCTACCACGAATCTATAAAGCAACTGAGGTGCTCCATGCTGAAGGAAGTGACCACGGGGAGCTAGATGCGCGACGGGAGTCAGGAAGCGTAGCCCTCGCGATTTCAATGTTGCGTGCTTGTTAATTCTGAGTCCTGGCGTAGGCCACGAGCATGAAATTTGGGTAGGAAGATGGAATGATTGATGAATGATGAAGGATAGTTTTTCTGGTAACTAGCTCTCAAATACGTTGGACATTATTTTCTGAAAGTAGATGGACCGATGTGAGGTAGCAAGTATACTGTCAAAGGTGGTGGTTCAAGCACTTGTTTCAGATCATTACTCCGTTATTAATGCATTTATAAAAAAAAAACAAGGAGAAAGATAAATGACTCGAAAAACACTACATATGTAGGCACTTAGATCTCTTTAAGTGCATCGGTGCATGTGCAATTAACAATTGCATCATTTATTTAAATGGAGATGCATATTTCTTTATTGCGCAGATTAATTCCTCTGTTTATCCTACGTAAAAAATTATTACGGCATCATGGTAAAAAAATGATTAATTTTCGAGATATTTTCAAAAAATGTATTTGCTGAAGAAGATGTTCAAACGTTTCTCCATTACATTGTAAACATTTCTGATAATGACACTGCGGATTTTGTGTTTATGGCAAAATTGAGTTAGTTGATTATGGAAATATAAAAAGATTATGAAAATATAAAAAGAATTTAATAACATTATTACACTATTTGTAACATCAAAATAATTAAAAGAAACCATTCATGTTTATTTAATTTGATTTAATATTTTTCTTTGTAATGCATTAATAACGGAGCTATGACCTCAAACAATTGTGTGGACCGCCCTGTATATGGCATGAGGAATATACATGATTTGAACAGAACCGGAGGGATGCCATAAATTTTGGGCCGTTTGTTTAGTGCTTAATTGTTTGATACGAGAGATTTTTATTATGTTTACCTATCAACATGTAACATTCAGGAAAAGGTGTCAATTTATATGTAAAACTTTTCTCGTTTTGTACATTTCTAATCTGGGGATACGGAAATTAGGGCAGGTACGAGAACTGGGACATCTACCCTAACTATTGAGTTGGCTAATAAGTCATTTCATTTTCTTGTATTGCCATCTATTGAGAGAAAACTCAACGACTTAATGACCGATCCAAAGATTTCTCCACTTGAAGGTTCTGCTGGAAAGAATTGTCATATTTAACAATTTTCCCCTTCTATAATTTTGTCTATAATAACGAGAGTCTATCATGTTGATAAAGATATAAAAAATGTCCTTGTTAACTTCAAACGCAGGATACCGAAGATGAAACCTGTCTAGTTGTAATCTATCCGATATTTCTTTCATAGAAAAATTTATGTCGATAAAAGAGACTGGCATTTACGTTTAAGTTCTTAAGAAATGACAATTAAATTACTAAAGATGTTTTTAGTTTCAAGAACTCCTGAAATACGCCAACAGGGCACAGTGATTGGCATCTCTACCCCAATTTGCAAAAGTATGAATTTGGAAAATTCCTGTGGCAAAATTTGTGCAACTGACGTGACGCTGATTGTGTTAAAAGAAAGGCTTCTTTTTTAAAGAGCATTCAGAAAATCTAGTGCTCCACCAATAAAACGATAATCGCTCGATGGAAACTGACAATCGGACGAGCGAAACGAAAAAGATACAGGGCTCCCTATTGTGTCAGTATATCCGGATTACATACGTTTTAGAGAAGCCGTCCGCTCCGATGCCGGATCGGTTCAATAAAGGCATTATTGTTGATTGTTCTTTCATATCTCGGTGAATCCTGGTTCGGGACAGAAGACGGCACGTATTTCCGTAGATCGGTTTCTTGTCGGCGTGTATAATGTCGTGTTCTCGGAACGATTCTGTTTCTGGATCTCTCCCTTCGCTTCCTACTTATTCCGCGTAAACAATCACTGGTTGGTAATAACAGCTTATCGTTCTCTCATGACAGCCACGTCCCGTTGCGATGCGACGCGACGGGCCGTGAAAATTTCCACTGGCGTGTCGCGTGGTCGCGACGAGCTCGCTACGCTCGAAAATATGCGGTTCCGTTCCCGCCGTTTTCATGGATATTAACCACATCGAGCCATTAACACAATCGGTACATCTATCCTACGCTGTTTAATTTTCCTACTAACGCTGAGCCGATTGTAATGCTACTTTCGATCCCGAATCCAGACAGCAATCGCACTAACCATCGTTGTGGACTTAACCCCTTCGACTACGATGTTTTTCACAACTGCACTCATTAGTACTTCTTCGTTCTTAATCATTTTCCTGACAGAATGAGACAGTTTTTGTTTTTGTATGTACATATTTATCATTCAGCTTTCTAAATAAATTTTGATTTGATCGAACAACGTTGTAACAGCGTTTTTACCACGCTGTAAATTATAAACGAATCCTTACTGTTTAGATACGGCCATACCAAACTGTCGCATTCCTCGGATTTTTCTCTACAAAAATATATTTTTTGTAGAATGGTGCGATGTATATCAACACTGGAACTATCGAGATCTTAGCGAGACTAATGTATATTGTTTTGTAAAAATGGTAAGATTGGCTGCAATAACATGTGCTTGGATAAAGAAGTTTATTTAAAGCTTTCTTCTAGAAACATTTTTATAATATTAGGAATTGTAAAAGAAAAGGTCAGAAACCAGTTAGTTTGAAATCTAAAATTAAATTTAAAAACAATCCGAAAGTTTCGCAGTCACGAGGATAGAATTGACAGAAGAATTTGACTAACTCCTACTCTTGACAAATGACACTTTCTTTACACCAATCATATTTGTCAGTACTAACGTGTTCTTTCGTTTACTATCCATGAAAAGGTGTCATTGCTCAATGCAAACCGCGGGAAGATGGTGGGATTATTCCATTAGGAAGAGATAAGGACGGTACAAGAAGGATGACAAAGACAGGTTCAGTTTAAATGACAGGGGTTAAGGGTTACGAGTTTAATGAAGTGCAGTGCGCACAAGTTTACAAAGGCCATTAAAGAATCAAATTCTTATATCGCGAGCTTTATTTGAATGGGCAAAGACATCCTTTACACACATTACTTTCGATTATGTAAATCAGAAAACAAACACGCTTTGCAGCAGCACCGTCATCTCGCCACTCGCCCCATGGAAGAAATCCATCATCATCACCTTTCCGTGATTTCCGGGTTTATGTTCATATGATTTTTTTTCATCCTCAGGAGACGCAAAGTACGATACCGAAGTTTGATCAACAGGATGTTTAAAGTAAAGGAGACCACCTATATATTCCTGTTATTTTTGGAGATATTGAAGAACTTTGTTAACAGAAGTCGTTTAAGTCAGGATTTCAAGGACATTTTCACTTTTTAAATTAAAATAATATATTTTTGTATACTCTGACCTGAGCAACTTATGTTAATAAAATTTTTCAATATCTCCAAACATAGCTAAGATATTTAGGTGTCATCTTTTAACTGAAACAGCCTGTATAATTGCATATCTATATGATTAACCCTTTTAGTGCCGGGCGAAAAAGAAGTGCTTATGCGAAGATAACCGGCCGAATTTTACGATTTTACTAGGATTTAGAAAAAGGCTCATAAAAACCAAACGAAAAGCAGTGTATTAAGGACAAAATAGAGAATAAAACAGTGACGCTAATTTTTCTATATTCATTGAAAATTACATGAAGTCATAAAAAGTCATCTTTTTATCATAACTTTATATAGACCGTTTATTGCAAAGTATATCTCATTCGAAGCAAGTAATTGTTATAGGTAATATAACATTGCTGAAACAAAACTATGTTATAATAAATATATTTGTGATATAATTTTGCACATTCATTATAACAACATAAATATTTATATCTAGATATTGTATAAATAAGCAATCTTAACATCAACTGGCATAGAATATAAGGGAAAGTTAAACCGAAAAATTATTTATATTAATTCTCTCGTAATAAAATTAGACTATTTATAACATATTATAAATTTATTTTGTAAAGCGCTACAAGGTGAGGGCCGATATATCGGCTCTGACACTTTTCGCCAGTGCTGCGAGGGCCGATATATCGGTCTCCGGCACTAAAAGGGTTAAAATAACAAATATGAATAAATAATAACGTAAAATTGTATTAGTTCTAAGATTATTTCGAGATCAGCAGTTAAGCGTTAATAAATCTTTCCATTCGACTTGAAAACGTGTTGATTTATTCCTTCACAGGAATTCAATAATTTCATCGACCGGCATTCGGCGTCGAAACGGAATACGCGCGAGTCCCGCTCGGGTAACTGTGCGCCTCGACGAGATACGCGTTGCACTTTCGTCGTGATCGTGGTCTTGCCCGCAGCCGGGGTCTCGTGGTGCTTAGCTGAGATTTACGCGTACAGGTATATCAGGGACACCATAAGGATCGTTATCTCGGATGTCCGTGGTTTTTAAACGATTATCCAATGACGATCCACGATGACGCGTAGCTAATTCCATTAATTAATCGATGCTTCTCTTGCTCGAGTCTCGGCAAGTTGTATAGAAAATAGCAGTAACAGTGTATTCTTTATTTCTAAGCTCACAGGCGAGAAATTCGGTTTCGATGTGCATTTATCTTCGCGTTAGAAAGCTGATTCAATACTAGGACCGTTGTGTAGATCAAAATGGCTCGTTTTAAGCTTTCTATTCCATAATTACTCCATTTAACACCATATCGGCGGATGACTCACTTTCGCGTCAAATTGATTTATTGGCGATAGATCTTCCATCCCACGTTTTCAATTGTAAAGTTTATTATTTTTTGTATTATTTCTATTATATGCTTTTTACAAATGAGTCGGTTGAAATCATAGTCGCATTTTCGAAAATTTTTACATATGTCTTAAAATGCAATCCATACCTACCATAACGTTACAAAGACGAGTGAAATCAATGATAAAGTTATTATAAATTAACTTAATCCTTCGCTGTCACAATGTCCATTCGAAGCACGTATGCCAAACAATTTCCAAGCAACTGTCACTCGAACGATAGCAATATTCTGTTCAGACCCAAAAATTTGAGAATGTAATTTGAATATCCTAAATATTTTAGAATGTAGGATATAGTTTCCTTCATTAGAACTCGATATTTCACTTCTATTGAATTAATCGTTAATTTTCTGATTCAGTTGATTCTATTGGATAGCACATGATAATCTCGTTTTTGTTATTATCGATTTTGTGTCTTATGTCATGTGATATCGTTGTTCGTGATTTAAATTTGTATTACATTTATACATTTATTATTACGAGTTCTTAAATAAAACCCCAACATATATCTTAAATGAATTTTTAAATGTATTTAAACAATCTTTTTTATCCTAAGTTAATTATTTTTATCATATTGATAATAATATTAATTCTGAAATTAAATTCCTTAGGTCTATTTCCTTACACTTTTATCCCAACAAGCCACACATCAGTTAATTTCGATAACTTCAGCCACATATCAGTTACGTTCGATAACTTTTGCTGGTATACTGTAGGTGATGTACTAGTAGAATACGTAATACATAATTAGACTGCGGATCTTTACGCATTTATGGCATAAGTAGATTTTGAAATTCTATCAAATTTTATAAATTAACAAAGTCTAATTGCAGTTACATTTTTTTTTACAACAAGTAATCTTTCGTTTAATATTAATTTTTTTATTCATATAATAATTGAATGTCATCCATCGTCGTTCTGTACAACCAACACTCCAACCACAGTTCTAATTTTTGTAAACTGACGTATGAAGATTGTAATTTTCATAAAGATCCGCAGTTCAGTAATAATAATGACGACAAAAATAATGATGATAATGATGACGATGATCATGATATGTTCTATTTAGCCTTATAGCCAAGAGTGGGGGTTTTCCCCTGCTTGTTTCTTACAATTATTTTTGATCTTATTTTCCATTCTTTTCTTTTTCCGTTTTCTACTGTCTGTCTTCTACTGTCTCTACTGTTTTTTTTCTATCTGTTATTCTAACGTCTCTATTGATTTTCCCACAATCGCTTGGTTAACACTTTACCGAACGGACGACTATGTAATTAGCTTCTTGCTTTGGCTTAACAAAGTTTAACTCTTTGAGAATAAATGTCGACATATTGGCAACATGAAAGCTATGTGTATATTCCTTCTAGAAATTGTGAGCGTAGAATTTTATTACAGTGGGTCAAAAAAGTTTTCGTGCAGCTTGTAAAACGAAATAACTCTTTTATAATTGTGCCAAGCGATCTAAATGTTTCTAAGATATTAGAGGAATTAGTTGAATAAACAATGGCTAGATAATTGTTTTCGGAAATTGTAATTGGTGACATGATACAAAAATATAAAAAATAGTTCATAACAACGATAACCGATTTCATTGAAATTTTCAGTATGCTATATAAGTTTTGGAGATCATCGAAACTATGTTTAAAATTTTTCTTATGGATTCAGATAAGGAAGGTGAAGAAACATCATTTTTTAATTTGTATATCATTCCAACCGATATGCAATTCTTGAAAATAACTTTTCCGCCATTGTTTAGTAAATTAATCTTTCTAACATCTTAAAAAGTTTAGGTCGTTTTATTCAATTATATTGGATCGCCAGAACGCGAAATTATAAGTTTACATTGAAATTATCAATTTTTCATTGTTTTTAATTAAATCCATAAACTTTTAAACAAAATAAAAATAAAAATTTAGTTTCTTATAAACGATAAAAAGCAAATTTGCTTATGCTATAAGGTTCCTAGCCCTCTTCGTATACTTTTATATCCATGGTTCCTGTAATTAGTTTTTCTAATTTGTATACGAAGCATTCTAAAAGTTCACTTATGATATTAAAAAAAATGTAAAACGATGTATAAGAATCAAAATTTGCATAAAGATCGGTAGTCTACCGATTATAATATTATATAAAGATCGGTAAGAATAGCGTTAAGATTGTTCAGGATGTTGCAATCAACGTGAGGGAAAGAATAGACTTTTCACAATTAAATATGTTGATTAACCGCAATGCTGTTCGTAAACTCCGGTGATTATCTAGCGGCTTCCAATATAAGGATTCGTACGTCTACGTTGACAGTGATTAATTTCTTATTCGGGTTTGCGGGTTAATCTCTTGTCTTTCGTGATTTATTTCAGACTTTCTTCAGAGTATCTTTGCTGTGAATAACATCCTAGTAGAAAGAAAACAGTGCGTTTTTATTACAGGCACATGTTTTCTATTATAGTTTGATATTTGTTATTGCAAAATATTTTCCTTCAATTATAGTCGGGAATAAATATAAGTTGATGATTTGACATGTTAAAAAACGGAATAACTTTCCTAAAATTGGACCGAACGATTTGAATATTTTTGAGATGATAGAAGTACTAGCTTTTGTTAGAGAATGCATACAAAAATCTTTGTCAAAAATGGATTTTTCGTTTGCAATATTTGTAAAAAGATGTTTATGAATTTTTCTGTTATTTGATAAACGTTTATTGCAACTAAAGATATTATAAACTACATTTATGAAATAAATCTTTCCATTAAAAATAGATTTTCCATTTTTATGATATGTATTTAAAAAATGTTCCGTATTTATATCTCTTATGTTGGTACACACAGCTGGAGAGTTTCTCAAGAAATGTGAGAGTTCTTGTTCCTAATGGAGAATTTAGTAAGACACCTACTGGTTTAAACTCCATTTATTTTAGTGATGAACTCTGAGCATGTTGATACGAATAATTCTGAGGATCGGTATTTCGTTAGACGCATGGTCGGAAGAGATCTGTGTAGGCACACGTTAAGAAGGAAAACTGGACTCAGGGAAAAATGATGCGCGCGCGTGTATGTCTTAGCGCAGATCGAAGATGAGGCAGAATTTGAGAATAAGTTAAGGGTAAAATATATCATGGCTTGCAGAAGATTCTGGGATGTTCGATAAGAAGATAATGGAATATCGTTGGTCTAGAATGACAAGTGATGATCGCGGAATAACGTTGGTTTACAAATAACATTAACAATAATAAATGATGTAACAACAGTAATAATAATAACAATAACAGTAATAATAATTGTACTAAGAAGAAGAATAAATCTAATTAGAACTAAAGTAGTGCAGTAGGCTGTAACAATATCATTTAAGTCGTATCTAGTAGTAGCAGTAGTAATATCATCTCTCAAAAATTCAAGACTCTCGGTCCAATTTTAAAAGAGTTACATATTCCATTGTAAAAGATGTCCACATGTATTTATTTACGGCTGTATTAATTTCAACTTGAAATCTTCATATTTGTATCGATATTATAAAGTACGCGATAATGATTGCTGTCTCTCCATGGTGACCCATTTTTAGCCATGTATGTACTACGAGTTCAAAGCATGGGGACTATGAACGACCACCTTATAGTTCAGGATTAACTTGGATGACCAGCTTCATGGACCAGTTTCCTAGATCAAAGACAAATTAATGTTTCGATTAAAGCGTAATAATCTCCTGAGAGTTGTTATAGTCGGATAGGTAGTTTGCGATCCAATTATAGCTGCAATAACAGTAAAAATGTGTACTTTTAAGAACAAAAAGAGACATAGAAATATACATAAACATACTCAAAACTCAATTGTAAAACGGTAAATGTTGTATTGCTAAAAAGTTTGCTAGACATATGAATACGTCCTTCGTGGTTATTAATAGATGCACGATTATACTTTATGCACTGCATTATCTCGAAAACATGAAGAAAAATACTGTTTTGTTTGCGGACCTTGAACGTGCTGCTGTACTATTTATTTCAGAAATTAGTAAGACAAGTGTTATTTTTTTAAGTTGCATTTCTTCATCAATTTCTTTTAACACTGAGTATACCAGAGCGGTTAAATACTTTGCCCATGAGCAGAATTGGGTTTTGACCACTCGTTGGCTCGGCCGTCTCGTGCCAGTCGAGCCCGCCTTTCATTGGTCGGTGTTTTTCACTAAAATAACTCTTAAACAAAGCCGCGAATGACATTTGCGCTAATGAAAAAATTACTTTAAATGAACTTCGCTTCTCGGAAGTACCATAATTTTGGGACACCATGTATATTGCAGCGAACACGTCTTTTTGCTATTGGCAACAATCAGCTTTGTCGTTTGAAGCATCTGCCATTCTATGAAGAAAATAAAACGTGTTCAAAGGACCATGTGAAATTTGATAAGGTGTGTTAAAAGATGCGCGAAAATTTGATGAAACGTGTTAAAATGCCCGTGTAAAAAGAGACATAGGTGTACCGAAGCTTCAACACTTTGCACTCGGAGAGTTTTCTCGGATCATCAGTTACCAACTCGAGCGTATTTATTCGCCAAGTAGCACGGAACGTTCCAAATAAAATATAAAATGATATAACGTTGGAAATGATTACCTCACTGCGGATCTTTTTTGCAAAATAGAAATTTTCATGAGTGTCACTTAGACGTTGCATTTCATCTTTGTTAATAGAAATAAATTGCAAGTAATGTATTGACGTTATTAAATAATTTTTATTTTACTAGAGTTTTGAATTGCAGGTACTGATTTTTGTTTTTAAATGCATAAAATCCGCAGTTCAATTACTCTACTTAATTCTCAGGTGACAGTACTGATCATTGTACAAATGGCAACATTTAACTGCGTTTAAGAAATTGTTTACAAGTGTTTTTAAATATATTTTTTATGTTACTTTATCTAGATTCACTGATCTAGGTTAGAGGATTCAGTTCCCCAGTCTGTCCCAGTTTGCGTATAAGAAGAGAAAAAGAAAAGTTTTATATATAAATTTGTATATATCTCTGAATCTTACACGTTAATAGGTAAAGGTAATTATATATAAAATTTTTCTTTTTCTATATATTCTATAAATTTTTAATCCGGGGGCACGGAAATTACGACAGGCATGGAAACTGGGACATCTACCCTATTTATTTATAATAAATTGAAGATTGTTTAATATAATTTATATACTTCATAATATTCTGGTGACCCACATGTTAACCTCTCAAGGGAGATATTATTTAAGGATAAATCAAACAATTTGAATTTCTTTGTATTTATAATATATGCAAATTAATAAGTCGGTATCAATTAAGGCACACAAAAATATAAATAACGTGCTATTCTCGTCGATTCGGGTATAGTCAACAAAGTGAGTAGTTTTGATTTTGATTTTTTGCAGTTCTGCTATTATAAAAATGTTTCTGTGAGAAATTTCAAAACGAACTTCTTTATTCAAGTATGCATCGTAACAGAAATTGTATAAAGTTTAAATAAATTCGATCTTGTCATTGTTATAAAACAAGATATATTGGCCGCATTTAGGGTTCGGTAGCTTTAGCGTCAAAAATCTCTTCGTGTGAACTATGACGTACACTACATAAAATGAAGAAATTCTTTCATATGAGAGAATGCTTCTACAGGTAGTGGTTTTACACACTTCTATTGTATCTTTTTACTGTATCGCTTATGTTCCTTTTTGTCATGTTCCTTTTTATCATGTTACTCGTGCGACATATTGTCATATTATTCTAACATAGAGACTTCCCTCAAGTTGACCAATTAAGTAATTATAATTATTAAATTGCGGATCTTTGAGCAAAATGAAAGTTGTCTTCATCCGTTCTAAGAGGCAGTACACAGTTAGAAATTTCTTTCTTCGTGTAACAATCTCAATAAGTTAAGAACAATGCTTCGACGTTTTCAAATCCATTTAATCTATGCACCGTTCTACGTAGGATAGATATCCCAATCGCTACCATCTTAAGCTCATCGCGTAACTTTAGTTAATTATTTCAGAAGTTATTTAACCTAAAAAATCATCCCAATTTGCGGCGTAATAATGCTTAAAATCTGTTTCATTGAAGAAATTTGTTTCATATAATAAATATTATATGTTAGTTGCTAATTAATTGAAACTGTATAAGAAAGTGCAACGTTCATCATTCAACGTCATTTAAAAATTTGTCATATATTTCGAATAATAAACAAGCTATTTATTATTTATACTAAATACACAATAATCTTCGGTTTAACTTTTAATACTGCAGTCAAAGTAATTCTACTCCGCTCTTGTTAATCCCCTCGGTTACTCCAATATTCCTTTGTTTATTCAAAACAGGTCACATCGGCTAAGATATTCCTTAATGCCGACAGATACCGACATACACGTATGTACATTTGCCATAAAAGCAATCCAATAACTGTCAGTCGAACAAAGAAGAAGTAGGTAATTGTATATAAATACACATAATGTACGTAGATACATTACAAACTACATAGGCCATAAAAAAGTACAAGCAACATGGAAAAATTACACGATTTCAATTGAACAAACAAAATTTCAACCGAGGCAGATTTCAAGCTGGATGGAGGTATAAATTAAAGTTATGTAGGCTGGGTGTACTGTGGCAGTTTTGCGTGTACGACACGTCGTACCGGTTACCGACAGCAGTAATGTGAACAGAACAAAAGAACATTGCCCCAATGTTGCCTCTACCAATTGTTATAAAGTAACAATAAAAGTCACTACTTTGACTCGTTTATATTATTAAAATGATTCTTAAATATAGTAGTAATTCATTTATTCCAGCAGATATGAGATGAACAGTGAAAACGATTAAAATGACAGCAATTGGGATACTTATCCTACATTTCTTCCACCTTTCTTTGTCATAAATGCATAAAGATTTGCAGTCTAATAATTCTGAATACACAGCAGCGCCTCTAGTATTGTCACGTAGTGTAGAGGCAGTAGACATGTTCGAGTATATCGGTAAGAGAATTTCGTTCGGCATCTCCTTGATGCGGGGAAGATCGGTGAACGGTCGGTCTTTGAGATTCTCGGTAGAATCACCGACCATTAGAATACCGCGGGGCCACGGAGAACAGGCTGATTCGAGGAAAGGCACGCGTTAATGGCTACGGAGCTTTTGCACGCTTAAATAAATAACTGCATCGCCGCATCGTCTGCTGTGTAATTACGCGCGCGTGTACGTACACGCTATACACGTAGCTGCGGCGAAGGTATACCGGGCTCTGGCGTGCATTCTACGAGTAATCTGTATAGAAAGAAGGGAGAAAAAAGGGGGAAGAAGAGGCGGCGGATAAGGGGTCTACGGCTACGGCATGCCGTTCTTTCAAAATTATAGCCTCGAAAAGATCGAGGCTCTTGAGAATGGGAAAGACTCGAGTCGACTCCACTCGACTCCACTAGACTCCACTCTAGTTTACTCTACTCTACTCGACTCTACTTCACTCTACACGGCTCGACTTTATTCTATTTGACTCTAATTCACTCTACTCGACTAAACTATTTTATTCTTCCCTATTCTACACAATTTCACTTCGCCCCATTCCACTCGACTGCACTCCACATCACTCTGCTCTGCTCTACTCTACTCCACTCAACTCTACACTCTAGTGAGCTCTACCCCACTCTACTCCACTGCACTCCACTCTACACTCTATACTCTAGTGGGTTTTATCCTACTCAACTCGACTTTGCTCTACTCTGCTCAGTCAGCTCGTATCGAATGAAGGATAGCTGCAAAGTTTGTGTCCAATTCGAAGAGATCGAAAACGTCGCGAGGGGACGCATTGCGGGAACGAATGAACGAATTTCCAGAGCGGGATCGCGATGTCGATCGGCCAGGTGAACCGATGGAACCGAGGTCGATCCTCGGCCAGCGTGTATACATAGCTTCCTAGAGCGTTTGAGACCGATAATTAAGGTAATGGCTACTTTTCAAGTGGATTTCCGTGTGGCTCGGTTCTCGTAGTCGGCCAGCCAGCCAGCCAGCCAGCCAGCCGCCGGTCTGCCTCTCTACCGATTATGGTCACGAAGGGCGCTCGCCGATCTGCTCGTTTCTGGTCTGGCCCATCCTGTCACCTTCTCTCTGGTTTCCTCTGGTACTCCTTGGCTCCCTCTACTACCATCTCCCTCCATCGCTCCCACTCCCACACCGCGTTCTCGTCTCCTTCCGTTTCGATTCAACCGCTGCTTCCTCCCGCATCCCTCCCACCCTCATAATTGTATGTAGCTTGACTCGAGCCGAGCGCCGATCGTTATCCTCGATAATTCCGATAGCAAAAAGAACCGGCGAGCACGCGTGTGCTTTCTTTTCGTGATCGGCTCACGAATCGGGTCGCATCGTTGTGTTTTCCGTGAACTTCGAGGCGAGACGGCGAGAAACGTTTCCACCGCGCGACTACGCGGCTATCTTCATATTTCGACACCGAGGAGTCGCCGTTATCGCTGCTCCAAATAGCCACGACACGCGTTCGCGTCCGTTATCTTCCGATTCCGCGGAACGGGAATCGCTCGACTATCCTATGGGATACGTGGCGACAACAGTACACAAAACCACGGACGTAAAACGAGAATGTCCGATAAATGCATTTTTTGTTTAGTGTCCAATTTTTCTAACAAACGTTATTACATATTGCCTAATCTATCTGGTTGTAATAGTTCATACTTTGATTTACCTCTTGCACTATAATAGGGTAGACGTCCTAATTATCGCGCCTTTAAGCCAATTTTTTGCTTTGCCGAAACTTTCATAAAATATCAGAAATTTTATTTAGTGGTAAACAAAATAAAAAATAGATTGTCGATTTATATGCAGGGTGGACTACGCAACTTGTGCATCTCTTATAACTTCCAAAATATGCGTTACACGAAAAAATTTGGTGTAGAAAAGATGTATGGTTTGAAGGATACTAATTTATAATAATAATTTACAATTTTATAATAATATTATTTTATAATAATTACGAGTATAATAATACCGAGTTATCGTTAATCATTAATCAGATTACTCTTTTCCCAACTGTGGGAAAAAATTATTATAAGTTTTTAAACAAGACTGCAGCTTTTTATGCAAAATAAAAATTGTCTAAATTAATTGTAAGGACCTTAAGTTTGATACAAATGTCTGTCCTCTCATAGTCATGTTAACAAGTTACGCATAATAGTTAAATAGTACTCAAATAGTTCTAATATCTTCGCAGTTTTGTATTTAACCTAGTCAATATATTAAAAAGTGTATAAAACCCGTAGTTTAGTTATGACTACGAATTTAAATAAAACTTGCTTGCAACAACAAGAAAACGGTAGTTAAATATAAACATCTTTCTTCTCCTAATAAATTTTATTTGTATTTGGATCCGCTATTGATGATAATGAAGATACTAGAGTGAATTGCATGTAATTCCGAATCGATAATTTTCACATTCTTCTTTCGAGGAGTATGTTACGTTTGTCAACCACGGTTGACGGAATCGAAGAGTCTGGTGAGGGAGTGCATGAGACGGGGGAATCACGTAGGAGGAAGAGGTAAGAAAACGTACAGCGGCGACCGGCAATCTGCTACAATGAATTTTCAAGAGTGTAATTTTCGTTGGCAACAATGGCCGTAAGCGCGCTGTATAATCTTACAGTCGGCCTCCGGCTCTAATTTTCCGCGCGTCGTGGGAATTTCTAGACGAGCGTTTGATGCGATCGAGTCCTCCCCGTCCGAGAATCGAGGCTCGAATGAAGTCGATGTCGAAGTCAAAGTAGAAGTCGAAGTCGGGTTGTATACCAACTCTATACCATGTTTGAAATGAATCAGACAGAAATGATCTAGAAATGATCAGCTCTAAAAATTATTTACAAAATTTAGTATCAGAAATAATTATACTAAGAAATTATTTACATAATGACTTCAGAAAAGGAACAGGTGTTATGTGAAAGAGATCTTATAAATATTCACAAAATAGGAGTACTAGTCAAGGCGGCCGTCTTTCTGCTTTGTAGTCACCTATACCCGGTTCAACGAGAATTGGCGAGCAATACAGTGAAGTGCATAATTATAGACTCAAAGAAACTTTTATATTGTTGCTGATATTTAAACGAAAACTTACGAAAGTATCGTATTTGTATATTTCTATTTTATATTATTTCTAATGTAGAAACATATAAACAATGTTTTGTTAAGTTCTTCTTAAATATATAGGGTGTTTTAGGTTGTCTCAAAATAACTTCTACATTTTTGTCAATGTTTAAAAAAGAAGCTATATTTGTATATTTCTATTATCTATTAATTTTAATATAGAAAAATGTAGAAGTTACTTTGAGTCTATAATTATTGACACCACTGTGTATAGTAAACAGCTGGATGCGAGCGATGTGATCAGATCAAGGTCAAAATATATCAATATTAATATGATATTGTACATTAAATATTATTAATATTAGCATAAGACAATATCAATAAGGTGGCAAATGAAAGTACAAATTAAGGTATAAAAAAATGCTTTTGCAAAATTTGTTTGATTTAAATGCATGCGTGAGTGTAGCACAGATTTCAGTCAAGTTACTTTTTTTAAATGGAACAATATGTTTTTCTATTTATAATCTATTAACGTTTCCTGAGACAAAATGCAACAATATATTATTTGTTATTATTCCGAGCGATATAGTCATAAATTAGAGAGGTTGAAGGAGTCAGATCGACGCGAATCGTGAATTGTCGCTTAAGTTGAATTCTTCGAGACTGTGCTACCTGCTCCTGCAAATAGCATATAATATAACTATTTATATTATATAATATATAATATAATATATAATATAATATATAATATTATATATAATATAATATAATAATTAATATCGAGGGTGAGTAACTTTTAATTCGATAATAATTTTAGTTAAATTTTTTCTTATTATTTACGGATCTGGAGATTCGTTCCAGGTTCGTTGAATTGGGTATAAATCGTTATCGTATCAACCATACCAGTAATACGCGATTGGATTTTTTCAACAGTAGAAATAATATTTTTGGTAAGTTCCCGAAACGTTTCCAAAATTATTATTATAGCGAACAATTTATTGTGGGCTACATCTGAACAAGTATTTCTCGAAGAACCCTAAAATGCACTGATCTTTCTTTTATTTTCATTGAAATTATTGGATTATTATTGGATGGGTTCTCAGTTTACTTAATTTTATGAGAGGTAAAAAACGTATAGAAAAAGCAAAGTTTTATATGTAAATTGATCATCTACATTTATATATAATTATCAATTTATATATAAAACTTTTCTTTTTCTATACGTTTTTAATCCGGGGCACGGAAATTGGGACACCTATCGTACACCATCCCTTTAATATCTACTCTTTCAAAACTTCTTTATAGCTTTGAATATAAATTTCTGTCTTTGTTTAGTTTGAATATGTCACCTAAAAATGCATTTTCTAAATTTCCATTATGGGTTCAGATTATAAAGTTAAATTAATTGAATGATTTGAAATACTCATTTTCTAGAAAACTGGTCGTTCAAAACATCTCAAAATCAATTCAAGTTATCTGGATCAATTTGAAAAAAGTTATTCTGTTTGGAAAGATGTTGACATATTTTCAGGACGCAAGTGTAGCTAATTTCACCTCACACAAATAATAATAATAATAATTCTGGTCTTGTACTCGATTCCTCAATCCGGTATCCAACAACCGAAGTCGAAATCATTGACTTTCTTGTACAGGAGGGAGAAGTTTTTTCTCGCCCCGATTCCCGACTTAGGAGCAAAATAGATTTGTTCCCCCGATAACAGTCACGTATCTCGTTTACGCAGCCGGTAACAGATCCAGATAAGGCTTGTTATGGTCTGTTTTTCGAAAGAAGGGATTCGAGATACGCTGACCGTCATAATAACTGTCCACTATATCCCGTGCACCCAATTATTATCAGTCTGAAGCGATTCTACTCGGTCGAACTACTATTATGATTGACGGTGTAAGTATGCGAGAGTTTACGTATTGAAAAAAAAGAAACAGTCTGTAAAATTGCATTCTACTTAATTGTGGGAAACCAGGATACCTTTGCGTTGTTTATACGATGTACCAAGTTTTCCCGACACCTACATTGGGGTATTTGCTGTATTTGGCTGACCAAAATTCGATTCTATCACACTCGTCGTAGTTGTTATCTGGACGAGATATAGCCGTCTACATAATTATAGACTCAAAATAATTTTTATGTTGTTACCGATATCCAAATGAAAACTTAACGAAATATTATATTTGTATATTTCTATTTTTTATTATTTCTAACACAGAAATATAAAAATATGGTGTGTTGTTAAGCTTGTTTTAAATATACAGTGTGCCTCGACTAAATGAAGCCATCTACAGTGCTGCGAATAATTATAAACTCAAAGAAAATTTTACATTTTTACTCATATTTAAACAAAAACAAAAAAAAGAGTTGTATTCGTATATTTCTATTTTCCATTATTTCTAGTATGAAAATATACAAATACAAGATTTTGCTAAGTTTTTGTTTAAATATCACTAAAAATGTAAAATTTGCATAATTATTCACATCACTGTAAATAGTTGGGAGACTATAAACCGCAAATTTTCTTTCCGTTTTTTTCATCCATGCCAAGATATGCTACAGTACTTATGCCTTCTTCGATGTCTTCCGCGTTAGCAGATTTCTCGAAAATAAAAATTTACACTAACTTTATATTAATTCTCTGATAAGATACTATCGTACGCAGTGTGCAACATTTTTCCCACATTTTTCATCCGAGTGCATCATTGTCAAAAAATATAAAAACCGAATTCGTCGTTCTTGTTGTGAGAATGAAAGTTAGATTTTGTTGGTTTTACCGCAAGTGTACATTAAGTAATCTTTAAACGTTATTTATAATTTTCTATAATTTTTTATTATTTTATATTATTGTATAATAATATTTTATTATTCTATAATTTTTTTAAACGTTATTACATTGAAACAAGCAATTTTTGAACATGGGAAGTGCGATTTAGGAGAAAGGAAAATTGCGACTTGAGCGATGCATGATCGGACAGCGTCGAATCACAATTTTCAGGGCTTTCTACATGAGGCTGCTCTGCATGCAAGGGCTCCCGATGAGGGCTCTCTGAAATTCGTCCCTGGTTATCGTCGTCTAACTGTCACTCAGTTGCAACCGCAGCACCGAGCACGTGAACGTTCTGTTTACATTTTGTGTCAGTTAGTTAGTTAAATTAGTCAGTTATTGTTGAACATAGATCCTCTGAAAGCTTGTTGAATGTTTGGATCGATAGTTTGTTTGGTCTGTAGTTTTTTGACTAATTGAGGAGCTTTACAAAAATTTGCTTTTTGTGTAAATTGATGTCGCGTATTGAAAATACCGCGTAAGAAAGTGCCGAAGGACGAAAGGGCTTGTTTACATTGAACAAAATATAATTATCAACAAATTAATAAGGCATAATTGTTATCCTCTGGTGCAAAACGTTCCTTTATTACTGTTGCAACATGTTTTGTGGAAGTAGAGGCAATACTTAGTTGTTTATGTGCTGACAACATTGAAAAGAAACGGCCATCGTCTGTCAGTAGGCCGCGACACCCAAGCTGGGTGACGGATCATTTGCTGAAATTTGAAAAATTAATTTTTAGGCTAATTTATTACAGTCAAACCTGTTTTTGTGCGATCTTTTTTATGCGATTCTTTTCGTGTGATTTGTTTTGTGCGAGTTTGTCTGTGCGTTTTTTTGCGGTCTATCTACTGCATAAAAATAAGTTTGACTGTATGTCTTTCTAATTTCATTGAGCTCCATAAATGTGGGAATGTAAAAAAAGTAATCTATGTCACATAATTTTTCAATTTCAATTTAAGTAAATGAAATTCTTTGGGTTCGTAAAATTGATGTGGTTGTGGCGTGATAGTCAAATATTAATGTGTGGCAAAAATTTAGCTAAAATACGTAATTGTAAAAGCATAAGAAGAATATTGTTTGACTGTTTTCTACTTATCAAAATTATTCATAGAAACTATTTACTTTTACTTAATTTCTGTTTTTTACAATCTTCTTGAAAAATGTTTATTTTACACGAGGATTCATGGTCTAGAAACAGTCCCAAAAATTCGTTTAGTTTTCGTGTAATGCGTAACTGGTGCAATTATTCATTTATTTATGTAGTACATAGAACGCAGTGTTAAAAAAGTTAGCTTAAAACAAAAGTTACACTAAACAGAGTAGAAATTATTACCATAATTATTAATAAACTATTAATAGACTACCTGTAGATTACGCAAAATAAAAATTTTCCACCTCAATTGCAAGAAACAAAATTCAAATAAAAATGTGTTTCATTTTTTAATAATTTTAATATAAGAAGAGAAGATAGCAATGTTCTTCACTTATTTTACTGCATTTGCACTTTGTATTTTATCTACTTATTTTATTTACAATATTTTTATTAACAAATTGTTCGAAACTCAACAAATTATTTAGATTCATATAACGTTACAATGTCTCCTGAAATTGTTATTTAAAAAAAAATATCGAGCAGCTTTTACACGTAACTCAATGATCGAAAAGTCGATTAACCCAATTACATCCGTAAGGAGATTTAAAAATGGAGAACCGAAACACAGAACAGTGAAGACAGAAGAAGAATTTCAAAATACTGCAGCATTACTTTCACTGTACTAACATCATTAAAAGAAGAAATACATTTTTATCTAATTTCTGTTTGACATGAGAAATGATGATAATTCTTGTTTTGCATAAAGATCTCCAGTACAATGATCGGCAACTGGGGTAGATGTCCCTATTTCCGCGCCTGTCCCAATTCCCGTGTCCTCGAATTAAAAACGTACAGAAAAAGGAAAGTTTTATACATAATAATGTAAATTGACACTTCTGTCTGAATCTGACATGTTGATATATACAACAAAAATAAAATAAATACATAAATATAATAAAAAGAAAATATAGGTCATCAATCTATACATATATAAAACTTTTCTTTTTCTAAACCTTTTTTCATCCGGGGGCACAGAAATGGGGACATGCAAGGACACTGGGGCATTTATTTACTATTTAGTACTATTTAGTAACAATCTTAACCCTAAAACGACCCCCTTCCATTTTTCGGCATAAGTGACATCGCGGGGTTGCGGTGACTCAAAATAAAATCTTAATAATTAAAATATTATTTATTATTTTCAAAATAGAAAATATGAAGTACGACGTGAGTTAGGAGGGCAAAAAAAATCTCAATGTTTTAGTATTTATTTACACGGTTGCGGTAGCCGTGTGGGAGGTAGCTCGTTGGAGGTAGCCGTCACAGTATAAAAATTATGTTAACACTATTTCTAACAAGCGGTGTCAAAAGACACTTTTCAAATTTTAACTTCAAATTATTCTCTAAGTTTAATTATTTTTCCACAACTAATTTTTTGACTTTTCATACAATAGTTATTAAATTAATTCAGTAATATCATTTGCCTCCAGCTTATCCTGGATCTAAAAATGTGTATATGGTATACCTATTTCTACCATGAGGGGTCTTTTAACACCTTAAGGATTTCATAATAGTGTCTGATTTTAAACGATTTTACATAGAAATATCAATACCATTTGGCGGCATAATATCGATTATAATCATATTAGAGAATCTCAATTTCAGTTGTAACGGAAAATACAGGAGTTGTTGCATAACTCTGATGTTCACTTGTTTTCCGTCATGTTGCATTTGAATGCAGATCGTTGCAGTGACTAGTTCTAACAAAATTGAATAACGCCTTTTGTTCTCCAATTCTGATAGTGAGGTCAATACATCTGAATTTTGTCTTTAATAGTTAGTTAATAATAATAAAGTTAATAATATTACCGTGTTTGGTTACCCCTCTAATAAAAAGATAATACTATTTTATTATTGTTCTTATTGAGATATTACATTTATGTATATACATATTTTGTAGATTGATGAATTAAACTAGAATTTACAATTTCATTAAATAATCTCTAATAAATACGCATCAATGTATCAATGAATATATTGCTTAAATTATCTATATTTAACTGACAATTTTAAATCTCGACAGTTTCGGTAATTATTTGCATTTAAACGCAAAAGTATCAAAAGGCAGCTTTTGGTCGAAATAGATATACACCATATCGTCGTAGAAATAGTGCTAATTTATATTTGTTATTCGAATAAAAATTTATTCGTATATTTATTCGAATAAAATATTCGATTAAAAAGTACTCATTCGGATAATGATTTAGGATAAACATTTATTCGAAGCAATTCGAATAATATCCAATTCTGGTTGAAACGACTGCCGCGTGTCTACGTGTTTACTGTTCAGTGGTGTTACTCTTTGAAAGCAACCGTGCTACAATTTTTTCTGGCAGGGGCGACAACGGGTGGCGACGACGATGGCTCGCTATCTGATCGGTAGTAACCGCTTCGATTGGTCCGAGCCGGATTCGAACCCGTCCCACTAGCGGAGTGTGGATCACACCAGCCGACCAATCGCCGCCGCGGCCGATAACGGAAGCCATAATTAGCGCGACTCGTTAATGAGCCGAACAACCGCGACACAACGCTTGAATGAAACTGGTCGTGAATGCTTAGTCGTAGCCGCGCTCGATGACGGATCGATCGACATCCGCGATCGACTCGCGATCGATTCCTCGCGTCAACAGACCTTGAGACACATCATCGTGCGACACGTACACGCATACACACCACTGTCTGGGTTCGTAGTTTCACAGATGCGTTCCATCGTTCGAAATAAATATAATTCACCGAAAGATCGCGATTACACCAATTCTTAAAATCAACGCATTCGGTCACTTCCATTCGATTGATATTGTCGCCGCATTTCTTACGCCCCTATTACCGAGAACGAGTTTCGGTGACAGTGAAATAACGAATGCTGTAGAAATATCGATTAGCAAAAGTTAACTGCTGCGTTGGAACTCGTTACCATTGAACGTACCGAGCAGTAAAAATGTGTGCATTACCTCATAAAAATGAGCAGATCGAGTTTATATGGATGGCTCGGGAGCCAATCGGTGTAACTCCATTAACCTTAAAATTGAGATAAATAAGGATTTTGCAAATTAGATGTAAAAAAGATAACAAAGTCGCTAATAATAATGCAAAGCACAATTTTTATTATAAGATGACATACAAAATGAGCTCAACCAGAAAAGGAAAGAAAGAAAAATGTCATTTCGTCATTTCGTCATTCCGTGGTCAATATAAGTGCTGCTATCTATTGCCTATTTAAGAAAGAATCGATCGAAAGATCCTGCAATAAAGTTGTTTGTACTGCGTAACTCATTTTCAAAGAAAAATGGACTTATGATTAACTTCTGACCTGTCCATATAGATTTTGTACTTTTTTCGTTATACTATTTGCTCCAATATTTATTCAATATTTATTTATCTATTTTATTTTCTTCAATATTTATTTATTCAATCATTTTTCACGAAAGCGTCTTTATAATTGTTATAATTGTTAAGCGAAGTCGTTAAACAGTCGTTGACTGTGGTAGGCTTAGTGTTGAAATCGGTATAAAAACTGTATCGTCGTACAAAAATCAAAACAATCTGTTTCACAATGTAAAAATAGAGAAGACAAAATTGAATGCAGTAGTTACATCTGCGACCCTCTTGCACCTT
>CM052168.1:3596301-3628045 GCA_028455555.1 Augochlorella aurata | reverse complement strand
ACGCGAAAATAAAATGAATTTTCGTATGAAACATTTTTTAATTAGATTTTGTGTTACAAAATATTTAATAAAATGAAAAATTTTGAAATTTAAGAACCGCATTGTTTATGTTTTGGATATTATACGACTGCTGCGATTTTTTATATCGTAAAAAAGCTACGTAAAAAGAGTACCATTGTTATTGATTTATCAGCATTCAGTCATAAAAAAATAAAAAAAGCGTCATAAATAAAAAATTATTTAATTTAATTAAATATCCCTGTAAGGTCAAGATCTTATTAAAAAATGTTTCATACAAAAGTTTATTTTTTTTTTAAATCAAGTAACCTTTATATTTAATATTTTTCCGGAAAGTGTGCTGTTTCCGAGATATTTAGATTTAAAGTTTTCAAATGAACATCCTGCATATGTTATCTACATGGTAGCGTACGAACTTCAAATCGGAACATCTAAAAAAGGAAGGTCCATTTTGGAAAATCCTATTAGGGTTCTTTAATATTAAGTACGTATTGTAACTTTCACCCACTTTCGTTTCAATAGCGATATCCGCGATCATAAGTTCCCCTTATTAACGCGAAACACTGCACTGTCGCGTCTCCTGATCTGTAAATAATTATTGATGCACATCTAGTCACGTCCAGTAGGCAAATCGCATAAATGAAATATGAAAATGTGAAAAAACTGGAACGTCTGTCAAAATCAAGATATGCTCAGACGTACAGTAAGTACATTTACAGTGTATCTATATGTACAGTTTATCTGTATTTACAGATTATAAATTGATTATAAATGTATTTATAGTAAATGTAATTCTTATTCTAGTTGAAATAAATCAGTTGATAAATAATCGCTTTGAACAAACACGTCATTTTCAACTGCTATTATAAAACACAATTGCAAAATTCACTTTAACTTTGAAAATTCGAGCTCAGAAATAGAAAATTTCTGTTGTGCTATATTTGTTATTGAACTTGCGAATTTTTACACGTTCATAATGATTTATGATTTTGTTTTTAAAATATAGAACTCTGGGCAATAAAACGTAAGCAAAATTCTCAGAAAATAATTTGCTGCTACGTTAGCAAATATCAGCTTCTTAGTTATAGATTCATATTTACTTACAGTTACATCTGTGACTGTAAGGAAAAACGATGCATGTCATAATGAAAAAATTTAAGTATACGCTTTAACTGAACTGTAGATTGTACGTATTTATCAGGAGAACGATAAAAAAAACAAATTCGATAAGCTGAAAAAAAACAAGGAAACAGTATTAATACGAAGTATTAACTACTGATAAGAACTTTAAGCGACAATGTCTTGAAATTGAAAACATGCGATATGGTGTGTTCTTCCTTACCATATCGAAACCATCAAACTTTGTCAACGTGTTTCGTACAGTATAGGTCTATTCGAGTTCGTTTTCCAGACTATGAAAGGGAAGTACATAGTACGAAGATGCATAATCACTTATTTGCAGTTATGTTCAATTCAAATGATCTCCTAAACATGTCAGCAAAGTTTGTCTGTTTCGATCTGGGACACTCTGTATATACAGTGAACCGCAAAAATAATCGAACATCTTTTAAAATGGAGTATCCTTTTTATAAACGCGAATCTTTTCATTGTTTTTGTTTGGTCATTTCAACCAATTTCAGGTTTTTGTAAAAATTTGTTTAGCCATCGTTTAATAAACTAGTCCCTCTGATATTCAGCAAAATATTTAAATCGTTTGGACCAATTTTAGAGAAGATGTTTTCGATTGTACTGTATTTTACAGAATACATTTAATTCGATCCAGTCAAATATCTTCGAAACTATTGATGATACCAAAAGATCTTTCCAACAAAATTTGAATGGCTTTAAGGAGATAGGTAATTTAATATTAATACGACCTTTCTATGTGAACGCGTCGAGGTTAGGAGATATTTGAATTTTAGTAATGCATAGTGTTAGCACTCACCTATCTAAAGTTGGTGTTCAAAAATACGACATTCAGCCTGAATGCAAAGATTTACTCTTGTCTCTAAAAGATACCAAAATTCAAATATTTTCTAAACCAATGATTTTTCGCAACAATTACTTAAGTATTTTTATGAAGAATCGACTAATATAATAAAAAATATATGTTTCCAAAGTTGACCTTTACATATCCTCGACGCGTTCACCTAGAAAAATCTTATTCATATCAAATTACGCGTTACCTCTAACACCATTCAAGTTTCGTTTGAAACATTTTTTAGTGTCACCAAAGTTTTCGAAGATATTTGGATTGGATCAATTTAAATGGATCACCCTGTATAGTTGCGTGCCTCGTAGTTAATAAAACCGTTTTGCAAGTTAACTGAGGTCATCGAAACGAGTATGATACCTGTCAACGTTGTTTTCAGTCTACATCTGAGGTAATAACGGGTATGGTGGGCGGTACAGACAGTTCACGAAGTAGTGGAACTTACCTGAAACGGAGTACACTGAAACTTTATAGTCCATTACAACGTCAATTCCAAAGTCTTCATTCCGGCACTAGACATTATATTACAGTTAAAACTTGTGGCCAACTTCTGCCAGCCGAGCTCGCCTCTCATTGGTTAGTGTTTTTCGTTAATAACTCATAAACAATGACGCGAACTTCATCTTCACTAAGGAAAAAGTTACTTCAAATGACTTCAGAAACCTCTCATTTCCCGAAAGTATCATAATTTTGGGACATCCTGTATTATCATCAAACTACGGATTTTATGCATTTATGACAAAATTAGAAATGCGAAATTTTAAATAGTGAAAGAAATAAAAGAAACTAAAAATGTTGATTTACTAATTTCAGTTGATTCAAATTATATAAGAAAGAAAAAAAATTATACATAGCTCCCATATTTTGCAATTGATGCGAACAATTTTTATTTTTCATCGAGAATTACAGGTTAGCTATAACTCATTTCATTTGTCTTTTAAACATTTTAGCATATGTAAATGACATTTCAACACTTAAATCAAAATTTTTTAAAATATGAGTAATACCACTATGACTTCAATCTCCTGAAATAGAAGAAATCCAGTTAAATATTAGAATGTTATACAATCATATCATATCATAATATACAATAATACAACGTTTCTTAAATTTTTTGCCGATGCCTTTCAATATTTTCATTTTTTAAAACAGTGGAACAAAATAGCTGGATTATTATTACCAGTCTAGTAATAATTTTTAAAATTTCTAAAATTTTCATGCAAAATAAAATCTATTAATCGTAAGATGCAAGGTCTAGGTAGACCTTCAGTTGTTTTTCTAATAATTTATTAGAGTTGAGCAAAATACAATAGAACTTTTAAGCTCTTTAAATACTTATCATGTTTTATATTCAGTCTGCACGTTTTCAACATAAATGCATAAAATCCGCAGTCTAATTAACACCTACAACACAAAATTCATTATATTGTGTACTGCATCAGTACACAAAATATTACTTATTCTGAGGCACCTTGTATATTCAGCTTCATCGCTAGGAACTGAACTTTGTTTATAAACTCTGCTCAGTCATCCGTTTCCATTCATTCCTTTTCTTCTATAATTACTCTACCCAAGCTATTATATCCCACGTATTGCATATATCTCTAATAGCTTGTATGGCACAGTACACAATGTGAAAAACTAGGCATACATTAGTAATTGAAACAGCTCGGAATACTTAGCACTTTGTGTAAAAGTGTTTTCTAGAATTGTAAAAATAGTTTCCTTAGAGAACTAGATCATATAGCAAAGTCTTAAATATGTGGAGAAGAGATATAAATACAGTACCGGACAAAATTGAGTGGACATTTTTTAAAATGCAGTATCGGTTTTAAAACTTGGACTAAGCGACTAGAATTTTTTTTAAAATGATAGTGGGACTAGTTTACGAGGCAATGACTATAATGTTTCTTTTTTAATTCTACTATTACGTGGAATGACAAAAAAACTCGTGCTTTGTTAAACCTTTTTTTTATCTAAACTTCTAACGCAAGTCTAAAAAATGCGTTTTGTAAGTTTTAAAAAAAATATTGCATTTTGAAGAGTGTCCACTCAATTTTGTCCGGTACTGTATGTGCCGATCATTTACTCAGTAAGCAATTACATCATTTGTTTACAATGTCAATATTTATATATTCTAAATCACTACATCAGCTGCTGCCTGTTTCTTATTTGGAAAACTGCACTTGAAAAGACCTAGCCAATTAAGATGGTCAAAATTGTCTGTAGAGGTTTTTTAATGACTATTATACCGTTCGATAGCTGACCATCTCATTTCTGCAAAATTTCAACCCTGTAACCTTGACATAACGTAGAAAATGCGATTTAAATTACCCACTCCGCTAACCGATGATGTTGAAATATGCATGAATATTTAGATATGTATTGCAAATATACATCACAATGTTTTCTTTCCCTTCAATCACATTTTCTTGGTTAACAATTGTTTGCTTTAATGTAATAACGTTTAAAATTACATAATCTACACTGTGGTAATCCCAACAAATGTAACTTTCTTTCTCACAGCAAAAACGTCGACAAATTCGGTTTTCATATTTTTTAACAATGAGCAAACCGGACGAAAAATCTGAGAAAAATTGAGCGCATTGCTTGTGATAGTATCTCAGGGAATTAATATAAGAGCAGGTCGTATTTTAGTTTTCGCGAAATCTTCAATTTTTCGATTTTTTTGGGGTTTTCAATTTTGATAACTATAGCTTGCAATCGAAAATTTTGAAAAAAATCTATAATATGTGGCTTGATATCCAAAGTAAGCCACATTTTTCTGAAAATTGTCAAAAACCTCTGAAGAGGTGAAATAGGCGGAAAAGCGCTATCTAATTTACCCTATAACCACCTCCACGGACAAACTACAGAGTTGAATTTTTGCATAGATGATTTTTCGAACGGTATAAGTTATTAAAAGACCTCTAAGGGAAATTTTGACTATCTTAATCGGCTAGGCCTTTTGAATTGACGTAGAGTTAATTGTACAGCGCGTAGTGTACCCAAAAATGGACAGGATAATTGGAAAGAATTTATGCAGATTACAGGCGTAATTTTATTCTGTACATTTTATAATGGTTACAAAATTTTTGTTTTTTATGATTTGTTGATGCCTAGCTAGTTTCCAGTGGTGTCCTTTTGCAGAGCAAAAATATGATTTGTAATACTATAACGCCACAAAAGTAAAAATTAATACACTGTTAAAACATTTAATAATACAGAAATTCGTAATAATCTTGTATACATACTGGGTCTCACTATTATTTCTATCAGTGTCCGTATCCGATTCAGTCTCCTCTTCATCTGGTAAAATAATACCAGTTAAATGCTGTGGTATCGTTTCCTTTTTGTACATGTCATCATCATTACATAACTGTAATGCCCTTTTCGATGGTTGCCAGTTAGCACACGTTTTTTTTGTACTCTTTAAATCTAATTTCAGTCTAGTTAACGAACCTATCGTTTTACATCTTAACTTATTTCTCTTGTCAGTTTTTATTTTACTTATCATGGAGAAAAATCTCTTCACTTCGGCATTAGAGTGGGGTAACGCTAAGCATAACTGTACAACTTTCATAATGTTGGGGAACCTACATTGACCTAGTGCATTTTTAATTCGGCTTATTTTTTTCCAGAAGTCACAAATGTTCAATTTTGCAATTTCAGTTATCTCGTTGGGTTCAAAATATAAAGCAATTTCACGCCATTCTAAATGTACGTTATGGTTATCGAATTTCGAAGGAAATTTTTGCAAAATATGATTCAATTGGTCTCTGTGCATGCGGACATCTAATGTAACTGTAGGGTTTAAAATATCTAAAGCATTTAAAAATTCCTCATCGAATGGCAATCGTGCAATTGCAGCTTCATATGCGGTTTGATAAAATTTTTGTATATTTTGATAAAATTGTCTCATGTCATCATCGCTTACATCATTTGTACTCTTGATTGCCTCCATTGCTGCTTCAGCATCTGCATGAAGAAATATTTCTTCAACAGGCATTAAGTTCTTATTGTCATAAATATCAATGGCACGTAAATTTTGTGCTGTATTAATGCACTCATGGGTCAAAAATGATGATCCCAAAAATTTTAAAAACTTATTTAACTTATGGGACAAAAGATGTACCATTACATCATTGCTTTGGAAGAGGAGATTGTACTTATTCATTACTCCAAGCATATGCTTTAAAAATTCTAAATATACTTTCGTTAATCTGTTATTTAATGTTTTAAAAATGTGGGTAACTGATTCTGTCTTATCTGTCAAATAAACGTCCAAGAAAAATTGTACTAATGCTGGAAACTGCATTAAAATGATATTTATTGATTTTCTTAGCACTAACCACTTGGTTGGACTGGGTTCAATTAGTTTTTTCTCTCCAATATTAAAAATTGTGAAAGTTTCATTCCACATAGTTTGCTTCTTGGGACTTCTGGAGAAATAATTATATATTTTATGGACAACGTTGACAATTTCTGTTGGCAAACATTTTGTTGCACTATACGCAATCAAATGCATACAGTGGCACGTACATGGAACTACTACAACTTCACTGTTTCTGGCTAAAATCCTTGAAACAAAGGAATTGTGTTTTTCCAACATTACATTAGCGTTATCTATGCATACACCCACTAGATTTGTAATGTCTAAGTTGTTTTTTTGTAACGCATATATAAAACATTTATACAGGTTTTCCGCGTTGCTTTTTGAGATCTTGATGTAATCTAATAAATATGTTACAATTGCACCTTCATCGACGTAACGGACTAATATACACAGGTTTTTATTATCAGAAACATCTGTACTCTCATCCACAAGAATAGAAAAGAACTTATTTACTAAAATTTCTATATGCTTCTCAATTATTGCTTGATTCAGAACATTAGTTATAATAGCATATATTTTAGTCCTTCTTAAGGAAACTTCTGTTAAAATTTCTGAATCTGGGAAACATGCGTATAACATATCTATAAAATGATTGAATGAATTAAAGCTACGGTTATGCTCAATTATGTTCATACATAGTCTCATTTCTGCTATTCTGGCCAATACTTTTTTATTTTTATATCCACCATCCACATTATATCCTATAAATAATGTTTATTGCAGTTATACTATTTTAATTATTTGTATCTATAATTATTATTTTAGTTATAAACTTAATGTATAGTTCATACTTTCTGTTGAAATTAAGTGCTTTGTAATTTCTTCATATCGACAATGTCTTTCTGAATTTCTGTGCCTTAATAGGTTGCCTCGATGTGCTGATAGAACTTTTTTACACAGAGCACATTTTGCTTTTCTAGTGTTCGTACATTTTTCAAGCCACACTTTAAATTCTGGCTCTTGAAGCCACTCGTCTTGGAAATGCACTTTGCAATGTTCCCTCTTCCACTTGGCAGGAGGAGTCATACTAGTACAAGAAGTACTTGTACTTGAATTTACACCCTCTATTAATACAAACCTCATTATTATTCTAATTACAACTCTTTCAACTATATTTATACACAAGTACTACATATTTATCTTACCTGGACATGAATCCATACTTCATGTTAAGATAGACAAAAATAACTACTGAAGAATTCGAAAGAAAACACAAAATCAAACACACGTCAAAAAATAAGAAGCACAGAAAGGAAATGATTTATAACCAAAGAATGATGCCACGCTGATGACCGTTACCGTTGGTTACCGTTGCCGTTACTGGGAAAAGTAGAGAGAGATGCACATGTCAGATGGCTGGCGCGGTAGATGAAGCTGCGCAGACGCAGTCGCGGGTGGGGACGTCGACGTGTATCTGTCCAGAGTTGTCTGCAGTGTGACTATTTGCCTGGAACATAGGAGCGTCTGTCGCATCCACACTTTCCCCTAACTAGTTAAAGTGGGAGGTTTGTTGAGGATTTCGAGGAGCATGCGGACACAAGGGATGCTTTATATGCAGGACAAATGATCACACTAGTTGTCAATAGTGATGAGTGTTGTTGCATCGATTCTTAGATATAATCGATGCTTTATATTGTTGTTTTCAGATATCGATTAATTAAGGAATTGATGTTTTCTTAGATCGATGTTGGGATTAGTTCGCGGTACTAGCACATACTTTTCACGATTTTGTTTTAAGATAACATTTTATGAGCAACAAAAACAGTAGCAGATTCTTGTTCTGCTATTGATTGGAAAATAGTTTCATTTTGTAACTATTTCTATTCTTCAGTCAACAGCGAAAACCTGTTGCCAATGTTGAATGTGAAATATTAATTTATGCTTTTGTGTACAAAAATACAACTTTTCGACTTGATGCAGGAGTTAAGATATCACTGTAAGTATTTAGTAGTGGATCGTCTGAGCGATATCCTCCAGTCTCTGCTACTTGTGTTTGTTCACATGTTCAAGAAAAATACACAATAGTCAGTTCCATTACATATGTAATATTGCAATATTTGTAATAAATAAAAACATTAAAATCTTTGTATAAATGTTAGTTTTGCAAAATGTACGATTAATTACTATACCATCCACTATTACAACACCATGTATGCTGTAGCATCCGTCGAAATCAACTATGGGTTCTTTCATGCCAAACATATCACGTGACCTTTGCTGTCCTAGTTTATGTACAGAGTATTTGCCAATTAAAAAATTGGAATGGAAAGGGGAGAGCTCATAAGAGGCAGAAATATATATTTTTTAATTTTTCGACACTTGAACCAGAGGTTAAATTTGCAAACCAAAAGAATTTTTTATATGTTGAAGAAATATTCTTTAAATACAACTTCGAGCACTTGCAACTCTTAAGCAATTTCAAAATTTTAAAAATGATAACTTAGCTCCCCCCTACCCTCCCTCAAATTGCATATGAACTACAACATATTTCAGTATCATCTAAATCCATGACATCCGTTTAGCATGGCATGAATCCTACGCAAGGTCTCATGGATTCCGTTTGCGAAGCTCGGACCTCTCCGAGAAAGAGCAGAGCCGTTTGAATGATGTCGGTCGGAATCGATATAATCGCTTCTGTATTTGATGGTAATCTCGTTACCAAAACGGAAGGTTAAATGTGGAATGTAGTACGAGGCGAACGACCTTAACCTTTGTGGTAAGCCCGGAGTAGAGGCTAGCTGGCTGGTAGGTAGTCGGGTAGACAAGGCAGGCAGGCAAATCGACCGGCTGACTGACACGTTCGTCTGGAGGTTTCATAGTTAACGTGATTAACGTATCACAACATAACGTCTAACGACACAACGAAATACAACGGACAGAGTTCCGAAAGCACCAATCGTGCCCGGGCTGATCTTCGATCTCCCCATCTTTCGAGCGCAACAGGCGAAAAGACGGACATTTATGTCAATATTTTAAATGAGAAAACAGTATTTTGGAAGCAATTTTTATTTTTTGTCGTCAATGCTATCATTCGGCCGCATTGCGCAGCAGGAAAAAGCATATAAAACTGTTTGATGCAATCCGAAACACAAAAACTTTTCAGATTCTTATAATGTAACAAACAACAAATTATGAACTATTTCAATTTCAGGATATTTTGTGTCGTTTCGAGATATGTTAACTTGAAGTTGAAAATAATTGACCTTCACCAAAAAAATGATAAATATTTTCTTATTTATTGTATAACGTATACGTATACGTAAGCATACAATAATTGAACAAGATTTGATAACGTTATACAAGAACATTTGGACTTCATATTTTTCTTCCGCGTGGCCGCATTGTGCGACACGACGCAGAACCTCTGCTAATCTTAGTTCAGAATTACTATAATGTCTGCCCGGTAGATGCCCTATACCGTTCTGCGAGACTCCCAGCCCATGCGTCATTTTGTGTAGTTAATTTTGTTAACTGCACCGATTCTGACGTTACTATCTATGTATCTCCGTTATAGTAGTTTCGATTACTGCGCCGCGGTCCAACAGTCGACAAAATAGAAGCGGCACCGGTTCCAATACCTGTAGGGTGTCCAAACACTTAGTCTGGCTTAGGTTTGGGTTAGTTTATTTTTCGAGCGGGCAAAGTGACCGATCCACTCTAATGATCCTCACGTTCAACAATATTAAATATCTCTGAAATCCCTGAAATCAAGATCCTTGTTTTGTATAAAGAAGGTACCTTTTCGGACGTTCAGCCCTTATAGTGACCGCCGAGAAAAGTGGGAGGCCTCTGTTGACATACATGTCGCCATAGGTCGTAGGTATAGGCAGGATTTATTGTAGTAGTAGCTTAGATTTTTCATTAATATCTTGAAAACTACAAAATACCCGAAACTTATAGTTTATATTTGGAATTCTGCCACCTCCCCCCTCCAAACGCCATCTTGATCGGCGATGCATCTCTTTCGGAAGTTTATCTAAATCTTTTTATGATGCGCGTTTCTGTTTTACGTTATGCATTATGGAAGATGTTCAGGCTGTTCTTGAATTATGGAAGGTGTTCGGGTAAGTATGTTTAAATTTTAAACACACTCGATTATCGTGTATATTTTGATAGTTATTAACATTTGAAAATAATGAAGACTTCAGTCAGTTTTTTTACGATTATAAAACTTTGATGATGAATTAGATTGAACGAACTATGTATTTAGATACTTTAGATTATATGTAGCGCGCGCGCGCGCAAGATGTTAGATAAGCCTTTAAGGCGAAGACAAAGGCGGTTAAACTGTAAGATAATTGTGTTTCATATTATCAATAAAAATTATTTTGAAAGTATTATTTTACATATTATAAATTATATTCATTACCGATATAATTATGTTATATTTTTTAAAGTAATGTGTCCCGCTTTTTCCAGGACAACTGTGTCGCAGTGAAGATTACAAATTACATCTGCCAACTATGGGAGATTACAGTTTTTAATGTATTTATTTTATTGAGACTGGAGTTTATTACTTACTTATTTATCTATATTTGTTATTTGCTTCAATTGTTATATACTAAAGATATTTTTTAAAATAATAAATAAATATTTATTATATTAATGTCATATTTCATTTTTTTATATATCTATGTCGTTGAAAACATTTCCTTTCAGTGAAGTGTAGTCTACTTAAACTATTTATACGTAAACAAATATCCAGTAATTCTTTCAAATTAACATACAGTTTTTACCCTGAATTTGCGCTTTAGACCCCGCTTGCGATAAAAGTAGTTTAAAAATTTGAAAAGTAGGAAGTATCAATTTTAAAACGATGACTGCTCATTCGACGTGGATGAATATTAACAAAATTTTGGGAGTTTAAAGATTGCGTTATTTTTAAAATAGTCGTGTCCGTCTTTTCGGGTTAAATACTCTACTGTGAGGAGAGGCACAATGGTCGATCAGTGTCAAAATTCTGGCCGAAATATGAAAACGATCTTTCATAAATATAGAAGTTGGTATATAACGTTTTTTGAGGTCGCTGTTTATGATTACAGATATGTATTAAAATTAAAAAAAAATAAAGTGCTGTATCAAAAATAGTAAGAGATAGTCCCAAATAATCATGAATATGTTAAATAAGTATCGCATTGTATCGAATCATAGTATCCTAAGAGTCTCATGATTACTGATTTCCAAGTATGATTGCAGTAGACAAAATTGTAAAGAGACAATATGGAAATGTGTATGTATGTGTGTATATAATAATTTTTGCCTCCGCTTAATAAATCTTATACGACTTTAAATATAAGTTATTGAAAATAATTTTATTTCTTTATTTAATTCGTTTTCTTATAGCATTGACAACCTCAGAAAGTGAAAAAGTGTAGATGTCCGAATTTTACTTTGAGACACTGTATATGTAACTGCTGTATCATACACGTGTGAATTTCATTAACTTTTTATAAATTTTTATAAAATCTTTAAGAGCTGAATTTCGGCACTTAACGTGTTAACACAAAGCCTACCGAGCACTAAAACTGATTGACGTATGTTGCTTCATGAAAGTGACAAGACTGAATTTATTTAAACTTTCCGAGGCTTTTATTATAGTGTGCGCTCGATTTAGAAGTTTTTGATTATTTTATTCTAGAAGATCTTCATTACTTCAGTAATAACCGGTCATTTTGACCAGCACGGTAGATTTAAACAACTATTCGGTGTCCTACATTGATAATGAATTACGTTAGAATGAGCTTGTGAGGCATCATTAGAAATTCTTACATCATTTTTTAAAAGAATTTTTACGTAAATGAAATCAATATCTAATAAATTGTTAAAAATGTAAGTAAACGTATGAGCAAACGAGGTTAATATCGTATTTATACGTTGAAAATATCGTAGAAAATGTAAATGTTATTGCAAAAAATAGTTTAGTTTCGAAGTTACCGTAGCTTCCAGTATAAAGGATTAAATTTGTTCCAAAACCCCCTATCCAAAAGATTGATCACTGCGGAACGTCCTCGATCGCTTCTCGTCCCAGTGATCGAGGATCTATCGTCGGTGCCATCGTTTCTCGATCATCGGAACATCTCGCTCCGCGGCCTTTTTTGCGTCGCGTTTCGCGAATCTCAGCAAGTATCGATTGCTCGGTTACGGAGCCAGGCTGACGTAATATCGGTTTTATCGCGACCGGTCGTGTCAGTTCATCTTCCATTTTTATTTTGGACGATACACGATAAACCGTTTTGTTGCTGCAGTTCGCACGGATCGATTCATGTGGAATCGCGTCGTGTGGCGTTGTGTTGTGCAAGAGTTTCACCGAGTCGATCCTCTATTGTTGTTTTTGTTGACTGTACAGGATGGTGTTGGTGGTGAACGGGGTCCTGCAAGAGGACATCCCAACGGACAGCAGGTCCTTGTACGCGGCCCACCCGGTCTACCGCGAAACCGCGGCGCAGCTTCACTCGATGCCCGCGAAATTGGTCGGACCGATGGGTCTTCTTTACGTTCAGCAGCGAGAAATGGCAGCAACTTTGCCGCAAGACAGTAAGTACTCGCAATCCGCTTCAGTGCACAGTGTCCTGGAAATTACCTTCTGCTGCCAAAATTATTTTAGCGCTGTTTCACCGTTAAGGTTATGGTAGCATATTATAAGCAATTATATCATCAAGTGAAAAGTGTGTGTTAATATTTAAAACATTTCGGTGACCAACACTTTTTATGAATAAGACTTCGTTTTGCAAATTTTTATATTCGAATTTGTAGAAAAATGAATATCGATCAACTTTTGTTCTAAGCATTTTTTGCCCGATCATCGGAAATGTCTGAAATGCTTGGCATCTTATTTGTTAAAATTATTCTACATGCGAAGCAATGTAGCAATTGTTTAAGCTATCATATGAAAAAACTTTAATGTCTAAAAGTCTAAAAGTCTTAAAGGAGTCCTTAAAGTTTCTTAAAACTTACCTCAAATTTTGAATTGTTATAAATTTTACGATATTCGTATCTGAAATCAAAAATTATTAAAATTAGATTTAATTCTTGAAGTTCATCAGTCGATATATACATGTAAAATTGTTATTAAAATCTGTTTTCTAATATTTTATAATTGATGTGTAAAACGTTCAATTTTATTTTTGATTTCATAATTTTGTATTTAGAACGCCGTATCTCAGTACAGAGTTATCTCAAACGAATAATATAGGAGCTTTTCAATTTTGTCTAGTAGCTTTTTTAGTTTGTAACAAAACAAACTTTTTCAATATATTAAACTCAAGAAATTGAATTTTGGCAACAGAGAACGGGTTTCCAGGTCACTGTAATTGAAATCTGTAACTGCAATGCTTCTGCTTTACAGTCATGTCGATAGAAAAAGTCTGCGTACACTTTTTAAAAGGGAATAAATATTTTTAAAAACTTCATATAAATTTACAGGCATTGCAAGATGTCAAAATGTCCAGATTTCTTACAGTAATTGATAAAAAATCGTGTAGCGATTCTCTTATAATGACATTAAACAATATCGATGAAATATTCAGCATACATTATAAACTATCAAGATGTACAAAATGCATTGATTAAATTTTCATTCCTGTTCCAGATAAAAATGTTGAAAAACCTTTTTTTTTATTTTTTATCATTGTCTAGTCATCTTCTAGTAGACTACTCCTAACATTTCAAGAAAAGTCTGGTCGTTTGGCCCAATTTTATAAAATTTATCCCCTTTGAAGTGTGTACGACGACATTTTCTACTGAGTGTATGTATCATAAAGAGTTTTTGAGTAGTTGATTATTACGTTATATTATTGTGTTATCCCCTTTGAAGTGTGTACGACGACATTTTCTACTGAGTGTATGTATCATAAAGAGTTTTTGAGTAGTTGATTATTACGTTATATTATTTGTGTTCTATTAATTTAAATCGTATCATAATATCGAGTATCCAAATATTCACTTATAGTAGCTCATCAAAGTGTTCGAAGATATTTTAAAACGAAATAACCTTTTAACAATTAAATCAAATGGTTTGAATTTTTTCAGACGTTAAAGGTTTCTAATTTGTTTATTTTAGACTGAAACAAGAATTTAAACAACACCATGAACCTTGGATTCTCTGTTTTCAATCGCTATCCTTTTGGAACACTATAAAAAGGGTAGTACAGTAAACTGTTCCAAATTGTCCCTCAGCTTGTAAACGAAAATGGACAATTTGAGAAGAGGGGATACGATTATTCGAGCTTTGGGGCCCTTTTTATAGATGCCGATTATTAACAACTATAAAAACGAGCTGTGGGGCTCGAATAATCACATCACCTCTTCCCAAGTTGTCCATTTTTGTTTAAAAGCTGAGGAACAATTGGGGGTAACTTATTGTACCTCTACGATAACTGTCACAAGGCAGACGCGAAATTGCGGCGCCAGTTATGAAGAGATTAGCGCTCGATTCCTTTCGTTTCTAATAGAGAAGGGTTCGTTCTTTTACACGATATACAGGGTATCTCAAGTAACACTTATCACGATTTATCAAGTACTTGCTATAATTTGACAAGAAATGTTTTAAAGAAAAGTTGATCTGTTTTCGATTTGATATACAGTGCAACAAATTACTTCATTTTTTAAATGGCACTTTATATTTTTGAGTGAATAGTACTATAGCTCGTATCAAGACGAATTCAATGACCTAGCCTGGAATGGGCGATGTTTATTATAAATTGTGTTTATTATAAATACTCGAAATTACATAAAATTCAGGAATCTTGAGTAAATTTTGTATTATTACAAACTTATATCTACGAACACAACAAAAGGAAGACGTCAACATGTGAGCTCTTATGTTTAGTCTTGATTTGTCGAAAATGCATTTTAACAGTGAAACGGTTGATATGTTGCTAATATTTGGCGAATGTAAAAGAAATGCACATGAAGCAGCAAATCTGTATAGATTAGTGGTTCCGGTTACTATAGGTTGATCAATTACTGTGCCCTTGGTTTGTTTTCCGGCATAATTAACTTACAATAAGACATATTAAATTTTTATATTAAAAAATTAACAAAATAAAAGAATAACAAAATTGAATGTCTTATTCGATAAATATAAAGTTAATTATGTCCGAAAACATTGCATTCAATGTTATTTCGAGTCTTAATAATAAACAGAAGTTAATATAATTCATCCAAGTTGATTGTTATTTTTTGTTGAAATTTTCATTTGTTTGCTTTCAAGCTTGTCCGAAGACCATGATGTACTAGGTCGTTGCCATTTAAAAAATTAAGGTGAACTTGACAATTACCGAAAAAAGAGAAATAATTGTGGGAAATTTTTCTGTTGCACTATATAGTCAATTGAAAACTCATCAACTTTTATATAAAACATTTTCTCTTCAGGTTTTACATGGGACACTTTGTATATTGCATTCGTCGCATATGGTTGCAATTGTTTAAAAGTTTAGAAGAAGTCAATATTTTTGTTGAGATAATTCCTTCAATCTAAACACTATTGTCAAAGATATTATTAACGTTTTATTGCAATGTATGTACTTAACAGGATTAACATGCATATATTGGATCACTCAGACCCAGGTTGGTCTTCAAACAATTGTTACTCAAAAACTAAGCAATATTATTAAAACACAAAAATTTAAGAATATAATTTGAACATTTTAGAACATCGTTTCCTTTATTTGAACTCGATAGTTCACTTTCAAGTACAATTGAATTAATTGTTAATTTCATTCTTCTGACGACAATATAACTTTCTCGAAAAAATATGAGATATTTTGAGCTAGTGTATATTTCTCAGAATCATGAACTAAAGTAACGGAACCATAAAAACCTTTGATAACATTTGTGAGTTTTTGCTGACTTTAATTATGAATCATAAGAAAACGAAGACAAATCTTGTTCTAGTTTACAATTTTACGAGAATCAATTTTTGATCGCTGTCAGATCAGTGTAAGCACGCATCTTCTCTGTTCTCATGAGGCTCGCACCACCTTTACTGTACCATATTCTTCTTCCTTTCAGAAAACGTGAGCATCATCGGTTCCGATGACATGACTACCTGCATCATCGTCGTGATGAAACATTCCGGTAAGCATCGAAAACAATTCAACATAGTGATGTTCTACAGGGTGTCTCAAAAATGTCTAACAATCCGAAAATGAGAAGTTCCTGAGGTCATTTGAAGCAACTTTTTCTATAGCGAAAATGCAATCCACGGCTTTGTTTACGAGTTATTAACGAAAAACACTGACTATCGAAAGTGAGCTCTAGTCCACTAGTTCAATTTTTTTAATTTGGCTATTGCTTGGGATTAAAGAAATGTAAGATCTCTTGTTTTTCACTTCTTTATCTGGGTCTATAATGAAAATTAAAAAAGAAACATGTAAAAATTACCAGTTTTTATTTCAAATGCGTGAAATACTGCGATTTTCGTGATCTTTAATTGTTCTCAGCTTATGTCAAAATCAACCAATTTTGATGAGATTTTCAGCAAGTATGTATATGCTACTGAGAAGTATCAAATGTATTTCTTAAATTTTCCTTGTAGGCTTAGATGAAGAAGTGTAAAAAAGAGAGTTTTAAAAAAATTTTTTTTTTATTCCAAGTAGTAGTAAAATTAAAGAAGAAGTATTTCAGCCATTGTACAGTGAACTAGTCCCTCTAACGTTTATAAACAAATTCGAGTCATATAGACCAGTTTTAAAAAGTTTATACCGTTTTGAAAGGTTTGTGGATACTTTTGTTCCTCACTGCTTATCAAATTTATTAATCGCCTTATTGACTTTGCATATAGTAAAGTAATTATTAAATTAAAAGTATAAAATGCAAAGTACGAAGAAAAGAATAGTAAAAAAAGAAATAAGAAATAAAAAGAAATAAAAAATTGAAAAATTATAAAAAAGTAAAATTAATATTTGCGTTGATACAATACTTTGTATCGTATGTTAAGAAAGTATATTACATCCTAAAATATGCATCTGTATAACATGTTAATTCAGCTAGTCAAATAAAAATACGAGACATACATATAGATTCTGATACATTATGTACAGATTATAGATTATGATATAGGTTATGAAAGTACAAATAGATCGAATACAAAACAGTAGAAACATGTAATGAATTTGAAAATACTGTTGCATTATTTTCAATTCATCAAAATGATTAAGGAACGAAATCAATATTTATGTAGCTTCTGTATCTTGTAAATAGTGCAAACAATTGTTGTTTTGCATAGAAATTTGCATACAAATTTTGCATCATGCGGTACTTTAATGCTCTTATTGTGATTGATGTAAGAATATTTGTCAATGTAAGACGGTAACTTGGAAATGCTATAACACGACTTAAACTTTATTTTAGTAACTATTTGCACTACGATCCTTTTCACAACAACGTCATTCAAAGTGACTGACACGTATTGCTTTATAACAATGACAAGATTGAATGTACAGGGTGAACCACGCAACGTAATCAGCTTAATTTATTTTGTTGTTAGTGATTCGATTCGAAACTTTCCGAACTAAAATAACATGGTTTAAGGAAAGCCTTAAGATGATTGTATCAGATTTCCTATTAATCCTATTTTTCCGGGAATTGATAAGGTCACCTTCAGTTTTTTATAGGTTGACCTACAATTTTTTTTGTATCCATCGTTTAGGGGATGTTGAGATGAACTTGGAAAGCATCATAACATATATATTTTTCGAAATGTAAGCAAGAAAATCTGTAGGTTTACCTATAAAAACCCTTGATAACTCCGGAAAGAAGGGGTTGATAACAAATTTGGTGCAATCATCTTAAAGCTCTTTTTAAACCATGTTATTTCCAGTATCTATGGGTTTTGCATGTCCAAAAATAATAATAAAATACTATTAATCTGCTCGGCTCGTGCTCGGTTCGGTGGTGAATATAAATGGACCTTATAACGTGTCTTTACTGGTGGAGAGTCCCACGAGATGCTAAGAAAGGGGCACCGTTGCCTTCGGGAGTGCGACCTAGAGCCCGTCAATCGGACGTAAAGGAATAATCGAAGCAAAAATGACTAAAAACAAATAGATTGATCAATATATAATAATGAGCAATAACGTCCGTTGGAAATATTATTAGCGAGACACTAGATGAAAAGATTCGATTATTATTATTTTTGCTAATATCTTTTTCTGTGACATTATTGACGCCCGAACAACGTTCCCAAGGTAAACTTCGGGAGTTCCAAAGAGCCTTTTTAAAGACAGTGCACGACAGTTAACTAGGATAGATGCCCCAGTTTCCGTGTACCCACATTAAAAATGTATAGAAAAACAGAAATTTTATCTATAACACTTTTCTTTCTCTATACGTTTTTAATCCGGAGGCACGGAAATTGATAATAGGCGCGAAAACTGGGCTTCATGGGCCCCATGGGCTTTGGACCACACTTTCACTTATGCGATTTTTCCTTTTTGGAGCCAGTTCTAACTTCGATCTGCCACTATTTTTATGAAATTTCGTGAGTCACAAGTTGAATGTCTCTGGATTAGAAGAAAGTAGATTTCGCAAAGACTCGGGCGTTTGATGTAACACTATAAGTTAATAATGTAGGATTTTATGAAAAGGGCTCGTTGACTGAAAACGTGTTTCTTATGATTTTATAATATTATTTTATGATTATTATGATTATTTATTTAGTATGTATATGTTAAAAAGACGATAAATATGATAAAGAAAATACAATAGGTTCGTAGTTGATGATCAAACAGTAACATAAGAGTAGAAATCCAAGGTGTCACAATAATGGTTAGAATATTTACATATACGATTCAAGCAATTATGTTTGTCAAATGTAGCCCTATGAGTATAAAAGGTTAGCAATATAATATTTATAAAATATTTAGCAATATAACTGAGTATGCTTAGCTTTCTTTTGAATTTCATTCATTAACTACTTTCGAAATATTTTTGGTGACACTCCTCCTAGACACGTTAGTTTTTCTATAAACCTTAATCAGAATTGGGAAGTAATCAATTATTTTGTGTCAGTTTTCTAATTGATTACAGAAAGTAATCATCATTAATCAAATTAATCATCATTAATCATTAATCAAATTAATCGTTCCTAGAATAAATCGGCAATCATTACATTGGTAATCTGTAACCATTAATCGGTAATTCGTAATCGCAGACCTATTGGATCCGGATGAGGTGCTCAAATTAAAAGAATCTACTGTTTAGTCATGAAATACATGTAAATTTTATAAAAAATATTCAGGATTATTACTAAATACATGTAGATTTTATAAAAAATATTCAGGATTATTACTAACTACCATAATACCAAAACCTTTCAGTTAGTCATAATTGAAAAAGGTAAGCGTTACACGATTAATGATTACTGTGATAATTATGACCAACGATTACTTTTATTTGATCACATAGTAATTGTCTTCATTAATTATGAATATGTTTTCACGTTATAATTGTTATGAGCCATAATCATTGATCATTAATTTTTGCACAACTCTGACTTTCCATGGTCAAGAGAAATATAATTAAGTCCCATAATACACCCCTAACCTGTTATCAACAGTAAAGAGCAACATAATAAAACTTGTCTACATTATACACATACACAGCTTTTTGCTTTTTAATCATCTTAATCTCCTTATTAATGTGTAAAGTCCACAGTCTACTTATCATATATGAAGAAATCATTAATATCAGAACGAATACTTTTTGTTGTTCTATAAGGATACAATAAAAAATTTTTGTATGTTGACTACAAAGTTGAACACCTTTATAATTTTTATATATAGGTTGATACAACCCTCGGCATTTTCTAAAAAACATTGATTGTTTTGCAGTGTAAAACAATATTCTTTTGTAAATAAAAGTAATGGGTAATTGAGGGGAACTTAATATAAAGTAAATAACCACGGTAAAACTCCCTTTAATTCCTCATTACTTTTAATTACAAAGAATATTATTTGACACTTTAAAACAATCAATTTTTTTAGTAAATTTCCTACTAACGCGTCTGATCGATAACTTATTACCAGGGGATGTGGTAGACAAGTGGTTTTACGATTGTTGAAGGGACAGAAGTATTTATTATTGCAGGGCTCGGAATTATCGGGACGCAACATAGGAATCGCAAGGACTACACCTCCTGACTCCCGTTGCGCGTCTCGCTCACCCGTGGTCGCCTAAATGCTACACGCACACACATAAAGCAACAAGCACACGCGCCTGATATGTCCCGAGCCAAAAGTGGCAACTGGGGGTGGGCAGGACACGCGACGAGAGTCAGGTGCAGTGTGATCGCGAAAATAAGTTATGCAAGGAATGGGGATAGGCGACGCATACGTGGGAGTCACGTACAGCAGTGTGGCGACTTTACCGGACGAATATTATAATTCTGAATCATGATCGCGACGTGACGTAAGGCCTCCGTCTGATCGTAATGTAATATTTATTTCACATGCCGAGATTACAAGCGTCTCATTAGAATATTTTATCGTAGTCCAAAATTATAACTTTTACACGATAGACGCGTCACGTCGCTGTGCAGGACTCTCGCGCATGCGTCGACTGCCCCCACTCCTTGCGCAACGTAGCCCTCACGATCCTTATGTTGCGTGCTGATAATTCCGTTCCCTGTATTATTGTATTAATATTAGCATTGAAACATCCTTAACTTATCTATCGTTTGTGTTTAATTTATGTATGTAGTGAACAGTGAAATTTTGTTCACACTAACTTCATGTATACAGGTTGTCTCAAATAAAAACTGACAAACTCTGCCACATGTTTGAAAAGTAATTCTTAGAAAGAAATACAACGCGCGCGCGGTTAATTCGAGTTTATGACCGGAAAGTAGTATGAATCACTGATACCTAACTTTTGAAGATACGTAATCATTTATTTGCTAAAGGCTTGCTAATAGAACACTGCTGAACAGTCCATGTGGTCAGTTGCAAACATAATGAAACAATATATAAAAATGAAAAAAAAAGTTTATTTCAATTTAAATTATCAGCATTTTTGTCTATATTTCGACCTATGGCATATGTAACATTTTTTCCTCAGAATAGTCTCCTTGAATATATTACCAAATTTTGTGGGTTTCGATCTGGAACACCATATATGAACTAAATATTAGCAGTGTCTGGTAATCTGAACCTATTAACCCTTTGCACTCGAACTTATTAATTTTATGTCCAGAATAGTTTTTCTGACCTACAGTATTTCCATTTTATATGACATAGTGCATTTTATTATGACTCATACAATATTTACTCCTTTAACAGTTTTGATGATGTAAAGGGTTAAACAAACAAGAAAAATCATAGTCAGTGATTGAAGACAGTGGGACTTCTGTTACACGAACTACCCGATTATGCGAATCAACTTGTCTCTAGAGTTGCACAGTATATTTGTATTATTACATTGTAATTCGTAATTCAGATCTCCGTTCAATTAAATTACAATTTAATTTGTAATTTCAATTGGAGTATAATTACAAAATACTAAGTAATTAAATTACATTATTTACGACTTACGATGTAATTGAATTAAAATTATGGATTAAGAAATATTAAATTGGTAATAATAGAGAAGAAAATACGCAGGAAAGACAAAGAATAAATACACAAAAGAAAAATATATATCTTTCATATTAAATAAATACGTATTTGTGTTTTATATTTATATATATTTATATTTATATATTTTTTAGAAATATATATATTTTTGTATTTCACTTCTTAAAAAGTCTGGGCCATAATTTAAAGAACTGTATTTCAATTACATCGTATTTCAATTGTATGTCATTTGAATTACGCTCCTAATTGAAATAATTAGTAATTGAATTAATTGAAAGGTTTGGATTATGTAATTGAATTAGTATGCAATAAAAATACCATGCAATTAAATTGTCAAATTGGATTAGCTCAACTCGGCTTGTCTTCTCGCAAGTTTATCCAAATGGAGTTCGGTAATAGATTGTTTGATGTGATCGCAGGTTCGGGTGCTGCAGCGTTTGCGCATCTTGATGGGGCTGGATCCGAGGATGCCGCGACGGCGATGGTCCAAAAGGTGACCGAACTGGCTCTTGGTTTTCCTGAGGGTCGTCTGGAACTGCAATTGGTTGGCGGCTACTCCGATCCTAGGAATTACTCCGAGGAATTGTTCTGCAACATTCTTTGTAAGTTGAGTTAACTGTCCGGTGATGACGCATAAGCTTTAGGCTAGCCTAAGCGTGCGTTTATGGTGGAGCTGCGATGAAAGCAACAAGATGATCGATCGATGCATTGAATTGAAATTTTGAGCAATCGAGGATAAGGGGGAATGAAACCTGCGTACAAAATTTTGTTTGCTAGTCCTTATTTATTTTTGAGATATCAGAGATAACAGTTATGTTTCATACGTCACTCGATAACTTTTGTTTTCTCTTGTCGTGTGATTGTTTACTTATTCGTTCCTTGCGAGTAATGAAGTAATTTATTTTTTGAAAATTATGTAGTCTCAAGTTAAGAAGAATGAACACCTCCAACATGTTTTATTAAATCGTAAATATTCATCCTTATTAACTTCATACTCCATAATTTTTAGAGAATTAGTCACTTTATCACTAGTAAAATCAGTAACTGGTGGTGAAACCGAAAGAAAAGACACTCTATGTGAAAAACAAGTCGAAAAAGAAGAATAACACTTTTTCATTTAACACTGCGTTTTCAAGAAAAATGAGTTGAAAGATACGTACGTAGTAAGAAGTAGAATTGTATTATACTATAGTATTAATACTATTCTATAGTATTTTTCATGAAACCAATTTCCCTTGCAAACGGTGCCTTAATTGAAGAAATATTATCCTACATTTTTATTTTACTTTTGTATGTTGGATCACCCATCCGGTTACACCACCAAATACTGACACTCTGTATTGCAATGAAAATGCAGGTATGCTAGGGAAAATGTTATTTGATATCACCTGAGGAATTACCTCTTCTCCGGTACAAAAGTAGTTCTGAATTACTGTGTATACGTTACTGAATGCAATATATTGCGAATCTTTATGCAAAGTAAAAATTTCCTGACCAATTTCTAAAAAACAGAAATTAAATGAATATGTATTTCTTCTTTTAATAATTTTAATACAATGCTTTCCAATTTTTTAAATATATTTATATTTAGATATCTCATTTAGTCATTTTTGTTTCAATTGTATAAAGTCCGTAGTCTACTAATCAATTTCTCCCGCAACAACTTCGCGTCTTGGAGTTTTGGTTTGTGACATCTGAGTCACCGAGTCGATTTTCAAAGTACCCATGCATCTTTGTATAAAAATATACTCAGTAGCATAGTTATAGCACCACTACAGTTTTTAAGAATTTCGGACATTTATAATACCGATTTACAAATTAAGTATAAATGATTTGTATACAGTATGAGTTAACACGATCGCAATCATTGTCACGCTTATATGTGTATCACGTCACGATCTCGCAGTTTACTTAAAACTTTATAAAATAACTTCATTACAAGGTGTTTCTTGGTCATAATACACAGCGTAATATCCATTGAGTCCACAACTTTATTTTTTAAAAATTGTTTTAATAGTTTGTAATAAAGATACGTTGTATTTAATAAATTATTTAAGTAACGAAGAGTACTAAAAAAAAGAAACAATGGTCACGAACTTGTTATATTCATCTGGATCGCAAGGATCGAATAGTTTGTCATTAGAAACAATGTTAATCGGAGAACATTGAATACATACATATTATTTACGTAATCCCAATTTCTATTCTTGTTTTTACGAACGTCTAGTCATAACGTTTTAAAAATATATAACGTTTAAAAATAGACATCGATTTTTCTTTTTTAACACTTTACCGGCTGCTGGTACAACAGTTGCGCCATGACGCAATTTAATGTTAAAGGCCGCTGGTACATATGTGTATCGGGCGTACTGTATTCAGGAAAAATCGCTACGCAAGGAGTGGGGACAGGCGATGCACGCGCGGGAGTCCCCCACAGCGACGTGGCGTGTCTACATGGTGGCACTTATTGTATTGTATTGTATTGTATTTGCAGCTGTGCGTTGCGTCGCGTCGCGTATATATAGTCGAGTATAATGACACTCGAATACATTGATCATACGCTGTTTGGTACCAATATTGGCAGTACAAACTAATAGTTATTTTCGATTCGATTGGGAATGAGTGCGAAATCGCAATTTACACTGATTTCTTTAATTTTCCGTCAGGTACGTGCATATTTACTTAAAGCCACGAATACTTTCAACATTTAAATTTAAACATTTGTGAAGTTTACCAATTGATTGCTGACTTACAAACTATAATTTAACTATAACTTTATTTGTGTATAAAATAGCAGTTTAATCCAGGAAAAAACGCCAGCTCCCCATGAAGCTTTTTCATAAAACCATGCAGCCTGCAAAGTGTTAATGTCGGGATTGCAATTAATACCAGACTGAACAATCTAACAAGCAACATTAAGTTCACATTCAATGATGACTTTTGACATCTTTTCAAAGTATTATTAGCAGTTTTAACAATTTGTCTTTCTGTGCGAGGTGATGACTTTTGTTTGGGTCCTCCTTTCATGTTTTTTTTCATAGTTATTTGGATCGCATCAAAAATTGGATATAATTTTCTAGGAACGCTCGGGTTTCTGTCCATTTTCACGAATTTCTGCTTGATGTTCTCTCCAAAGTTGTCATGTAACTGGCGATACAATCGAATAGGGGCTGATTCTACATTCTGATTTCGTCCTAAAGTAGGACGAAACTATAGAATAAGTTTTTTTCATCGTGAACTTCGTTTTGGAACACTCGACCAAGTCTGAGCTCAACGGATGACACTGTAAACTGTCGTTATGCTTGAAAACCACCACCGCATTTGTAAACATCGTCCGTGTTATCAGTTTTTCCATTATTCTCCACTACGACGTCCAGAACTATCACCACTTTTATTTGTGGAGTTATGTAAAGTTTAAAGTGTATACTGTCGAAATAGCGAATATTGAACAGTTCAAAGAAAGCATTATCATAGCGTTTGAAAAACTAAAATAGCAAAACAACGCTTTAGAATACGTAAGTAGAAATTAGATGAAAACAGCACAATTATGTAAGAGACCATGAACGTCATTGTCAATAATATTTCCGTTAACAAAATCGATGTAAAATTAAATAAGATTTATCTCGATTTTATCGAAAACGAAGTCCCCAATAAAACAAAATGTGTTCTATATTTGCAACTTATTTTTTAACGTAAGATCAGCCCCTATGTATCCCTATGACCTAGTATAATAAGTATGATAACTGAAATGTTAGTAATAAACTTAAAAAATGAAACAGACTTTTTAATACAACTTTGATGAATTTTTCATACTGAAGGTCACGCGAAGGTCACAACTTTAAATTGTTGTATTCGTCTTAACCTCGACTAACCCACAGTGATGATAAAAATACACCATTTCATTTAAAACAGCTTCAATGACCTTACACTGAGAGGTCCATTTGAATAAACACAGTGTTAAAAACCGTAAAACTATGCAAAAATTCCCACGGTTATAATGCAATGAGCAGACACTCTACCTCAAGCGTTTCGAGCAACAGGAAGTGAAACATTCAGACGGGAAAACGGTTTGTCTTTTTGTTTGTAGTGGCGTTTCACAAGCAACCGGTGGAAATCGATCTGACTCTGTGCTGCGTGGGCGAGCTGAACACCACCGTGAGGGGCGGGATTCACTGGCCGGTGATCTACGGCATCGGTTTGAACGTGAAAACCGGTGAAATTTTCCCCGCTACCTTCCCCGACAAAGGTCCGGATCAAGCGCTACGATCTGCCAGGCATTTGACCGGAGGTCAACAGGTGCGTGTGCGTGTTTAAACACAGTGCGGTACATAATAATAGCATCACCTGATTTCTAGGTTATTTTTAATATTAGAGTAAGAATGCAAAAACAATCATATACGCGAGCTGAAATACTATGAGGAAGAACGAACTTTACATTAAATCTCATCGAAATTGTCCTTTTAAACAAAAGGATGTAATCGAAACTGTGTCTTTTAACCGTTGCACAACTATAATACCGACGTATCTTTTGTTACAGAATCGTTTAGCTTAATTAAACGTATTTTATAACAAATTAGAAATTAAAATTTTAATACGTTTGCCACGATAAACGTAAATACACAGTGTCCCAAAAGTTACATAAAATTGGGAAATGAGGGATTCCTGAAGTTATTTGAAGTAAGTTTTTCCTTGGCGAAAAATAGTGACAAATGAGAGGCGAGCTCGATTGGCGCAAGGCAGCGCTAAGGAGAAAGTTACCTCAAATGATCCGAGGAACCCCTCATTTCCCGATTTTGAGTAATGTTTTAGACACCTTGTAGAGATTAGGGTGTCCCTTATCTATAGGTAATTTTCGGAAAGTTTAAATTTTGCTGGTTGTACCCCCGAATCCTGTACCAGTGAACAAAAGAACGAGCTGTGCAAAACTTTGGCTCAATCGAACAACTGATGGGGCTGACTCTTAAAGTTGGAAGTTGGAAATATGAAGTTGAAGTTCACACACACAACTTTTATAAGAGAAACGCATTTTTATTTACAATATTTTCTATAGAATCAACACTCATTTAGTAGCAGTTGGATATTTTTATGGTCTCCGACAACGATTTGTAAAACATATTGTTTCCCAGTTTTATTTTTTTTCTGAGAATGTTATTATAATCCTGAATGAGATTGACACCTCTTTCTGTAACGTCATTCACAACAACTCTCTCCAAGTTTTTCAATTCCATTTTTGTAACCAAGATCATCCTTCGATGTTGAAGGAATGTTGAAGGAGTTATAGCAAACGAAGACTCGATGTTTGTGAAAGAAAAATAATCGTTTTGGATCAGAATGTATCTCTTCAGCTGACTTTTTTCTTCTCCCTGTTCGTTACAATTGTCTACTCACAGTATAACTTGAACCATGATTGCTTTAACACGTTGAGTGCCACGCCGGTCCCTAGGGACCGGCGCTCGACTTATCGTTCTGCTATCGCGGCGCGCGTGCTGGCCCTTGCGTACTTGTGAGACTGAACATTTAAATTATGCGATATCGGTTTTTGTTTGGTAAATGCTTCAAGGGAAAGAATATAATACTTAAAAACATTAATGTAATTTATTAAAACATGGCAAGCAAAGGTGATTTTTAGGCCAACAAAAATTTTGAATTTTTTGCAAGAAGAAGTACGAGAAAACTTGGAGACTGAACCAAACTGGGCTATGATATGTATGCAACTGAGTATATGTTTACACAAAGTATTTATCGCGATTGGAAAATGTCAGATTCTTGAGTGTAACTTATATGCAAAGGGAGACGTAAACATACGGAGACGGGCCCCGGTTATCAACCCGGGTTACGTACTCCACTGTTTATACTCTGATTCGTCTATCGGCGAGCCGCCCGGCAAGGCCCGCCTGACGGCTAACCGTGGCTTCTGACATTCGGCGTGGCACTCAACGTGTTAAGGGATGTTGAAACATTGTCATCAAATAAGAATAGAGCTACAGTTCCGGGAACTAAGTACCAGAAATGGTTGGAAAATTTCTTTACAGCAGTCTTAGTGTTCTCTGGATCAATATCCTGACAACTTGTCAATTGACGCATGAATAAGAAATCGTGAAAAGGTGCTTTTATTGTTTTTGATGACAGAAACCAGGTTCGAATTTACACTCAAGCAAGAAAAATATATATTTTTCTTAAAGAGATTTTGAAACAAGTATATTTTGAATGCATAAATTGCCTTTGTCATCCACTTAGCATGACTTACATTCATAGCATGAGCTCCTGGTGTACGAAACGATATCCTGTTCTTCGGAATGCCGTCAAGAAAGATAATCGCTAACTTCAACAATCCTCGGTGTTGCTTCTGCGTAGAAAAGTAGTGTTTAAGAAATTCAAGAATGATAAAGCGGACATTATCAGGCGCCCCATTGCTATCAGTTAGGTACATCTTTTTATCGAGTTCCGTCCAGGTTTCTCTAAATCGTGCGAAAAGCACCATGTCTGGACCAGAAGTTGCACCGAATGATTAGTGACTCGAAACAGCTCCTCAAAAACTAACACAAAAATGTGATGATGGCAAAGGAGGTACAACGATTGAACACTTTTTCTAGATTTGTATAAGCTCTATTTACTTGATCTTCGTTGCTTACCCTAGTAGAGATCGATTATAATGATATGATGATATCGAGAAATGATATGATTTTATAGTTGTGCAACGGTAAAACTAACATTTCAGTATATATTTCCCTGTGTTGACAGAAAATTTTGATAAAATCCTACTGGCGTACAATAACTCATCATTAGACTACGGATTTTATGCATTCGTGACAAAAGCAAGTTGATGAAGCACAAAACAGTAAAAATATTCGAGGAATTTAGAAGTACTATTCAACTATTTCCAATTTATTAAAATTGTTAAGAAATGAATCACATTCGTTCAGCTGACATAGATTTTGTCGTATTCTTACTTTAATCTTTAAAACAACTAAAAATCCGGATGGTGTTGCATTTATGCAGAGCGCTGTAATGGGTATTACGGGTATTAGAAGCCGAGTGGCTTCTGACTGTGCCGCAATCGAGAAGCAAGTTGAAAAATTTGTTAATTTCCACGTAGGTCCTAGACGTTTACGACTGTACGCTTGGATTGCTGCGGATCGGTCCGTTCAACTATGATCCTCTGCGGGGGGTGGACCTCTGGTTAGCCCAATCCGATCAGTTTATCCTGCAGCACCTCTCGACTGCGCCGGAAGTGGAACCGCCACACTTTGTGTCACAGGTAGGTAACCCTTTTGTACTTTCGTAGATGCCTTTTGTTCTCGTAGTCTCTCCTTGATCCGAGACGAGCAACGATTCAAACCATTTCCATTGGTTTCAGGTGCGCGCGACGCTCAAGTACATCCAGGACAATCAGTTCCCAGCCGTGACCGTCTTCCGAGACAACAGACCTCACTATTACCGCCGAGACGAGACCACCGGCGTTTGGCAACCTATAAGATATTAACACTGCCTGCCGTTTCGCTCCCTCGTCGTCTTTCGCCGAATCGAAGACAAAGGGCAGTTTGCGAAATTACCCTGGTGATAGAAAATCCAAAAATCGAACCGCGAGCCTCCTAAGAATCATCGCAAACTAACAAAACGCGCCCGTGCCTTGCGTTTCATCTTTCAATCTTGTCCAGCATTGTTCGTCAAATGATTTGTTTGTTCTATTTTCTCCGATTATTTATTATTCCCGAGGAAACACGCAAACGGCTCGCCGCGGGAACTGCTTTCCTGTTCTTCGCTTTCGCCCTTTTCCCTTCGACGTGTACAATGTTCGCCCTTGTTACTTGTATGTGCGCACAACGATAACGATTACGATTACGATTATAAGAACGTCGACCGGAACGTACACGCCTTTCGCCGATCGACTCGCGGTTGCCTGGGAATAACAGGAAACAGCCGTTCGAACGATCGTATCGTTACTGTTTAGAATCACTTCGAACGGTTATTGTTAGGTATCACGGTAGAGTAAGGGTTAACGATCGCCGGTTGTTAAGTTTCTTTTGCTCTTGTTCTATTCTACCACCTGTACTTTCCTTCTCTCAAGTTATATTTAATGCTAAGTACATACGCGTTGCGATTTTTCTTCTCTTTTTTTGTTGTTCCCCTCTTCTCCCGTTCGAGAAAGAACGCGGACACTATCCGCGTGTCGATTCGCTGTTTTAATCGTTGACGCGTGTCTCCATCGAGATCACGAGCGAATTTTTTGTTTCGACCGCGCGAACGAATCATCGGCAAATTCACGACGCTATCCTGCTCTTCTCCTTCCTCTTCGACTTCTGGATCCGAATCGTTCGCGCGACGGACATTCCGTACTTGCCATAAACGCGGAGCAAAACCGAAGAAATTAGGGAACGATGTAAATATTAAGCGCGAAGTCTGTACACGAAACCACGGAGAAACGAAGGAAAGTGCGTTCAGAGTGACACATCCGTTGCCTATTCGCATCGGTTATCCACACTGCTGCGACGTCGCGTCGTTTCGTATTGCGTCGAAACATATTTCGAGGAAGACTTTCGTTCGTATGCTCCATCCGTTCTCCGTGTAATTTCGTTATGAAAAACGCTTCGACGAAAGTGAGTTTCAATCAAATATAGAAAATGTTGAGGAAAAAGAAAGCAACACCAACGATCATGTTATGCGATGTTATTTCTCACCCTGGATAGAAGTTACGACAGATCGGGAGGAGTTAGGGTCCGTTTTTGTAAGAACACGCGGCCACGCGCGCTGCTTCCGATCGCTCCTCCCCCCGCTCTATACACGAACTGATTAAACTTGATACTAGTTGTAACGATTCTATTTCTTAGAAATTTCAGACAGATTTATCTATTATATACATACACGTGTATATTTTTCATATGTTATCAAGACAGCGAAAAGCATTCGTAACGATTGCGACAACGATCACGACGAAGACGACGATCACGGTAACGAGATCTACATTCTTCGCGGTCGAACTTTGGGGAGGTGTCGGCTCTCGTCGTCAGACACATTGCGAGCAGAGCGAGACGAAGGAACGTGTTTGTTAAATTCGAGCCTTGTTTAAAGCGTTTCATCGTCCTCTCGTCGCGTTTTCCGTTCGACTCGTTACGCTCTCTTTTCCTTGTTACGCGGAAACGATGTTTTCACATTAATCGTGATACATACATATATATATATATATATATATATATATATATAAATATATATATATATGTAATTAATGATTGAAAGCAAATATTAGTCGCCTCGTTCTTTGAGTTCTCCAGCAATAGAACCAGAGCATATAAATGGTACGTAAAAAATTATTCTTGCGAGTATCGTTTATTTTGACAATTGTCTGTCTCCCGTGGTCAGCTGCATTTCGTGCTTGCGAGGATCCAGCAGCCGGACGCAAACGTAACGGATCAAGGAGTCGTTTTTCCAACGTTTCTCTTGAAATAGTTTTCCGTTACCGGCGAGAAAAACATCCTTACATTCTGCAGCAAATCGCTCGTACACCAACGAGATCGTGCCGTTTTCAGCATCGAATGCAAAAAGACACTATGCAGTCGACTGAACAGGTGCGCTGTCCAAGATGGTCTTTGCAGAACCGAGGACGCGCGTGTTTTACCGTGTGTCCTGTAAATGCTGCGGAATGGGATCGCTGCTGCAAGTTTTCTGGTAACGTATATACAAGTAACTCAGATCCGTGCGGCACCAAGGAAACCTGCCGATCCCATAAAGAAATTTCAGAGAGAGAGAGAGAGAGAGAGAGAGAGAGAG
>CM052168.1:3575805-3596201 GCA_028455555.1 Augochlorella aurata | reverse complement strand
CGACTTTAGAACGTATAGTCACGGAACAGAAAGTTGCCGTTCCTTTCCAGCCACGATCGACCGTATTATCAGAAAATAAATAATGTTGCGCACGCTCGTTGAGGGCGGGTTGACGTTCGTAGTACGCGGCTAGTCGGACGGGCGGTTAGGGTAAATTGGGTGGTTGGGGTGGTTGGGGTGGTTGGGGCGGTTCGAGCGTTCTGGTGGCGCTCACTCGGCCAGCAGGAATCGCGAAGGAAATTCAGTGGCGTCTAGGCAGCGACCGGAGTGTAATCTGTTCGCGTCTCGCTCGCGCGTCGCTGTTCCACGTTGCCGAAACGCTCGGCCGCTCGTAGCATCGACCGACGATCGTTCGCCGCTGCTCCTTGGTGAGTCGTTTCCACACCTTAAATATTCTATTTCCTTCGAAAATCTCACCCGTCTCGTTCGAATTGTTCGCGCCGATCGTTCCCGAAGCGACGCGCGTATTTACGATCTCGGACGGAATCAATCGTTCCTCACGCCTAACGACTCGCGCTGTCTCGAGCTCTCATCTGTTGCTCCGGCGAGGATGTTGTTCCGCGATCAAGGAATCGGACGGTCTGTTTCCGCTTTGATGTTTTCAGTGGAGTTACTCGTTTCCGAGCAATTAAGTGCGAGGAGAATTGAAATTTCGAAGCGAATTAGGCGACTAGAGACTCGATAGTCGCGTCAACGAGGGCATGACTGTGTTATTGGAGGATACGGTAGAGGTAGTTTGCTGCAAGGACAAGCCGCCAATAATGTGTCCGTCAAAAGAAATCGGTTAACTATGATTCTGGGGGTTTATCGCGATATCAACGGCTTGAAAGCTATGCGACTTCTCGGCTCTCGAGGTGAAACACGTTTTGTGGAAAAGACGTTCCTTTCGTCGCGAGAATCCGTGGCCTTCCAAGATATTGCATTTTCCCTCGTAAATAACTCGTTTCGAGGAGAGCAGCCGCTTCTCCGGCAATCCTCGGCGGTCGTCTTCCTCTTCGTTTTCATCTTCTTCTTCGTCCTCGTCCCTCGCAGTAAGTCGCCCTTCCTCTTCCGACCGCGTATTATTTTACGGCCGCCGCGTCGTCACTTTCGAGTCTTGAAACTTTCTCTTCCGAATCCGGCAATACGATTACGCGGCGGATTTGCATCTCTGCTCCATACTCGCGTGTGTCTCCCTCGTTAACTAGAGGCATGAAAGCGAACGAGGACAGATCGAGCGTCATTGCGACCGCCTACCTTCTTCACTTGCCCTTTCTCTCCCCTGAAAGAAAATAATGTCTGCCGACGCTTCTTCGGTTAAAAGGAGAACCGTTAATAGAACGTTTTCCCGATTAATCCCGCGGACGCATTTCCCGAAAACTTTCAAAGCTCAGAGGCCGTAGAATCGAGGGAATAAGCGAGCCGAGCCGTTCGCCGGAACGAAGTGATAATACTTGGGATTTGAAAGGCTACTACTACGCGATGATCGCCGCTTTTAACAGCTACGAGATTGATTCGATTGTCGCTTCTCGGGATTGAATCTCCCCCAATTGAGACAATGCGCGTCCCTTGGTTTCGGCGCTTATACGGTACCATGTTTCCGCATTCATGTAGCTTTTATCTGAGACCTTTTTTTCGAGAATGCCAACAGTGGTAAGCTGTTTTTTGCGTCAATTTGACACAGTTTTTAAGTATGCGGAAGAAACAATGTGTTCTACTGGTTTGACACTCGAAATTAATCTGCTCATAGATCATATTCATCTTTATTGCACTAAAACGTCCTTCTAGACCTTTTGGACTCCTTTCCTGGATTCAAAGTTGATTCTTTTGTAAATCATATTCAACTTTTTCCACTTCAAATTCATCCGTTTGTAGAATATATTCACTTTTTTCCACTGAAACTTAACACTATCGTAAATCATATTCACATTTTTGTTAACAAAAATGATCCTTCTGTAAATGAAACTCATTTATTACAATTTATAGAAAATTCTTATAAAATTAAAAAATTTAAGAACATCTAAATAAGTACAGAAGATTAATGAAGATTAATTATTTGTAATGATATATTATTTTCTACGAAGTATATAATTTCATATTTAATTTAAGAACTTATTAAAAGATTTAATTTTATATTGGAAATGACTGAATAAAACCTGTAAAAGGGTTAATTTGTGGTGTAAAAAGGTAAATATGGTCTACAAAACGGCTAATTCAATTTGTAAAAAAGTTAATATGATCTACGAAAGAATTAATCTGGGGCACAGAGCCTGTGTAGATCGTTTTATTAAGTCCAATAACGTGAATAATTTCCGTTAAAACTTGTCTTACCTTGTCATAAGTTTCCATTCTTGAAGAAGGAATTTACGGAGTTAATCCTTGTACGTAAATTGGGTCTTTCTGATCCATAATGAAGCTAGAAAGCTGCGGATAACAAAACCGCTGTTAATTATGGTACTTTTAATATCAAAAATTTTTGTTTCATGAAATCTGTACCAATACAATATTTGATAAAATTTTATTGAAACAGTTTATTTGCTTCCAACATGCTACAGTCGTACATTTACTTCGACGCGTTACTTACTTCTTTCGCAAATAAATATGTCCAGTTCTTGGTAAATGATTCGAAAAAATTCTCCGTGATCGTATATACGGAATCCATGGGACAAATTGTACCATGTGTCGTTGAACTTTAATGAATCTCCATTTTACATCGATTTCGTTGGCGTGCGATAAGGAACGAAGTTGTTTGGACAGGTATGTCTATACTACAGCGCTTATTTACTATTTGTTACAACGCCGCACGTTCAGCGCAAATTCTACAACAGCTGAAGCATGCTACACGAACATATTTATATTAAAATTATATTATATATACATACAATCGTGGTTTTAAGTTCTAACAGTTAAACGAACTGAATTTACAGCATTGGTTCGACTTGACCCAATATTACTTATTCACAACACTATACAAACTTTGTACAAGGGTCAATTATTTATCGTTACATTTTATTAACTTTTCAACTTTGCGTTACTTTGATATTAAAGGATAGACGAAGCTGTAGAAATGAGGGACGGATGAGGGCTAAACAGGAGCACCTGTCGAGCATACACATTTTTAGATAAATATAAGTGATAGGATCGACAAGGATTACTGTACTTGCGAAAATGGTTGAGAAGATACGGGCTAAATTGACTTGACTTAACTTGCAAAATTGATTTCCGTGAGAACGAAATTACAAACAAAAGGTTTCATTGTTAGTTTCTTCTTCCGATCCTATAGAATGAAAGGAAACATGGTTAACAAGACATAAACTAATATAAATTCCAGTCTAATTAGCAATATAAAAATATATCCTAAAATATAAAATTACTAATAATAACAATGAAAAAATAAATAAAACATATGAAATAAAATTTTGATGTCTCGAGTATCCTCATCGAGAAAAATAATTGACATTTGATTGGCGTGTCTGAGCACGACTTGACTATTCTACTGTTTGTGACTACAATACTAATACCTAATAGCCTAGTAAATGTTTAATGCCGCTTTATGGAAAACGGAACTCGCTTGAAAAGAATGGTACAACATGCTTTCGACTTGTTTTTCGACGTACAAATACTCCTTTTCTGAATGCAGCGTCAAATCGGGAATGTCTCGCATATTCGACGACTTTTCACATTAGTTTTCCTTAAAAATGAAATCTCGAAGGAAAATACTTTATAGCATATAGGGTGATTCATAAATACATTAAATACTGCGGAGGGTTCTACGCAATACAACAAATGAAAAACGTCATTTGAACATGAATTCGATACTTATTAGTTTGTATATAGTTTGTGACCAATGAGAAGCGGTCTCCGCTGGCGCGATGCGGTCGAGCCATCGAGCGGACAAAACTCAGTTTCGCTTATTGGCTCAGCTGCCTCGCGTCAGCGGTACTCGTCTCTCATTGGTCAATGTTTTTCGTTAAGAACTCTTTAACGATGCCTCGGAAAAAAATTTTATAAAGGAAAAAGTTACTTCAAATGAGCTCAAATACGTATTGTTAGACCGTTTCTTCGTATTGTTAGACATTTTTGAAATACCCTGTATTTTATTTCTATTCACATGCACATATTTATGTGAAACAGGATTTTCTGAGATGATAATAATGATAAATAAATATAGAGCCAAATTAAAATCTTGAGTCTGGTTTGCCTGTAAAATTAACAAAAATTAAACCTGATATAAACATGCTGATTTCCCAAATTCAAATTCAACCATCTTATTAAATTATATAGTTTGATTTTCATTATATCTTTTGTTTCTAATAAATGAGTTTGATTAATCCAAATTCTATTTGTTTGTCAACATTCTTCAACTATTTGAGGTGGGCTGGCAGTTATTTTATGTATACAAATATGTAAGTAGTTACCTACGCGGAAAGAATGGTTAAGAACCACCGTTCTAGACTATTGTGGTCATCTATAGGCAATCTCAAAATTTTCTTCCGAGGTACCGTTAGCGTCTGCAATCGTTCAGAAAAATGCAAACATTTGGCGTCTATAGGTGACTAAAACATTTGATCAGAAACGATTACAATTTCACGGATTTCAATATAAACCTGGAAACTTCACGCCGATGAAAAATTTCGTCGTTCATAGCGTAGATTGCGGTTGACCTAGCATATGCTTGGTGAACGATATTTATCAAAATCTGCCGTAGCCAGGGGGTTAACGTGTAGATTAATCCCCGGAAGTATTGACATGTATTGCAGAGTGACACGATTTTCGGTACACTCTGTATATCTCCATTAATCCCCGACGTATTTACACGTATGTACTTACGAATCCCCTTGTGCAGATTTCACACATTAAATTTATCCTCTTGCAAATTATATACGTACTTTTTAAAATCAATTCCACCCTCTTGTACTTTAAATTCGTCTTCTCGCACTCCAAATTCATCTTTTTGCGAAAATATTTGTCTTACTACAAATTATATTCAACCCATTTGCAAGTCAAATTTATCTTTTCTAAGTCAAATTGATTCTTTTGTGAATCAAGTTCTTCCACTTTGTTTTCTTAAACTACGCTAATAAAATTCAAATTTGATGCAGAATTGTTCTGAAATTTTCAATTTTATTGCATGTATGCAACAACGAGCTGAAATTACATGTTTTATAGTAAACACATGTTAATGACATTCACGGAGAAAGTACTGCTTTTAGCCGTTACATCATCGAAGGTAGTATAAATGATAAATTGAAGGTTGTCCCATCAACAAGTTCATTGAAATTTTCTTATCTTGTCAAAGCTTACATTGTTCGAAACTAACTATATGTTTGATCCGATAGTCTTGATTTAGTTACTGTAGTCCCCTTTGCAAAGAATATTTGAAACTACATTCATATTATTTCACTATCGTGGCACCCAGAAAATGAATATGTTTTGCAAAAGAATGCATTTGACTCGAAAAAAAGAAAAATATGACCTTTACAGGATGAATTTGATTTGAAGAAAGGTGTGTATAACCTGCAAGATGATGATTTCGGATTGCAAAACTGATACAGTATGATTGAGTTTCGTATATTTCTATCACCTAATTAAAAAGAATTATGCATTATAGACTAACGCACAAATCAATGATATAAATACTTATAGCTATTGTCTGTCTAAATTATAGTTTTCAAAAGTTGCTCACTTTCCTTAAAGCATTGTTACCATTGTGTGAGGAATATAATTCAATCTATTGAATATTTTAGCAAGATAATGTTGCCATTAATAACAATGTAACGACGATGAAACGTGCATTATTATTTGCCCATGTATAATGGAAGTATTTTGAAACATATAATCAAGAAACGTGATGTATTGATTATTGAAAACCCTTTGCGATTTTACAATTGTATTAATATTACTTTAATATTTATATATAAAATTTCGGATCTCTAAATACGTTTCAATACGTTATAATAACAATGCCTGATTGATTTACACCACGATTTTCGGTACACTCTGTACACGTAGCCAAGTGATTGGTAAGCGCGATCCGGTAGTGGCGTTGTCTGACCAGAGCGGGGCAGTTCTACTGCGAGGTTTCGTTGCATGCTATACTCATGCTCGCAATGGCAATGGTGTCACTGGCGTCGCTCGAACGGGGATTTGTAACGAAAAATTCGAACAGCAAACAAAGCTGCGTCGAAAGGGCCGATCGATCGAATTGAAATGTGAAACATTTTTCAACGATCCGGTTTGAAAATGTTTGGCGAGCGTGGGGACGGCAAGGGGAAGGGAGTACGGCGCAAACGAGGATAGCACGGGTCGAGATGAGCTAGGCGAGGCGAGGCGAGGCGAGGCGAGGCGAAGCGTCCACGCGAATGCAGAACAGAGAAGGGAAGTCAGCTCGGCCGACGTAGAAATAGATCGGGCAACGGCACGTGTCTCGTCTTTGATCGTTTCACGGTAGATCGGCCATCCGATACGGCCTCGCGTTCGCGAATACCCGATCGGGTTCGATCGTCTGCCCTCAACCTATACAGAAACCGCGCGTACGCTCGAGTCGCGACCTTTTCCCTTCTTTCTGGCTTACGCGCCTGACAAGTTCCTTCGTTTCTCAACCACCCTATGAATAAAACGAAACGCATGTTATTCCCTCAATACCTGGAAACATGCAAACCTGAAAACTTAAAGATCTGGAAACCTGACAACCAGACATTCTGGAAACGTGATAACTTGACAATCTGAGATCCTGAGATCCCGAGAACCTGAGAACCTGAGAACCTGAGAACCTGAAAATCTGAGAGTGTGAAAATTTGAGAATCTGAAAACCTGAAAATCCGAATGTTTAAAAACCTGAAAATCTGAATATCTGAATATCTGAAAAACCTGGAAATCTGAAAATCTGAGAACCTGATAATCTAAATATCTGAAAAATCTGAAAATCTTACTGCATTGCTTACTTGACTTATACTTGACTTAAATTGACTTACTGCATTTTAAGGCTCATAGAACAGTTACACTTTTGACAGTTTTTTAAATATAAACAAATCTGATAGTGTAAAAATGATTTTGTAACGTGATATAACAATTTTTAACGACGCTTCATAGCCGTCATTTGAGTACAAAGGGTTAATCTAACACTTCCTGTGATAATTTTTACTTTTTCAGCTTCGGACTCACCGACTATCGAAGCGTGGTCTACCGTGGCGGAATCATTTCTGATTCACACTGATATTCTACTAATACATATTTGCGGTTCTCTCCACTCTTCCACGTCGTGACTCCTGAAAAGTAAACCGAGGATTAAATCGCTTTCATATTGGTAGCATGTTTAGAGTTGATATTCGCTACTTAAGGTGTTAAATGTGGCTGTTTCCCTATAACGTCGTGTTTCAATTCAGGCAAGAAACGCTTCATAAAAATGTCCTCCGGCATATTAATATAACGTTAGTTCGTGCAGAATATTGTTAGCGAACAAACGTGTGCACAATAATTCATTATAATGCAGGGAAAGATAATTGAACATGTTGAAATAAATAAATTAATTGTTAATTAATTACATCCCTCGACATAGGGTAATAGATTTCATACAGATGTCTTTACTCTAAAATTTTCTGGTCCGCGAAACGACATTTTCTTTTTCTATTTTCCCCTTCTCCATATAATAATATTGTTGCGAGCACAAATCTATCCGAAGCAAACGTGAAAACATTTTGAAACTGTTTTCACTGTTAACGTTAACTGTTAATTAACTGTTTTCGTTAACTTGCGCCAACGAGGCTAGCTTGTCATTGGTCAATGTTTTTCGTTAATAATTCGTTAACGATGCCTCGAAGAAAATGTTTGTAAAGGAAAAAGTTGCTTAAAATGACTTGCGGTATGTCCCATTTCCAGATTGTTAGACATTTTTAAAAATTCATAACTAATTAATTTTTGACCTAAGAACCCGAATATTTTTTCAAAGGGGATTCAAAGGGAAACAAACTTACTAGTAGAAAATTAAGATGACCTTAATTTTTTTTACTAAATAAAAAGTTGTTTACTAATTTTTTCAATTGCTGTTTATTGCCACACGATCATCAATGAATTTTAGGGCGAAGGAAAAGAATTAACACTTGTTTAAAATTTTGTTTCAACCAGAACGCGAGTCGGTGTTTGTATCTGCTGATTTAAGACGCGATTCTTCTATTATTAAATATTGTTTTATATCTCTTAGATTATGTTTCCTAATTTTCCTGTATTTTTGCTTGCAGTCTGATATTATTGGAAGGCCTAGACGTCGAACGTCTTAATAATTATTTCGACTATTCTCTTCATTTTGAGCAACTTTGAGCAGCTAAATTAATGTACAAAAAATCACGGAGGTACCTTTTTGGTACTTTTTTTAAATATTCAACATAAAAAAATTGAACAAATTGCTAATATTATAAAAGAATTGTTCCGCAGCTTGGGAGGTTCTATAATACAAAAAATAATTTATAAAAATCAGATTAATCGAAATTAGAATAAAGAAGATATATTGAAAATTAGAATAAATTTGAAGATAATAGAAAAATTGTGAACGTTATTAAAAGCTACGTTCCTTTTTTAGTATTTTAAGATACAAGAAGCTATGAATTTAGACTTCAGTTTTTTGACTTTTGTCCATTGCCCGTAACACCGCGTCGTTTTAATCAGAAGCGCAACACTGGTAACGTACCGTGATCCGAACGGAGAGTATAAATCGAGCTTTATTCATACAAGGCAACGCAATCGGTCCTGGAAACTGCAAAATAAATTTCTGTTTAGTCGCCGTGACAAATATTAACGTTCGACTGTTCGTTTCATTGCATAAATTCCATCGATCTCGTTGCCTCGTCATGGTCATCGGCTCGGTAGTGAACGCGTTCAGAACCGGATGATTGTACGCGGTTCTACGCGTGTACGTAATTGTTCGTGCGGAAATCAGGTGCTCGGTGTCCCGTAGATTTTTCGTCGACCGTCCGTGAAATCGTGCTGTCCAGTAAAAAAAAAGAAAAAAAAGATGCTCGGATATTCATTATAAAGCGGACTTGGTGTCGCCGATCAATGTCTTCTCCAAGTCTCTCCTCTGTTCATGATTTGATCCAGAAACATGTTCGATCGTTGAAAGCCGTCGCTTCGGACACCATTGTCCGTCACGTCGAATCGTTTCGCCAATCGAGATCGATCTGCTCCACGTCCTTCCTCTCTCCCCATTTCCTCTGTTTTGCTTCTCCTCGCCTTTTTCTCTTCTTATTGCTTTCTACTCGACGTTAGATTACATTTCGGAAGGAGAGGCGTTGATGGCGCCACCCTCGAAAGAGAGAGAGAGAGAGAGAGGGGGGGGGGTAAAATTAAGAGAAAGATGGGAAAAGAGTAAACGCAAGGAAAGGGGTGAAACAGGGAGAGTTAGAGTAAAAGAAAGAGAAAGAGAGAAATAGAGAGAGAATAGAGAGACAAAGAGGGAGAGATATAGAGTCGTGATTGCGTTCTGGTAAACGCAGTGGGTATTCAGTTTCTTTGTTCTCGAACGGCGAATGAATCGTTCGATAGGAGGAGTCGAATATTCCATAAAAAACGCGACAGTCCAGAAGAAACGAATGACGAGGGCGTCGTATCACGTTCGCTTCTCTCCAGTATTTTCTTTGGAATCGAGGCTGCTTGCTGTGTAGAGGTTCGTTCGTCTTCTTTGTCTCGTTCTTAGACAGAGGCATGTCGAGGAGCACACAGACTGTCGAAGCCAGATCCGGCAACGAACAGCTATCGAGTTCTTACTGAAACGCCTTTTCTCAACGGATATTCTTATTATTCTTATTTAATAATAAAAGCCTTCGGATTATGGAATGGTACGCGCCACGGTGCAGCTTACGGCAGCCGGGTCAGTTTGACCCAGCATGTACATGTTTCTTACAATTTCTTAGTTTACCTCTAGTTTCTTATAATTTCTTTATCTCTTAAGCATTGTACTAAATGTTGTCTGATATTAATGTACATTGTCTTTTATGTGAAATTATTTGATAACATAGGAAGATAGTGGGCAACTGAGGAATATACAAAATACAACATGATAATGTTGTATATAATACAACGTAAATATACATGTAATACATATACACGATTTATTAACTTTCATTATAATTTTTCATACAATAATCTTACTTGTAAAACTTTTTCAATTGACTCTATTGATAAATATTACAGAAAATAGAAATATACAAATATGATATATCGTTAATTTTTTGTTTAAATATCACTCAAGGTATAAAAGCTACTTTGAGTCTATAATTATTCACACTACTGTATAGTCGATCACAGTCGGGTAAAAATTGATTTAGCATCCGTAGTCCGAAGATTAAAACTAGACCTACCGAGCAGTAGTGGCGACTGGTGTGCAATGACTCATAAAAATGAAAAGATAGAATTCGTTTAGATTTTCTAAAGTTTTAATTATAAAACTTGCCCCAATAATGTAATTTAGTCAATCATTTTCCACGAAGAAGTCTCCAAAGTTTGTAGCATTGTAAATTCGAAAACCGGTAATTTTGACCCTAATAGGTTTAATGTTAATAAAGAACAGGCCGATTCCTTTATTAATACTGAGTCTGGCCAACGCTGCGGTTCGTTATGCAAAATAAAATTCCTCTACCTCAATTGTAACAACCCTGCTAACTCCAATCTAACAGCATTGTTTACACTAAACCTACCATGTCATTAAAACCGACAGGTCTTACATTTTAACTTTTCAAATTGCTGAAATTATAAAGACTCTCATAGGAAATGATTGAATAAATTGCTTCTTTCATACATGCTAAAATACAGTGGTTCGCAAAAGTGTTCACGCGCCTTTTAAAGCGCAATAATTTTTTAAAAATTGGCTCAAATGACCTGAATTCTTTTTAAATGATAGAGCGTCTAGTGTACTAGACAATGACTAAAATGCTTTTTTTTTAAATTTTGATATTATCTCGAATGACAAAAAGAGAATAAAAAACTCACGTTTTTAAAACTTTTTTTATCTGAGCCTACGACAAAAATTTAAAAAATGCTTTTCGTAGATTTCGGTAACTTATGTGCATGCTGAAAATGTTATCGAAATCGGTTGATGTTGTTATTAGTTGCAATAAATTAAAAATCGTAAAAATCGCAGTTTTGCCAATATTTTTGGCATTTTTGACCAAAAATTGTCAGAAATCTGCAGTTTTTTTTTAAATCTTCCAATGTCTATAGCTTGACTCTGGGTTAAGCTATTTCCGTTATGTTTTATGTTACCGAGATGTACGGAAGACTCCGCATATAAAAGTTCAAACTTATTAAATTTGGAAGTTATTTTGTAATATAATATTAAATAAACAAAATGTTCATTCGTTTCATTATAGATACAAAGATGTGACATGTAAATCAATTATTAACTGTTATGAAAATTTTCACGCTCAATTACTAATTTAGATTGTCATTAAATTATAATTAGTGGTTTGTAGCAAAATGAATTAAAAAATTTGAATTGTTCTATTATATAATTGATTGTTGTACAGTATCATGCGTATTTAAATAAGTAACCATTATTTTATAGAATATTAATAATATATCAATATTTTAATAAAATATTAATAATATCTGAATTATAATAGAACGAATGAGCAGAGCACAATTTCTTTTGAACAATTTGAAATTCTGTTTGGAACGGGAACATTGTAAAATTGATCTACGTACCGTCGTCAGCTGTTTGCGTCTTAATTAGCTGAAAGATCTTAATATAATTAGAATGCCGTTGAACAATCCTTTATACAGGATGTTGCAATTGACATGAGCCCCTCAAATATTTGATTGATTATTGATAATAGTGGCTAATATACAGGGTGTCTCAAAAGTTGCTCACAAATGGGAAATGTGGGGTTCCTGAGGTCATTTGAAGTAACTTCTTCCTGAGCGTAAATGCAATCCGCAGGTTTGTTTACGAATTATTAACGAAAACCACTTACCAATGAGAGTAAAATTAGTAAAGTGCTTACTTTAGATGGATCACCCTGTGTATTAATAGCTTGACGGAAGTTCATATAAACGAGCACTGAGGAAAATGTTATTGAAATGTATGGTCTACCATAATTATACCCTTCGTCGGCTCTTTATTTCCTCATTTAATTCGTCCCTTGGTGTCGGATTAACATAATCATAAAAATTAATGTAATGAAAAAATAAACAGTTGAGTTTTTAATTTCTTATATCAAGGGTATAAGAATGAGATAAAATAAGATAAAATGTGACAAAATTAACCCTTGTCGTACGACCTTTAAACCGTTCGAACCCAAACACAGAAGGCTCGTTTCGATTATTCAACAAAAGTGTTTTTGTTTACACTTCTCATTTTACGACGTTGTTACCTAGTGTTTCGTGCGAAACAGAACTATACAGGCTGCCCCATTTAAGTTGAGATTGTAAAAAATCTCGTAGACACATTTAAAAAAAACGAATGGGAAGTCAAATGACGCTGAAAGATTTTTAATGCGTGGGCCTTTTCAAGGTTATTTCAAGGTCATCTTGCTGTTTTCTGAATATAAAAAATGCACAACTTACAAATACTAGAGGACATTTGTCAGTTTGTTTCTTTTTGAACAACGTGTCTACGAGACATTTTACAACCTAAACTTAAATGGACACCCTGTATAATTTCAATAAGCATCTTCATAATAGATAGTGCAATATTTTGTTGAGATATTAATATCAAAAAATGGGATCGGTGCATCAATATAAGAAAGTCGTAAGGAAAATAACCATGTTGTGACGTCACAAGATTATCTTAGAACTTACTAAACAAATTACTCAGTAACAACGTAAAAATTCGCATTTTGGAGATCGAAGCGTCTTAGATTGGATTTTTAGGGAGTACAATTGATCATTCCCGAACGGATTATTCTGATGTTGAAGGTTTAAAATGAAATATGTGGACCCTTGTAAGTTGCTTGATCGCATATACATATGTGTGTTCCTCTGTATATGTGTAGTAGGGCGTCAGTGTAGTAGGTAAATAAAGCCCCACCCTCAAGACAAATTCTTTGCTCGATAGATTTTTCTATTGTTAAAATCGCAGAAAACACTTGAGGTCGAATGACATAAACGGTTGCTGTAAACACAATGGTTGATGGATCGTGATCAAACTCAGCGTCACAATTGACTACAGTGATGCCTACTTATATGCAAAAAATTGTTTCAATATTCGCGGATCTCTAGAATGCGAAATTCTGGGTACAACGGGTATAACGTCTCTGAGTACAAAAGACAAAATATTGGAAATAAAAACTAGTACAAGCTTAGGAATACATACCTATGTCACAGTTTTGAACAAAAATATAATTTCGACTTTTCAGAAAACAAAATTAAATTTTATTTTGCGTCGCTACCACTACTGTAATTAAAAAATTTTAAACACTATAATTTAAACCTTTTCATTTCAATTGCCACAAACTCGTCTTCATCGTTTGAAATATTTGAAAGTTCGATTCCATTTTCATTGTTAATTTAAATTTTTTCGGGTGATTTTTTTCATCAATATTTTCTTTTATCATGTTTCTTAATTTTTTGCTAATATTCTCTTAACAGTTTTTAAATTTTGTTGAAATATGAAGATTCGTTGAATGCTTCGTTCGGGTTACTTTGAAATCTTCTTCACCGACTATTTTGGTCAATACGAGTTCACTGACATCGACTTTCATCGACAGCATATATTCACCGATACTATAAAATCAGGGCCCGGGATTATCAGCACGCAACATTCAGATCCCGAGGGCTACGCCCCCTCGGACGTCTTGATCCCCGTGATTTCGCGCGCGCGTGTGCGTTGCGTTTGGACGATCATCGGGTAGCGAGTCGCGCGACGGGACTCAGGAGACATAGCCCGTCAGAGTTAGGTCTTAGATAGGTCTGGGTTAGGCTTAGTTGAATCAATGCGTGTCGCGATGTCAGTAAACTCGTGTCGAGAAAGTTGATTTAGTAAAAAAAAATTATTTTATGTGTTGAGATAAATTAAATAAATTAAATATTCTGAGCAATGACACAGATATTTTCAATGTTTTTCAAATAAAATTCTATTTGAAATATCACCTTAAAAATTTATTACAATGAATAAAATATTTTATTTTTAAAAAAACATTCTTTCGAACTAATAAAATATTTTATGCTCAAAAATACATGCATTATCGAAAATAAAATATCTATTTACTATTTGCCATTTAAAATACTATTTTACCCAGCTTTGTTCGTGAGACACAGCTGAAGTAATGTTGAGTCTTACATTCTTTACGTCTTTCAATATTCACGTCTTGTCTTATCCTTTTTCATAGAAATACTTTAACACTTTAGTTGAATAAAAATGTGTGCTGATAATTCGTATTTATATTGATCATATTACGATTTAAACAATCCGTGAAAGCCGTTTCAAATATAGTAGCATAAGCTTAGTCCTTATCCGTCCCTCATTCTCTCAATTTAATTTGATCCTTGGTATGAAATTGACACAATGACAGGAAATCAATGTTAGGGACAGATTAATAATTAACTCTAGTATCTGAAAACGGAAATCTAAGATGAAATTAAATAAGTTTGAAATGAGATTATTAGCGCAGTGTCTAACTGATTAATCGAAGTGTAGAGAGCACACTATTTGGAGTCAATCAGAAATGTACCGAAGTGACACGAGGATGAAAGTTTAAAAGTAAACGAGGACATGATCAGATTTCTACTTCTTGAAATTCTATTAACAAGTGAAAAAGTCTGCAACTGTACATATAGTGGCGGACACATATTTAAGACGCTTTAAAAAGCGATATAACTTTTTCAAAACTGGAATAAGTGGCTTAAATTTTTGTCTAAATGATAGAGGAACCAATCTTTTAGACAATGATTCCAATACTTTTTTAAAATTTTGAAAGATAATATATAATATATATTTAATATTTAAAGATAATATATAATATAATAACTCATTTTTTTTCAACTTTTTTTATCTGAGCCTATATCGGAAATTTAAAAAATGCCTTCTGTAGATGTTGGTAACTTTTGTGCATTGCGTTCTAGAAACTTTGTTGAAATGAAATGACATAACCTAAATGACATAATCTAAAAATGTAGATATTAAAATAGCTAGCTCGATGTTTTTAGAGAAACGACTTAGGCCACTTTCAAAATAAGCGGTTCATATATCCTTTTTTTACATAAAAAGCTTCATTTGTTTTTGCATTAATACATAATAAATATAGATGCATTTACAATATTCATTTCCCTAAATCACGGGACAAAACATAATCTCCTTAAGTATCGAAATATAAACAATGGATTTTGCACGTACATGGTGGGCCATATAAGTTGCGTAGTAACTAATAAATAAATAACTTGTAAATCATGTGTCTAATGAAAAATTGTTAAATACAAAAGTTGTAGAGTTTTAAGGGGTGGGGATGACATCATATTCACTTTTTTGTACATAATGTAGTTTTCGAAATTTCAACGCCAACTGCCTTTTTTCAATGGAAAGATATATTTTTCTGGTCGGAGGTCGAACGAATATTAAAGTTTAAGTAGAAAAGTATAAACCTTTGTCGATGCTAAAGCTAATGGTTAACGAGATCATAAGATAAGTCGATCGGAGGATGTAAGCCGCGTAGCATCGTTGGAGAAGTTGTTCAGTGGCTAAAATTTCATTAACCACTAACCCCTTCACGATTAAAGAAAACATTTTTCTCCATTTCCAAATAGAACAAAATAGAACGTACGTCGAACGCAATTACGTAAACGGGAACGTTTAGAAAAAAAGAACTGTCAAATCAATTAACGCCAATGATAAAACATTCGCGGGTTGTACTCTCTTATTATTTCAATTTATTATGTCGTGTAATAAATATATAACGTAATAAATGTAATAAATACAATTTTATGTTATTCGGTAAGTATAATTTTGTGCAATAATAAATTATATTTGAACAACTGAGAACAAATGCTTGATAATGACATTATGTTATAATAAACCAATAAATAAAAGAGATTGCATAATAAGCTTAATTATAATTTGTGTTACTTTTATTGTCCATTGGGAAAAATATTTTCCATAAAATTCCAAAAAATCTGCACATTGTTATGTATTTTTCTTATGATTTGTATTTATTTTACGTCTAAACAAATTAAAATAAACCGTTACGTATATAAATATTTACTCTTAGCAACCTTATGCTTCTCTAAGGATTAAGTTTAAAATCAACGTAGGTTTATACTTTCCTACTTAAAATTTAATATACTTTCGATCGACGATATTATAGCTGTCATGTTTTCTTTCGTTTTATTTTTCATAGGAAATTAAACTTCTATAAAAGCATTTTTACACGATCGCGTCGACGTGCTGCGGCGCTTCTTTATTTGGACATGGATACTAACATAGAGAAAAAAAATGTAACCACCGGAAAGAATCGAACCGAGCTTCGGATCGGTGGACTAATATGTTATCCACATAGCCGCCATCCCAATATTCTAGAATTTGTTTCTTGTTTTTGATATCTACAACACAACGTTCGATCCAATGAAATTTAAACGTTGAGTATTTTCATAAATAATGCCCGTTTAGACAAATACTCGAGCCTAATTGAAATGATTTCGTGCTCTTAATTAAAAATATTGTAAATATTTCCTCGTTTTAACATTGATCTCTATATCATTGTTTATATTAGTTTCATTTGTAATACGAGTTTTAGAACAAAAACGATCTTTTGCGCGATCTTTTCGGTTTTACTTTTTAGTCAAACAGAATAAAGGTCCGCCTATAAAAATTTGTACTACGCTTGCTTCCAAAACTGTTTCTGATTAGTTAACAACAATAGTTGCTAGTTCAGCAAATGTATTCTTTTGGTTACCCTCTATTTCGTTTAGTAGCAAGTTCCGTGACTTATGCATACTTTTATGTTTGGTAAATGAACTTAAGGTGGTATTTTAGTGTGAAGTGAGTATGTTTTTAATTTTGTTAGGAAATTTCTTGCAAAGAAATTATTACAGCTTACGCAGTCAAATTGACAAATTTGGCTATAGCACGTTCTAGAACACTAGAAAAAAGTCGGTAATTAAAAATTGGCGATACTTTGAAATTCGATTATCAATTTTTCCTTTTTTTCTTGAACTACGGAGCCCTACGAAATAGAAAAAAGTAAAAAAATTTGGTTGATTCTAGTAGGGTTTGTGGTCAGACATGTACTATACGCGTACTCTAAACTTTGAGTCAGGTGGTTAAGTAGGTTTTAAGATATCATGACTACCGTTCTGAAAAATGTAGTTTCGAGAGAAATGACTTTAAAGTTGACCATGTCGATAATGATACAAGATCGTCGTGTCCTTCAAACAATCACAACATCGTTAATTTCATGAGTTCGCATGTAAGGTTCCAGCGTTGTGATTCTGGAACTATATCGTTTAAGAATATGCAAAAAAGAATAAACTAAATATGCTAAAATAACACAAAAATTTGTAAAGCGTCTCTCACTAGACCGGTCGTCGCAAATTAAATTAAAAAGCCGTGTCTTACTTAAATTTCGCAGCTCTACGTTTCAGATTTAAAAAACTGTAACATGCATCTATTCATTTCAAAGCGATATAAACTAAATAATCAAGTAACAGTTACGCAATGTGTGTACTTATACCTGAAATTAAAATTTAACGTGTCAGATTTATGACCGCATTGTATATTCTTTAATGAAATGACCGGTTTCGTGTTTTCTCTTTTAAGATTATAAAGATTGTAAAAACCCTTCTAAAAGAAATGATCAGATGATTTTTGCGATTCGATGTCAATCATTTTTAGTACTCGGCAAGTTTAGCGTAAAGAAAATGCAGGGGAATCGATTTGTTCGCTGCCGTTCACACTGGAATATCCTCTTAAGTGTTAAGTGTAGACTCGGGTTTACATGGGCACGCGAACGAAGTCATGAAAATCACAAAAGAAAGCAGTATCACCTTTAAATCGCTTACTTGGTTGAGTCAGATAATCCGATGACAACATCGGTGTACTCTTATCGGTGGGTGTACGGTAGATGTTCGAGGGTGTCCCAGAATCGCTCTAGGAGCATCGATATTGATCTTGATTCTCTGCCGATACTTTCGACGAGCCGAGGCATCGAAGTCACAGGTATCTTCCTTCGGAAGCCGTGTTGCACGTTTAGGGGACGACGCGTAACGAGCTCGGACGGAACGTCCGTGGATAACGAGTGGGCCAAAGTAACGATCCGTTCGGACACCAAGGAGCCGATCCTCGTAAAACTACACCATTCCTAGTCCGCGGGTTGTCTCCTTACGAGTTCGTGAATTTTCATACGAAGCAAAGGTCGCGAACGGTGCACGCTGGGCCAATTCAAGGTCGATGCGTAGCGACGCAAGTTTCGAGACTTTTGCGCTGTGCGATACGGAATTAACCGGCACGCAACATTTAGATCGTGGGAGTTACGCTTCCTGACTCTATCGTACATGTCGCTTCCCAGTGATCGCCTAAATGCTGCTCACAGACATATAAAGCAACAGGCATACACACCTGAGGTGCTGCGAGCCGAATGCGGCAACCACGGGGAGCGAGATGTCCGAGGGGGCGTAACCCTCTCGATCTGAATGTTGTGTGCTGTTAATTCCGAGCCCTAGCCTAGAGAACACAACCGATATTCAGCCGGTGCCAAGAGGTTTGTTGCGGTCGGTGGTTGTTGCTCGGGCTCTTTTATCGAAAAACTACGCGACGCGACGAGAAAGAGGCAACGAAGCGAGGATTAACGTCGAACGGATAGTCAGCCAAGCGAGCGAGCAACCTGGATAGCTCGCAGCATGATAAATCCGTTCGAACGGTATCTGGGTAGACACCAGCTTGCGAGCAAGGCACGCTAGCCTAGCTTCTTCGTGTTCTCGTTCTCGTGTGCTCGTAATCGTACTTGTGGTCGAAAGCAGGAAGGTCTACCGAAATGTAAAATATCGATGTCCTACTGGTATCGTATCACATGCACAGTGACGGACTAAAATATTAGTACACCCTTTAGAATGCAAGAACTTTTTCAAAACTGCATTTGAACTTTTTTGTTAGTGCTAGTTTACCGTACAGTGATTTAAGTATTTTAATTTAATTTTGCTATTATTTGGAATGACGAAAGAAAGTCTTTTCTCGGAGCCTATAACTAAAAAAAGCATTCGTTTTGTAGATCTCGGTAACTTAACATGCGTGTTGAAAATTTCATCGAAATCGATTTTACCTTGATGTGGCTTGTAAGCGATTAAAGGTTGCGAAAATGCAACGTTTTCACGTTATCACGTTTTTGAGATGTCAGAAATTTGAAGCTTTTTACATATTTCAAAGCCTGTAGCTTGTAAATGTTCGGCACGCATATAAGTTAGCGAAATCAACAAAATGCAGTGTTTAAGGTTTAACTCGAATAAAGAAGTTAAAAGTACGAGTTCTTTAAATTTTGTTGCCATTTCAACCAATTTTACTTCTTGCAAAATATATTTTCGATGACTGTTTAGTAAACTAGATCCTGCAGCATTAAAAAACGATTTAAGTCATTTGGACCAATGTTGTACAATTCATTTTGTCTTAAAAAGAGTCCGAACATTATCGTGATCAACTGTATATCAACAAGTTCCCACCAGTAATATTATCTAATAATTTATAATAATTATTTAGATTTCTCTTAGTATATCACAGTAGTTGAAAATTCTGTTAATGGCTTTTGATAGATAAAATGTTGGGGTAAAAGAGAAGCTTTTAATTTCATTAGAAGCTCTTAATTTCATTCGAACCATTGAATTATAATACATGTATAGAAGTTTTTGAGACAAGTGCTGCATATGCAGAAAGATTTGGAGCGATGTTCTTATTTTTGCATCAAAAAGAACGAAAGATGTTTGCGGGATCTGCAGCTAAATACTTACACAAGTTTTAGGCGCTTGCTTACAAGTGGGACAACGTTTTAAAATAACCAAGAATGTCGATAATTTTTTCGCGATCGACGATAAATACCAGCAACGATGACAATAAACAATAACCAAACATGAAAAATCGGTCTTGAAGTTCCCTTTTGAAAAACCTGAAATTAAACTTTACATTACGAGGCCAAAGGTTTTTGGTTCTTTTATATATAGGGAAGAGTTGCCATAATCGTACCACTTAAGCAAATTTAGAAAACATGTAAAACTGGTAATCTTATTTATAAAAGTAATTGTTTAGAGTAATACGATGACATGTTACTTAAACAATTTTAATCTTTATAAATGTGTAAAAGAGCTTATTATTAACTTGAATTTCAATTTTCAAAAAGGTTGAAAGAGTATGATTTTGGCAACCTGTGTCCTAAATCGTACTTCTGTTATAACTTTTATAATACCTAATTACACGGTTTAGAAACCGTACTGCTGAAGGTGAAATGTGGAATGTG
>CM052168.1:3554190-3575705 GCA_028455555.1 Augochlorella aurata | reverse complement strand
TATTCTCCGAGTGAAAGCGTTAATGAAAAACCTTAGAAATTGTATAGTGAATGCATAATACGTTGCCAGAAAAACGAGAATATATTGTAGAATGAGAATTCCATGTAATATAATCTAAATAGCAAAGCAATAAACGATTCGAATTTGAAGGACGATCCAATAGTTTCTAAGATAAACTTTCATACGTATAGTATCATAGCTTAATACCAACTAACAAATAAATAAAAATTGAGTCTTTAAAAAACGACAATTGATTAAAACAGTAAAAAGTTTACGATTCCATAAAACTTCCTTCAGGAAAATATTATTCTTCCAATAGATTATCAGGCTGATATTGAAAATTATACGAGAGATAAAAGAAGAACGAAACCATTAGATTAAACTATTACGAATAAACAAAATCCGATACTGCACGTGCACCAACCTAGTATCTACCTTTACAATTTCGGGTCACTGTGCACCAATCGAAAACCACAGGTTTAATATTTCGTAAAGTGGACGTATCATACGAAAAGTGCTTGTCCGGCATCCCTTGTTAGTTGAAGAATGTCATTGGAAAACCTGGTAGCATGGCTCGTAACGAACGTGGCCACATGCTCGAAGCGGAGGCGGAAGTTGTAGACGAGATGGCGTAAGTGTACGTTCATATAGTAAAACCCGAAATTTTTCATTCTAAGGTCCAGTAATGTATTGGAACAATTTTTGATGTAGGTCGCGTCCGAATAACATGTTCAAGCCGGCGGGAGGTGATGCCTTACGGCAAACAAACAAACCAAAATGTAAGAAATACAATTCTTTTATTTTCGGCTTTGTTTTCGATATAGTCAAGTTTGAGAATTGGTAATGTTAATTCTATTGGTAAAACGTATTAAGGTTACGGAAAAGCAGAACAGTGTTTATTTATTGGAATTTATGTTTTTAGTTTCAATTTCAGTAGTTTATTTACTGTGTACAGTAACTGAACACATTTAGTTCGTTAGTTACTGTGCGCAATAAGTGAACCTATTTCTCGCTTGATGCGTTAGTACTGCGTCGCATTACCACAGAATATCAATCGCAATCATCTCTGTTACATTTTTAAAGAAAAGAAATGTAAATATGAAGTTTTATTAAAGCAGTCCAGCCTAATGTGAACTCTTAAATTAATTATTATATCATATTTCCTTATAGGAAATAAAGTTGATTAAAGTATGTCAAATATTAAATGTTTATTGCGCACAGTATTCAGGGAGGGAGTACAGTAATTGAAGTTCAGTGTTCACAAAGGGGCACAGTAACTGGTTCCAGAACATTTTTCTTCTTTCTCCTAATATTCAAAGAAGATTTGATATATGTTTCATGAGAAAATTTATATCGATAAAAGAAACTTTGAAATTAGCCTTTAAGTTCTTAAGAAATATCAATTAAATTGCTAAGATTGTTTTTAAAAGCGAAAACTCCTGAAGTTAAACAACAAGGCACAGTAATTGGATTATCTACTCTATACGCTACTCACGAATCCAAGTCAATTTCATTAACCAAGTTTATTTAAGTATTCATTCCGAAGAAGATAGCATCGAACCTCGGAATGAGTGCATACACTCGGTGTGGAAAGTATTCGTAGAATAATCGAAAGTAAAACTATATACATCCATGCCAGTAATTAATTTTACCAGGGAACAATGATTAAGGAATATTCTTAGACGTTCATAGAATATATTTTTTGTAAACAAAATTTTATATCCTTTCAGCATTACAAAAATATCAATAAAAACAGACATATGCTCAGAAACAGACGCGTAGAAAATATTCATAGAGTTAAATAACAAATGAAAAAACTATGTAAGTAAATTGAACATTTAATGGTTTAATAATTTGTGAGATTGCCCTTTGATCTTAGAATAGCTCCAGCCTTCTTGGCATGTAATGTACTAAGTTGGATGTTCTATCAGGCTCTATTTTATTCCGCTCTTCTACTAAATCAACTTTTAAACTTTCTTTAGATGTAATACTACGATTACGAATTTTTTCTCTAGATAATCCCATGGATGTTCGATTGGATTAATGTCTGGTGATTGTGGTGTGGCATCTTCAAGTATTTTGGTGTGTAATATAAAATCCATTGCCTAGTATTAAATGCAGAATGCTTTGGATCGTTGTCATGGGTGAATATAAAATCGTTATTAAACATAATTTTATTTGCACTAGAATGGAGGTGATTTTAAAGGATGTTGATATAGACACTGTGATTCGTGATAACATCGATGAAGTGTAGAGATCCCACTCCAGTTGCACTCATGCAACCCCAGGCTAATACAGAACCCCCCCGTCCCCTCCCCATAACCTTGACATAACCTTCCTCGCTACCTTTTTGTTTTCATACTGTGAAGTGATTTTTGATTCCAAATATTTCGAATATTTCCAAATATTTCAAATATTGCTTTCACCTGCGAAAATTACCTTTTTCCAATATTGCATCGGTGTATTAACATGCTGTTTAGCTAACTATTTGTTTCTTGCGATTCACTTCATTTAAAAATATTTTTAAAATATTTTTTCCGTGCAACTCAACCGTGATAGTCATTACTGATATTTACTATTTGTTCGGCATTTATACATGGATCTTGTTTAACTTAACGATCGTCGATCATACTCATTTATCATTCGCGATCGTCCAGATTTTCTTTTATTTTGAACTGTTTTTCGTGATCTAAAACTGTCGATAATACTTTGAATAGTAGATCTTGGTCTACCAACTATACGAGCAATTTCACCAAAAGATTTGTATTATTTGTGCAACTGGATAATAATATTATTCATTTCTTCCGTTGTTTCCGAACCTTTACGACCCATGCTGAGACCAGTACAAATTATCGACTTTAATCTACAAGCGCTTTGTGCAAACTGACCAGCTTTATTATTACTCCTTATATTTGGAAAATCATGTTGTGTTTATATCTCTATTAAATACACAAAATAGGAGATGTACGAATACTTTATATGCATCTGTTTCTGCTCGTTTATCTGTTTTTATTGATATTTTTGTCAAGTTGAAAGGAAATAACATTTCGTTTAAAAAAATGTATGCTACAAAACATCTAAGAATATTTATTAATCATGGTTTTCTCATAAAATTGTTTGCTGATATGGATATAAATAGTTTTACTTTCCATTGACCACTGTACGAATACTTTCACAAGTAGTAGTCGAATCTTAGAAATCAGAATTGCATAGAAGGTTTTAAGTAAAGGTACTAACGATTAGAAAGATCGGAGAATTTCTGATGCGATATTCATAAAAGTTTCGAATCTATTCGATCATGATCGAACTATACTTGTCGACTATACTTGCAAGTGCGGTAAATTCTCTCTAATTGTCTCTCAGTTTGTAAACAAAAATGGAAAATTTCTAGCTTCGCGATTCGTTCTCATAGCAGCTATAAAAACGAGCCGTGAGGATCGAATAATCGCATCTCCTCTTCCCAAATTGTCCATTTTTGTTTACAAGCTGAAGGACAATTTGAGAGAATTTACTATACTTAGGAGTACTGTCTCTATCTTTCGAAGCAATTGCAGAGAATTCGAATTCAAATAATCGAGGTTAAAATCTATTTGCAAGTTATTTAATCCCATCCGTAGTATTTATGCCGTAACAGCGGAACTTCTTTTGCTATTAATGCAGCTGACTTTTGCAAACTTTGTAAACTAAACTTGAGATTGTAACAATTTGTATAGTGAAAAATATGTAGATCGCAAGTTGTAAGGAACCCTTTTGTTTCCAACACGATATCGAAAAACTGAAAGATCGTTATGCGTTTACTTGATACCGTCGGAAAGGTCAACTATCTGGCTATAAGCGTACGTGATACCATTAACCTGCTTCTACATTTACGCGTTATTTTTTACAAACTTTTTAAAAAGTGTATGTCGCCCCCTTCATAAACTCGTAGTATTGAAAAAGAGCCATCGATATTATTAAGTAATAAAATACAAAAACACCATTATTAAACGTACGATGATATAAATCAAACCGTAAGACTGTGTACGACTTATTTACAGTACATACTTTAACCCACGCTCGTTTCAAAAGCGATATCCATGATCATAAGTTCTCCTTGTTAGATATCGATATCCTTTTCTGGTTAAGCAGTCGTATTTTTATGAGCAATTGAAACAAGAAACTTTTTATGAGCAATTGAAACAAGAAAATTTCAATTAAATATTACAGACATTATCTAAACTGGACGGAATATTACAATTTATACTAAATAAGCAGGTGTCCCAATACTTTTGAACGGGGGGGGGGGGGGGGGGGGGGGTGTACGTCTCCATTGCGTCGGTCTTTGCCAAACGGCAAGACCAGTAGACAAAGACAAACAAGTTTGAAATGTTTAGTATCGCTTTAAAAGCGTACAGTAGCCTAAAAATGAAAAAAGTTCTTTACCGACAGTTAGTTAAACATTTCAATCAGTGAACAACTTATTCGACAATGCTACGTGGCTTACATCCTCTAATCGACTTATCTTAAAATCTCGATAACCATTAGGTGTACGACCAACATAAGTTTATAATTTTCTATTTAGAATTTAACATTCTTTCGATCTATGATATAAAATATATATTTTTTCATTTAGAAGATGGACGTTGACCTTGAAATTTTGAATACCACACTATGTATAAAAAAATAAATACGACATTACCTTCACCTTCTTAAACCATTACAACTTTTGTATTTAACACTTTTTAATTAGATGTATAACTTAGAAGTTGTATGGGAGATGCAAATTATATGACTCACCCTGTATATATGTACAATCGTCTACCCTCAAGTCAAGAGATTGTAACAATATGGTTTATACATACACCCTCGCGTTTATTGGCGATATTGAGGAACATAACTATAGCACCAACCCCATTTTTTAGTATTTCGGACTTCTGGATAGGAATGCAAAGGGTACGATAAATAACAAGTTTGCGTAAATATTTATGAAGTTGTTCCTACATAAGACATAAAACAGTCGGAGTTCTGATTTTCGGTTGTTGAATTACTATAGCATCATCGTTACTATGCCAAGTTCAATACGTTTAGATTTGTACTCTGATCTGTGTAACCTAATAAAACGTATTCTTTACAAATTAGAGCTTAATTTATAGAAATCGTATATTGGTGATAGTAATAATGTCTCGTGGTAAATATTTAACTGAAGAAGAGAAAAGTAAAATTTTAGCGTACCGAGAGGAAGAAGCTGGTGTACGAGAAATTGCTAGAAGAATGAGACGATTACATAAAATTATTTCGAATTTTTTAAGTGACCCAACTAATGATAGTAAAAATGAAAAAGGTGAACTGAAGAAAAAATTGAGTAACGCACCGATCGGATAATTGTAGGAACGGCCAGCAATTAGCTAATAAGCTGCAATAACATTAAAAATGTTTTAAATTTTGATTGTCTCTCGATGGACTGTACGTAGAGTTCCAACGGAAAATTGTAACATCGTAAGGCAAAAATTGAAGACAGAGCCGAAACTTTTTTACCACGCCAAAAACTTACGAGACTCGAGTACGCTCGAACAAACATACATCGAGATTGAAAATGCGTAAGTTAATTTTAGATGTTGAACTGTTTTAAATTCAGGTAACTTCAATTTCTTCTATTGATAATCAGATAATATTTTCGGACGAAAAAAATTAAATCTAGCGAGATTTGAGAAAAGAACCGCGGATCTTTTCAAAAAGAAATTTCGGCGGTGATAGTGTAATAGTTTGGGGGGGAGGGGGGCATTTTGCATAAATGGCATGTTGAAACTGAGTTTCTCTTGAAAACGGATGGATAGTGCAGAATAAATCAGCATATTGCAAAAGAATTTATTGCCGTTTATTATCGAAAATAACACAGTAGAATGGACGTTACAACAAGATAACGCGGTCATACACACCAGTCGAAGATGACATGATTTCAGACAAACGGGATTAATGTTGTCAAATAGCCAGCATATTCTCCTGAGCAAAATCCAATGGAAAACGTCTGGAGCATAATTTTAAGGAAGGTTTGCACAGAAAATCGACAGTTTAAAAATATTGTAAAACTAGAAGATGCGATAATTGCGGCTAGTAATGATATCCATGAGGAAATTTTTCAAAAGCTCACGGAGAGTATGTCAAATCGCATTTTCCAAGTTATAATAAAAAAAGTTAGACCTACAAATTATTAACACATACAATTGATCTTTATGATGTGGTACTATAGTATCTTTAATGATGTGGTACTATAGTTGTGTAATGATAAAAATATCAGTTTATATGAATCTTTGTTTGTATCGACAGAAAATTGCAATCAAACTTTTTTGATGTTCATAATGTATCATACCCTTTCATCTCATATAAACGACTTTTTGTACGCCCATCCAGAAGTCCGAAATATTAAAAAATGGGGATGGTGCTATAGTTATGCGCCTCAGTATACGTCACTCGAGGAAGCGTATCTTAGCGAATTTTTAAACTCGATTTTCTCGAAGGCTAAGTTCCAAACAAAAAATAGTTATTCTATATTTTTCTCATGTTTTTTTATGAGGAATCATCTCGTGCTCGTTTGTATATACTTACAGGGACGCCCTGTATTTTTCAGCAGGATAATGCAGCAGCACACACTACGAAAGTAGTAAAAGAGCATCTGTCTGGAGAAAAAAATCGCGTTTTGGATTGACCAGCAAGATCATATCGTTGAAAATTGTTTCAAAATATTGCCTAACGAATAAAATGTATTCAGGATGAATAGGAGCAATTGGAACAAAAGACTATTAAAAAGTTCTATTAATCTTTGCCAGAGATAGTAATGACTGTTAATAAATGTAAAGAAGAAACCATAAAATTTTAAGCATTGAGTATCACTTGTTGATTTATTGCTATACATAATTTTTAGTTAAATGCGCTATCATTTTGTCCTATTTAATTTGTGTGTGTTTCTAGTAGTATTTTTCAAATTTCTATGGAAATCAAACCTTTGTTGTACTGTTAAATAAATAAAAATTACAATCATTTTCAAATGTGCTATCTTTTTGCCCTCGACTGTATTATCAGAATTTTAAGGAATTTCTGAATAAATCAGTTTCGGATATAACTACCTTGAGACATAAGAAGAGGCGAATAATTGAGGACTGGAATCGCGTAACGAAGAAGACGAACAGTTCGCGACGGTGAAATTATTACTTAGTCTAGTCGGCGTCTTATCGGATGGATTCCAGGAGAGTTGGTCGCGCGGCTTGATTTCCATTCGGAAACGCAGTGCACCTGACCTGTAAAGTTGCCGCGCTTCGCGTGAACAATTCGCGAACAGGGTCGCGGAATCGGATCCTCTAAAAGTAGCGACTTACACCGGGGATTTCTCCGATTTTCGCGAATCCTCGATAAGCGCGAAACGAACGGCTTCCAATATCCGTCGCGGCGATCAGTTTTCGGCGTCTCAACGTCGCCTCGTTCAGTTTGGATTCGCGTGGAACACGAGAAACGAGGCGCGTTACTCGCGCGTACAGCAGCTCGGCAGAGTCAGAGTCCCTTTTGTTATGCCTGCTTGCGATCTCACATTGACTCATAACATGGCGAACGTACAGTGAATTGCGAGCGCACCAGCATTTCTTCGGCTCGCAGTTCAAAACGCAATATTCCGGCCGCCTCTTTCGAATCTTCGCATATATGCATCGCTGACCCTGCACGCTCTCCTCCTTGCTCTTGAATCGGACCTTCTCTGGGTCCCTGCGAGACAGTCGTAATGAATACAGTGGCTCGGAAAAGTACTCGGATGCTCTCTAGTAAAAATTTATACAATAGAAACGTGCCTGCTAGACTTTGTCAGAAGCTCCGGTGATTCATGTTGGAAGCTAGGCGAAAGAAATTTTGAGTTTGCGTAATAACAGTGTTGGACATATTATGACTAGACTGCGGATCTTTATACAAATTCCGAATTTAATGTTATTTTTAAAACATCAGAATTGTAGAAAAATTCCTTCTGTCGACTAAAAGATTACTCATTCTAATAAGAAAAAAAGATGCTATTGTCTACTAACTGCATTTACTATTCTATTAATGTGTTATTTATGAGGACTACATCCCCTGATACAAAGTATTCGAACACCTGTTAGAACGCAACAACTTTCCTCAAACTGGTTCGAATAACATGAATTTTGTTTAAATGTTAAAGAAACTAGTTTACTTTACGATGATTAAAATACTTTTTTTTATATTTTCCCACCACTTAGAATGACAAAAACTTCTGTTTTTTAACTTTTTTATCCGAGTCCGGATCGAAAATGAAAAAAATACGTTTATAGATCTCGATAACTTATATACGTACTGATAATTTCATTCGAATCGGTTGATATATAGTCTAGCTTATGTCACTGAATAATGTAAAAATTATTTGGTTGAAATTCGTGAAAAGCTATGATTTTTACGATCTTCCGAATCATTCCTGGTTCAGATAATGAAGTTGAAAATCTATAGATCTTTATTTTTTTGTCATGCTAAATAATAGCAAAATTAAAAAAGTATTTTAGTCATTGTACAGTAAACTCGTCCATTTAACATTAAAAAGGATTTAAGTCGTTTAGTTCAGTTTTAAAAAAGTTTTTGCGTTTTAGAATGTTGGAATATGTTTTGGCAGGGCTAGTATAATTCGAGCACATAAATCTCGTTGTTATCATTGGTTATGTGTCTTTGTTCGTTCTGACCTCGTACGTATAAAGTTAACACTTCTATGTAATCATACTCTTTTAATAAGAGTTTTTGATCATGTCGATTATTGAAGATTCATCATTAATCCTTTGCGCTGGAATAGCTACTCTGACGTACGACTAAAAATTGCTGCATTACTCTTAAAAGTACTTGCATTATATTATTATATTTATAATTAATAATATTTATATATTATACATTATACATTATGTATTATATATTGTCTATTATATTGTTTAGATTTTATAAACTTGTTCAAAATATAAATATTGTGCGAAATAATGTGCACAATTTCACATGCATAAAATGCAAAAACAATGCCAGATCATAATACTATACCTTGGTAGAAATATCTTAGTTTTTTGAAGCCAAAATAATTTCGAACGCAAAGAGTTAACGCGACTACTATCAGACCAGTCAAAATAACTGGCTTCTGATTTTGGTTTTACGGTTACTGAAATTATAAAAAATTATAAAAATTGTTTAAGGAAACTTGTACTAGGTTCGAGTAAATCCAATTTTGTTGTTGTTAATGCAAAAACTTTTGCTGTTTGACGTGGATCATTCTGCACAAGTTCTGTCACGGCATTGCAGAATTGTTGATATTGATAAGGTTTTTGGGATAAAGTTCTGGAGCTTTTTACATAAACTAATTTAGCATAACGCGTAAAAGTACAGTGCGTAACAAAAGTATTCGAACAATAATATAACTTTCACTTCTGCGCCATATATTTAAAAAAACATACATTGTAGAGAAGAAATCCTTTACGGTATATTAAAGTAGAATATATGTATAAATGTCAAAATACAAGAAGCAATAATTAAAAAAACATAAAAAAACATCGAATTTTCGCGCAACATAAATTCTTTAAAACATTTTTATTACTAGTCTTATACTTTTATTGTTTAACAATATGTTTCAAGAAGTTTGGGATTTTTAAAATTATTATTTATTTACGATCCATGTCGTTTTATATCTCTATTTTACATGATTTTAAGATTTGTTTATAGTATATATGTTTTTTTTGTTGCAACTCGTATAACCGATTTCATTTTACGAGCACGGACCGTCATATATAAGACACGTGTAAATATAATTTGTTATTTCAATTTGTTAATGGATCTAAAGGCATTTTTAAAATCAGAATGCATTTTTGGTCCATTTTCTTGCTAATATTGTTGTAATATGGAGAAAATCAAATAATAATGCATTCCGACTTGAATTCCAAGTGCAGTCCCTCATAAAGTGAATTCGGTCATACAAGTTGCAATAAAAAAAATACATACTATAAACAAATCATAAAATCGTATAAAGCAAGGATATAAAACGACATACACAAATAATAATTCTTGAAATGTCAGACGATTTATGTTTTTAGTCCTAAATAGTTGTTACAGATGAGAACACCTATTAAAAGTAGCTAGGTTCCCATTTTCCTAAATATGTTTCAAACTTACATTGCATATAAACATATTAAATAACATTAACTGCTTTTTTGAGCTTTATCAAAATGTTATCTTGATTAGACTGCGAATTTTAGACATTTATAACAAAAATAAGTAAATGACATTGAAAAAGTACAAAAAATAAAAATTATCTATGAATTATTTTCAACTTACTAAAATTATAATTATTACATAATTATTATATAATTTATAATTGTTATATATAATTTTAATTATAAAGGTAATATGTACATTTTTATTTAGCTCCTGTTTGTTGTAATTAACGAAGAGATTTTGTATTTTACATAACGAGTCGCAGTCTAATTATAATTATTTAATACGTCTAAAATTAATTGTTCTGGCGTGCTTTTCAAAATTTAATTAAAAGTTACAAATACAAAATTTTGTTCCATAAAAATAATAACTTTATCAACATTCTTCTAAAAAGCATTATCCTCATTTACGTATTCTTTCTGAAAATAAGAAAAGCACAGTTCACTTCGTTTTATTAATAAATTACTTTATTCTTGGAATTTCAGCGTAGAAATCACTGTTCCTGGCATTCCTGCGATTTAATCCTGAACGAATATCCGTTTCACAATTGTTGGCAAATATTTCGCCAAATATTTTAGCCAAAGTATTCAGCCTTTTAAACTTTTCGCATAAATAATTTGTTCATCTTTTTTCGAACTCTATGGTGATTGTTTGTAATTGGCTCTTCGATTTAGTAACAATACATTAGCTCACAAAATTGTAAGACACCTTGAAAATCATCGGTTTCGTATGTTATGTATGTTAAATATTATTACATATAAAGCGGAACCAATGATTTGAAATCGGAACATTTACAAATTAAACGATTAATATATCGATTTAAACAATGAAGATAATTTTACTTGAATAAAATTATCAGAGTCTATCTTTGTACAATTAAAAATCCTTGACAGCTTCATTGAGTAAATATTCGTTTATTTTGTATTATGTCAATCATCGATATAGTAGATTTATGTGTAGAATTTTTTTACAGTCTTCATGAAAATTCAAGTATGTCAAACAGCAATCCCAAGCGAATAATATTTATTATACTGTTTATCATTTCCGTACATCACTGTATTGAATCCATTCCACACATTCTCTATAATATTAATGTCTTTCAAACGTACCGAGTAATTTTGAATCGATTATGTTTTCAGTTTGTAAACATTTTTTAATATTTCTCCTCTGAGATTTTCATTATCGCCATGCTGAAATATGAAGTTTTCTTCTATATTAGTCTGCTGACATAGTTCTGAATTCGTTTTCCAATTAATAGCAAGAAACTGATGCTTTCTAGAGAACCTTGGTGAATTTAATTTCAGACTTTTGTTGCAAAGTGTTCCGTTATTATCGTTGCAAAACTTTTTCGTCGCACTGCAAGCAACCAATCCATCTTAATCAGTAAGCAGTAGCGATTTCCAGCGGCAAGCACTCTTTACTGATTACTCTTTATTGAGAAAAAAGTGAATTTGCGTGCTTAATGGTTGAAAATAATATTTTCTCGATCTCCATAATGTTGGAGGCATGATATTAACGTAAGAATATACTTAAATTCTTCTAATGTCTTTTCCGTTTTGTATTCAACCTATCTATTTTTATCATAAATGCATGAAATCCATAATCTAATAATTATGAACAATGATAATGTTGCTGAGCTTAAAGCAGCAACTTCAAATTCGTAGACTTAGTGTTAAAAAATTATATAAAATCTGTTTTATCGGATGATTAAAGAACGTTTATCCGTCAGTAGTATTAAACATTTTTAATAGTTTTGTTTAATTATAGCTTTGTTTTTGTCATTATTTTCAATAATGTTTTATAATTATGTTTTATAATTTCTGAAGAGATCGAATATTATTTAATAGTTCTGCTTCATACAAGAGCAATCTTAAGAGGTCTAATGCGATATGAAATAAAAACAAGAAATATAATAATAATAATAATAATAATAATTTTATTTCAATCCATATTTTTGCACCAAATAGTTTGGTGATTTTACAGATACTTATCCTCTTCCATTATGCTTCAAACTTAAAATCCTAAATTTAAATAAATCAGTATTTCCTTTATTTATTTTTTTGGCCAATATACATATACAGAGTGCCTCAAAATTATGTTATTTTCGGGAAATTATGGGTCATTTGAAGTAACTTTCTCTTTAACGCAAATGCAACCCGCGGCTTTGTTTACGAGTTATTAATGAAAAACACTGACTAAATTCATAAATTATCTATACAACTTTTCACGTTTAAAATTTTTTTATAAATTTTCTTTTACGTATCTGCCTTTGCATGAACTTAATCTACCAATATTTACAGTTTCTATACAGAAATACTCGTTGTTCCTGTATCAACTTGATCTCCCAATATTTACAGTTTCTATGCAAAAATGATGTACAAACATACACGTTTTGCTTCTGCACCAACTTAATCTGCAAATATTTACAGTTTTCATACAAATCTACTATCCACCCGTTTGATTGGTAAACGTTCGCATACTTTTATAACCCTGTGTCAGTATACATTTGCATTACAGAGGTACAGCAGCATCGGGATACCTGAAATCAATAGCTTCTTCTGAGTTGGAATGCTTGGCATCTGTTTAATAAATATACTAATACTTCGTTCTATTAAATGAGAATTCATTTCCGAGTAATTTAAATGAAAATCATTGTCAAAAGCTTCCATAAACCCAACTCTTTTAACTACTTCGTAGTACAATTAGCGAAAAATAAGGAGTAATTGAGTCTGGTTTGTTTTATCCCGTAATTTTTAGCAGAATTCATTTACGAAAAATGTGCAAAAAATTTATGAGAAATGTGCAAATAAATTTACGAAATTGTTGCTTGTCGAAGAAACTTAATCGAAATAGTTAGAAAGGAGTAACTTAAAATCACTCAAGTTTTGACTTGAGTAATTATTTCACTTTCTCGATTAAATTTAAATCCACTGTAAATTACTAATTGATTAACGTACAATGAAAAGGTAATTGTGAACATCAGGAAAATAAGTGAAGACTTTTATGTGCAAACAGGAACCAAAGAAGGAACATATCAAATAATATATTCAATCAATTAAGAAAAGATGATAATAATCTCATATCAATATCCAGTAATCACATATCATTTATTATATTAAATTAAATTTTGCATATTATGTTAATATAATATGTTATCTAGTGTAACATGGGCTAGTAAAGTCTAAAATGTATTTTGCATATTATGTTAATATAATATGTTATGCAGTGTAAAATAGGCTAGTAAATTGTAATGTAATATAATACAATATCATGCAATTCAGATTTTAGGTTTTATGAAGATAGTGAGAAAGCCAGCATGCTAGAAAAGAAGAATTTACAAGAGAATTGTAAACAAAGTTCTTTCATAGCTGCGAGGTTAAAATAAAAATATCGATAATTATTAACAATTAATTTTTGAAACTTAAAAAGAGGAAATATAAAGTACATTTTCTTACATAACCTTTGAACTCAATCGCGATCAGAACTCGATGTTGAACTTATCTTTTTACTATATTACATGCAACGGTCGTCTCTTAAGGGGATACAGCAGTATTGGATAGCTAAAATCAATGGCTTCTTCTAAGTTGGATCGCTTTGATACGAATGAATATATAGTCAACGCTCCTGTAACACGGTTAATTCGTTCCGTGTTGTATCGGAACTGTGTTAAAACTGACCTAGAAACAACATAAATCAAGAGAACGCGTTCCGTGAATATATAACAGATGTTCCGAGTGCTCTGTCATATATTAAGAGAAATTTCTTAACGATAGAAATCCAAGAAATTCATTTTAAGTATTTTTAATGATTCCATACAACGAAAACAAACATTGAACAGTTTTGTGAAACTAAAAATTACAAATTACATATAAATAAATTTTATTCAACTACGATAATAGGAAAATTAAACGAATAAGAAGTTCTTTTACTTAATAATTACAGCGAGTGTAGAAAGTATTATATTCGTGCACTTTTTAAAGCGGAATAACTTTTTTATAATTGGCCCAAGCGATGTAAATTTTTTTTCATTCTCAAAGGGATTAATTTACTAGAGAATGGCTAAAAGTTATATGGAAAAATTTCATCGAAATCTCACGAATTTCAACCATACGCACAGGATACAAATGAGTCATACAGCTTAAGAGTATTTAAAGGAGTTAAATTTGTAGTTCCTATTAAAATAATAACAATTATTAGGTGAATAATATACTTTTTTTACGAAGAATGGAGTTAGGCCACTTTCAAAATTAACAACCAGATTCGTTATAAAATTTGAAGGAGCCTAAGTCCATTCAACACAATTTAAGACGCTTCAAATTGAAAAAAAACAATACTCAATTTATTTTACATATCTTTACAACACTTCAGAAACATAATTTATGCGATTCAAAGCATTTTTTAACTATATAAAATACAAAACAATTTACTACTCATCTACATTTTGTGTGTGTGAAAGGGATTTGAAGAAATCAAAACTTCTCAAAAATATTTTTTCTTTCTTCTTCTTCGTAATTTTTTATGCAAGCTTTTCGACAACGGCAATCTTTGTTTTGGGAAACTTTTAAAGGTACAATATTTTTGGTTTGAGTATAATATCTTTTTCCTAAATTCCGTTTAATCTTTTGCACTTTTTAGATGTATGTTTCGTCAATCTTCCCTCCTTTGTTATCTATATCTTCATTCTCTGACGACGAATATTGTTCTATAATTCTTTTTCTTTTTCGATTTTCCTTGAAATCATTAGTTACTAATTCTTCTTCACTATCTGAACTAAATGGTCTTGTCGTTTTGTTCTTCCCATGGGTGAAATAATTAAAATTTAATATTAAATTTTAAGGTTTATATTTAACTGTATGTATATTGCGTAGATTTTTTTAACTGCATTAATGAAACGTACTGATTATTCAACTAAAATAATTGTCCAAAAACTGAGGGTAACTTGTTAAATACTAATTAATTACAACTACCTTCATCGCTGCCTTCGGACATTATCAATAATAAATATTTCCATTTAAGTATAAATGGACGTAGGCCACTTTCAAAATAAACTGCTCAAATATTTTCTAAACCCACTCTTTGTCAATGCACGTCTGAATTTGTGAACGAGCTACCGTTCACTGTCTTAATTTTCACTAAAGACAAAGTTACATATTGCAATGTGTAAAAGGCGAAAGTCCTGCTTATGTCAACGAAAACTATGACGCAATAGATGCATTTCTGCTACTAATGCTGTGCTAGAAAAAAAATCGTGTTACAAGAAAATACTATTTTGTAAAAGGATCGTCGTAATTCTGACACAGTGTTATATCGAAATGTGCTCCCAAAATTATATGTATTGTAGAAGGATCGTCTGTACTAATACTTATGAAGGTTGTTACGATGATTAGAACTCCTTGATCCTTAATAATTTCCCTGATAAAACGGGACGATTTCTGTTTCTTATACAGTGGTGTGCATAATTATAGATTCAAAGTAACTTTTACATTGTTACTGATATCTAAATGAAAATTTATGTCACGGGAATTTATCAGCGGTGAATAAAAGAAAGAAAGGTGTCTAGGATCTAGGAATAGATCCTGTTATTATGATCTTCTGAGCTTATAATGTTCGCGTATACTTTAAATATTCTATTATATATTTCGTTTGAACGACTGAACTTTATTCGTTAGTCTGTTGGTCTTTTTATACAGAGATTTGTAGGGAGTGGGGTAACATAGAAAATGCTGCCCTCAGCGTTGCAGCTATGGTCGGTTGGTGTAGTCTGTGTTAGCCGTCGTTACACTTAACAAAACATTGTAATTGTATATTTCTACTTTCTGTTCTTCCTAATATAGAAATATAATATACAAATATAATATTTCGTTAAGTTCTTGTCAAATATAGCAAATGTTAAATGTTCTTGTTAAATATGCAGCTATAGTTGGTTGGTGTGGACTGTGTTAGCCGTCGTTACACTTAACAAAACATTGTATTTCTATACTTCTACTTTCTGTTCTTTCTATAATAATATAGAAATATACAAATATAATGTTTTGTGAAATTTTTGATTAAATATCACACAAAATGTAAACGTTACTTTGAGTCTATAATTATTCACCCCACTGTATATCTTCATTCACTTTCATTCCTAGATGTTAACAACAGAGGAATTCAATTTTGTCTTGATTTAGAAGAAAAGAATATTATTCGTAATTAGTAGATTATGCATGATATCTTGGTCACGAGTTTGTTATAGCGCAAGTGATTAAACGAAAATAGTTGTCAAAATTTTAAAAAATGTTATCGATGTTCTCACCTAGTTTTGGGAACTAACTGTTCGAAAGCAAAATGCTTAGAGGTTAGTCATCTTTATGCCCTAAATTAGAGAATGAAACTGTTCCAACAAATTCAGACAAAAATGTTGTAAGTTACAGACAATAACAATTTTTCTTGTATTTTTGGCGAAAAAGTCATCCATACTTTATACATCATTTTGTACCGATTATATATACATGTATACATTCTACACTGCATAAACTGGTATTTTTCATCTTTATTGAAAATATGAAGTGGAGATATTTATCCGTTCGAGAGTTGCGATGTACTCCATTTTTTGTAAATGTAGTTTCGAGATGAACGTTCCTAAAGTTTGAAGTCTTTATTCGTTGTAGTTTTTGACTTACTTGGTTCCCAAGTTCAGTCCTAAACCTTCCATAATTATACGAATTTTTACATGAATTTTTATAAAAGAATGCAAATTAAAAATGATATTTCTAAAAGCTACAGTAAAAAACGATTTTATGAAATTTTAATACGTATGTCCTTCTAAAGGTCTTGCATGAATTTTTCATATCCAAGCGTTGGTGGAAATGACCATTTTTAATATCCATTTTTCAGTATACAAAGATTTTACGTGAAATTCAATATTTACTCAATATTTACGTATGGAACGGCGGAAACGTAATACATAGACTTTTATGTAATATTTTATCGTGCTATGAAAAACATTGAAGTCGCATCAACTATTTAGTACGAATTGACTTTTTGAAATCACAACGGCGCCTCGTCAGAATTTTGAAAATCAACAGTTGCGAAATTTTCGAAATGTTTTACCGATGGTAAAGATTTATACTGATGGTAAAATTTATAATATACTAGTAAAGCCTCCATAACTCGGAAGCTCTTTGCGAGATGAAAATTTCCTTCATTGCATCCGCTCGGCTGTAAGAAAACCTCTACAACTCGAAATGAAACTTTCATGACTCGAACCATTTGTAGATTGTTAAACTGTGTTCAGGAGAACTCGAATTCAGGAGAATTCCGACCTCTACAATTCCTATTCAGAACTCGGGAATCAACAGTTCTGCAATTGTCAATTGTTTAGATCTTTAGAAGCAAATTTGGCCTTTCATTTGAAATGAAACTAAGAAATCACTACTTGAAATATCTGATTTATTTCGAACTATTATTTTTAATTCTGCTACTTGAGAATAAAAATAATATTGCTCTATTTGAAATAATGTCAAATACAACAAAAGAAATTGTTGAAATTGTTGTTCCAAGAAAACTTCTCAGTAATTTGATTTATAGAAAGATAAACGAATATTAAGGGGATATTCTAGTGTGAACTTTTGAAAAAATACATTGTTTTTGCATATTCTGGAATCTTACATGCGAACTCCTAAAATTAATGAAGTTATGGTTGTTTGAAAGACGCGACGTCCTTGTATCATTGTCGACATACTAAATTTTAAAGGCATTTTTTTCGAAACTACGTTTTCCAAAACGGTGTTTATGATATCGCAAAACCTACTTAACCAATTGATTCAAAATTTAGTGTATGTCTGAATATAGACCCTACTAGTATCAACCGAAAATTTTTATTTCTCCTACTTTTTAGGCCTCCGAATGGGCACAAACACAGTATCGAATTTTACAGTATTTAGTACTTCTTTAATTACTTTTTCTTTTGTTCTAGTACCTATTGTAGTCAAATTCATACTAAGTAAGGAACTTTCTCGCTTTTTTTATTTTAGACAAGCAGAATTTTTTGAAAGTGACTATGTTTGAGAGTATGAATGACCATTGATTTTAATTTCTTTTTTGTTCTAAAAAATTTTAAAACATCGTTGAAATACGTTCAAATAATCCTTGTTTAATCCTTGTCAAGTCAACTTGACTGCAAAAGGTGTAACAGTATCTCTGCAAAAAATTTCCTAACAAGATTAAGAGCACGCGCACTTCACACTAGAATATCCCCTTAACCCCTTGACGTGCCATTTTCTTCACAGTTAATGAGATTAGAAATTTTTCAGTTGCAATAATTTCTTAGAAGAGACAGAAAATTAATGTTTAATTAATGACAATTAAATATTAATGACAAGGGATTAGAATTTGATTCTAATAACATTCGGAATAACATCCACACTTAATAAGTTACAAGGTTTCGAATGAGAGAACGATTCAAATTTTTTAAACGACGGTAGTGGTGGATATTTTTATTTAAACAAAAAAAGTTTATCGTTTTAATAATATCTCCATAAAAAGCAGAAAAATCTATTACATTTTTATTGCGACTATTAAGAAACTATTACTTTTTATTTCGCCCGAAAGAAACGAATTCGCACCGATAACAAAAATAACTTACAATTTCTTTTGAGATCCCCAAAAAACTTTGCAAAATTTACAAAAAGTCAAAATTTTCATATTACCGAACTTTCCATGTACATAAGTATAACTCACTGATTTTATCCCTTCCTTTGAAGGAAGTTATTACACCGAGTTATCGAGTTTTTATCGTATTTGTATAAAGTCCGTGAGCACTTGGTCGAATAATTTCAGAGAAAGCCATTGGTCAGTCGGTAATTAAAAGTCCATGGAAAAATATTATGATGGATGTGCTTGAACGTGGATGAAGTACGAAATTATTACGTCTGCCCCAGGGCATGCAAAAGAACCAGAAAGCAACGTTAGAAAAATAAATTATATTAAATTGACATCGCAGAGAGCACTAAGGGAGACTAATTTCGCTGCAGTTTAAAGAAAAATCTGCTTTTATCGGAGGAAAACGCCATAGCTGGTTCGACTATTGCGAATATTCCAACATCACAGTTGGAATATGTAACGATCAACGAGCAAATGTAATTTAATCGAATGAATGTAGCATTAATCAATTTTCAGTGAATGGTTCCTCGTAGCGTTGGGGAAGGAAAAACAAATCTCTTTTCCACATAATTGATGTATCATAAAGCAATTAAAAAAATTGATTTGGTGGTGAATTCATTCTAAGAGGTGGAAGTATTACATCGGATTAAATGGTAAATTCATTATGCGTGTACACAAATATTTTAAAAAATAACTTGTAGAAACAGATTACCTCTTTGCCGCACTTTTATAAGTTTGACTCTATTTGCTATCAAAATAATGTTTCACGAACTTTTTCAATTTTATGAAAAATCCAGATCTAACTCATATCTAACCCAGACTTGATCTGGACCTAAGCCATACTTACAACGTGCAAATCATTTTAAAAATCGTTTCCGGAAATCATAAATTTCCAAAAGTTATAAGTATAGTGTAAATATGGGCTAGGTCTGGATCGGGTCTGAGTTAGGTCTGGTTTAGATCTGGGTTAGTAAATTATATTAATTAAATGGGAATACCGTGTTAATACAATTTTTTATAGCACATGGATGGGAAGAAGAATTTAAGGGAAAATTTTAGGGTAAATTGCGTTTTTGTTTAACCTTTCACAGTCATATTTACGAAGTTTATTTACGAATGTTTGAGTAACGTTTGAAAATTTGATGAGTTCAGATATGTTAAAACTGGTGCCATTGGCTCCTTCGAAACGTAGTCGAATTCAAAAAAGATCGTCCCATAGTGACCATGATTGTAGTCGCTTTGTTTACGTGAAATGAAAAAAACGTGTAAGATTTTTAATTAGTATGAATTTGGCAATATCAAGTAAGAGAACAATAGAAAAAAGTCATTAATTATAAAAATATATTTTTAAATCACACTCCTATTGTGCATCTAAATTATTAAGGCAATTGATTAAGTGGAGTTTGAGATATCTTGGTTACCGTCATGAAAAATATACTCGACATGGATACATTTATTTCTAAATTTTAAGAATTCAGATATAATTTTTCAAGAATCGACTTTTTTCAAAGATACACGCTAGAATATCCACACAATGAGACAGTGATGATGCTTTTTCCGTGACACGGTAATATGTAATTAGGGAAAAATTGTTCAAAATGATGACCAACAACGTTTAAAACTTCGCGGTGCGTACGGAGACGATGTCAATTGACGAATCAGCGTGTAGAGAATGGTTCAACTTTAAGCATGGATTTAGAGTCGAGAGATGAATTAAAGCCTTCAGTAACAATAATCATCGCATAACAATACGTTATGCATGAATTAAAGCCTTAGACTCTGCATGAATTAAAGCCTTCATTAACAATAATCATTGCATAACAATACATCATATTGCAGAAATGTTAAAAATATCCGCCATAGCGGTTTGAAAGCGTATTCGTGATCGTGACCTGACAAAAACCGGACGAATTCACGTTACAACCTAATACATTCCGACAGGATTGCGAGCCAAAATATACTGAAAAGAACTGTGAAAAATTGGCTACTCGATTGTCCAGTTAAAATGTTAGAATGGCCCGCTCAGTGCCTCGATCGAAACCCGACAGGAAATTTCTGGGCATATTTAAAGGTGAAGTTAGCAAATGAATATAATGACGTTCCTCTATTATCATTAATGGACTTGTGGCACTAGTCAAAGGATTTATGAACAGTAATAGAATATTATACTTAAATATTGTGAAAATCTCGTATCTGATACGCCAAAGCACGTTCGGGCCATTATATTATTAAAGCCAAACCCTCGTGGACCAAACATTAAATCTGCAAAAAGCTCGTCAGTTAATCAGTTTACTGAATTTAAGTTGAAATTGATTGATTTATTAAAAATCGATTGTGGTACTAAACTGATTTCAGACTTAATATTTTTTATTAAAAGTCAATATACCGCTGTAACATAGTATAGAGAGTAACGTAGGTTGGTATAATGTAATATAATAGGATATAATACAATATAATATCTCATTTTTTGTATTATTCTTCATTATGTTGTGATTTGTAAAACCATTATAATCGTTAGTATGTTTTTTTCACAAGTATGTTACATTTTTTTCTTTTTTTAAATTCAATTTTATAAAAAATATGTCCTAGTAAATAAATGGTTGTTTCATACAATCTATATATGTACATTATATGCAGTGAGTAACAAAATATTCAGACATCTTTTC
>CM052168.1:3528641-3539274 GCA_028455555.1 Augochlorella aurata | reverse complement strand
CAGCAAAATTGAATAGAGAGATGAGAGATTCTATTGAAATCACTGTTGCCAAAGGAAGATTGTACGAAGATGGACTTCGTGGATGTATGCCAATTATAAAACAACTCTTATTCCTGGAAACAGGGTAATACAGTTTGGATGGGCTCAGAAATATATCAATTTGACTACAGCAGATTGGGAAAAAGTTAAAATTTAAACTAAGGATAACCATATACAAGTCGTTTTAATATAGACAGTTTTAATATAGACATTAAATATATTCTTGTGATATTTAAACACCATGTTTGTATATTTCTATATTAGAAATAATAGAAAATAGAAATATATAAATAGTGTATTTTATTAAGTTTCTGTTCAAATATCAGTAACAACGTAAAAGTTATTTTGAGTCTATAATTATGTACACCACTGTAAACTAATAATTGATTATGAAATAAAAAAATTTAATCCGGAATAACAAACAATTTCTGAAACAAAGATTCACAAGGGTTTATATATTTAGGGTTTAGAACAAGGGTTTAGAAATTAATAAATCTTACGAAATTCAGGTGTTTATATTCTGTACACAAAGTCGCAATTAGCAAATGGATTTTGGTGATTATAACTAACGTGTTAATATTAGGTTGGAAACTATGAAACGGGCGTTTTTGGTTAGTTTGTGTTCAACTGCGACTTCATTACAACGTGCACTCGTTATTTTTATTTATCAATTTTAAAGATATTCTTCTTACCATTTTGTAAAATTTTTTCATGTCTGTGTTCCATTTTTATTTTATATTTCTCCGAAACTAGATGGAAGCAAAACTGAACGAAATTTTTGGAACCAGTATCGAGCATTTTTTTCATTGGTGGATCCATCTCCGAGAGCTTGATTAATGTTTCTCGAAGCTTGAGCTGCACTATGATTCACTTTGTACTCGTACAAAGAAAGTAGATATAAATCGCGTTTTGTTTGCATCTGGTCCCTCTCTCAGTCGCAGTTGAACACAGACTAACCAAAAACGCCCGTTCCATAGTTTCCAACCTAATAGATAATGCAAATTGAAATTTCAAGAAAGGATAGGAATTAAATCGAACGCAGATGCGATAAAGGTTTACATTAAATTCTCCCTAATTGTCCTCCAGCTTGTAAACAAAAATGGACAATTTGTGAAGAGGAGATACTGAACAACTATAAAAACAAAGCGCAAGGTTTGAATAATCGTATTTTCTCTTCCCAAATCTGAAGGACGATTGGGGATAATTCACCGTACTTCATGGAAATTCATTTTCATATTCTCACCAGCGAATTCTAATCGCCGAATTTTATGCATTCATTTTAGTGTCTTTCATAAAATTTTAGTTTAATTTATAAATTTTCATTTACATTAAAAGGATTATTTAATAAAATTTTATACGTTACTATTTGATATGATTGTTGTAAATCTTTTATTTATATTCAAAATTATTAAATATAGATACGTTCTAGTATTTATTTAAAAACTTAAGATATTGATTACTAATACCATCATTATTTGCAGTAATCTTCAGGAATATTTTTAATTTAGGAGCAGAAACAGGATGAATAATTTACTCCCCCCCCCCCACTATCGTCAATTGAATATCATCCCTCATCTCCAGTTGATTTCAATTTCTTTCTCTTCACATTGCAGGTGTCTGCACAATTACAGAGACCCATATTGCCCTTTCTTGTTTATAAACGCTCAACTTTCATTTCCTATTCTTCTAACTGCCCGAGATGAAACATTCAAGTTTAGTTCTCATATTTTATTCGATTGGTAGACATCGTTGAATCTGACGTATGCGCTATCCGACGTTTGATTCGCGAAGATAAGTTTGATGGACAACCGCTTCATTTTTTTAAACCGTACACTTCTGAATTTTTTAGGTGTCCGTCAACAACGTACAAACAGGAATCGTGTTCTCAGACAATTTAGAAAATTTCCGAGAATTCTGTGTGGCAAAAATGTTAAAGAACATAAAAACAATGACTTTTGACCAGTATCTAATCATTAAATAGTGATGTGTGAGATAATATTTCAAATATTTTTGATATGTATATATTTCTTTAATACATAAATGTATTAATTAAACTCAAATCATTCTATAAATGTCCATATTCCACTTTTCACCTTCAGCAGTACGCTTTCTAAACCGTGGAATTAGGTATTATAAAAGTCATAACAAGGGTACGATTTAGGATATAGGTTGCCAAAATCGTACTTTTCCAACCTTTTTGAAAATTGAAATTCAAATTAATAATAAGCCTTTTTATACATTTATAAAGATTAAAAATGTTTAAATAGCATGCCATCATATTACTCTAAACAATTACTTTTATAAATAAGATTACCAGTTTTACATGTTTTTTAATTTTGCTTAAGTGGTACGATTATGGCAACTCGACTCTAAATGAATAGTAGCTTCCTTAAAAGAGTAATGATTAATTCTTTCTGCGAATACTGCATAATTTCTTTTCAATACTTCATTTTTCGTGTACTTTTGCGTGATTCCGCGCAAGGCAATAATACTACCCTGATAAGTAATATTTGATCGAAATCGTGAACACGACTGTTGACAAAATAATTTAAACGTTAATTCATGTCAGTAACTGGTGGTACAACTGGATAGAGGCTGTTTTTATGACAAAACATAAGTGGAAAAAAAAGAATGAGAAGCTCCGTTTTCGAGAAAACTGAGTTGAAAGATGCGTCAAGTTCATGTGACTTGTATAATAATATACCGAGAAGTAGAATTAGTATGCAGTGACCAGACTCGTGCCACTTGCTTCCTATTCCTATTTAATAGTATTAGTTTTCAAACTATTTTTTCTCTAAAACGTCTTCTAAAAATCTCTTCTCCTTAAATAAAAAGGTTCTATTCTTCTTTTGACTTACTTTTTGACGTAGAATCAGCTCTATCCGATTATATCACCAGTTACATGACACTCTGTATATTATACAATTATGGTGGAAGAGCTACCGACATTTACAATAAATACCAATAATGCGCCGTCTGTCATTAAGAGAAAATTATACAAAATTCGGGTAACATTATTTGGGGACAATTGAATCTTTCTCCAAGTCAGAATTTAATAATAACAGAAACATATTCATGTTTACATTAATATCTTCTTGATACATGACCATCATTGCATTACATTTGTATTTATCGATAACGAGAAACATTAAACGAATAATCGAATACTTTCTGCCACGAATTGCAATCGGTAACGTACAGTACTTATAAAAGCATACGGAATTTCCCCGAGGACTGAAAATCCCCAAACGACGTAGTATTGGCAAGTTTCATCTAGGTTTCTTGGCGTGAATGTTGGTCCCGTTGAATGTTCGTTGGTTGTCTAATCACGGCACGGTAATGCCGCCCGAAATATGCGTATTGCCTCGAAATGGGAAATCGTTTCTCAGTTAGTATGTACACCGCGGTTCCGGCACTTGGCCGATAAACGCAGGGTACAATATCGGTTCTAGGCTCGATACGCTGCGTACCTCGCGGCTACCAAACCGCGGACCGCGAACCACCAACCACCAAAACATTTAGCAGCGATAGCCAGTCGAACCGGTTAAGCTAATGCGCTAAATAATGCCGTCGAAATCTCATTCGAACAACAAACGTTTTTTTATCAACGAGCTAGGACCGTCGTGAAATGGGAGAGACACGTGAAACCGTTGTTCGAAAATAGGAACATGATCTTCTGTTTTCAAATAAATGAGCGATGAGAGATGTAATCGATTTCCGATAATTAACTTGAATGAAATTTAATTGCTTGAGAGCGAAAACAATTCAACAATTATCGGTACGACTTTTAAAATAAAGGTAAAGAAAAATAGGGTAGATGTACCGGTTCTGGCGACGTTAAGGATTTGTATGAATTTCGACGTAAATATTCTTAAAGTCTTCTAGCACGTAAGAAACGTGCGAGTTTTAAGCGCTTATTTAAATCCTTCGGTTTTGATATCTAAGTTGCAATAGAGTAACAAAATGATTAAAGAATTATTACAGAATAAAAATAGTAAAATACGCATTTTTCACCACTCGTGGTCGCTTGTACCTCGGTTCTCTACATCAAATCTCACCACGTTTAGTATCATTTTTGGCCACCTCGAAAAATTCATCATAAATTTTTAATAAGAAATAATATAAGTGATTAAAGTGCAGTATAATGTTTACAAAATTTCGCTTTTCTATATGTTATTTTGTGGTATCTGAAAATCTTGGTATTATAACTGTAACCATAAATAACGATGGCGTAAACGTAGTTTTAGTTTACTTATTTTTAACAAATTCTTTTCGCATTGTTCTTTTATATTTTTATTATTTCTTTCATTCTTCGTCGCATTCTCTTTTCTTCCGATTTCCTTCTTTTTATTACATATTGGTCTTTCTTCGTCTCTTCTTCTTTCTCTTGTTTTATCTTTTTCGCTATTAATTTTGTTTCCATTGCACTCTCTTTTCCAACTAACTTCTTACTTTTTCTTTTTGAGGTTATCTTTTGGCTATACGTATCGTCATTCTACGTATGTATTTCGTTTAGTTAGTAAATGTAGCTATTTCACTACCGTGCGACTTTTACGTTTATGGTAAAAAAACACAGAATTCCACAGGTTCTTCACTAAAAATACTTTCTTCTAAGGTTAGTAGTTTATTAATTAAAGGTGCTTCCATTGATTGAGTTTTCGGTTATTATTCTAATCAAGTTTTATACAGTGTAGAGGGTTGACCCATTTAAATTGACCAGTCAAATCCCAACGCGGGCGGTAATCAGAAGGAAAAGCCCAGGCAAAGTGTATGTTGCGTTTCGAATCATTCCGAGCCCTGTTTTAAACCTCTTTAATTTTACCATGGAACGAATATCTATTACTTTTTGACTTTTTACGAGGAGAAGGAGAAAGATTCTGGAGCTAGTTACTAAGTGCCTATAACCTAAAAAAATCAGTTACTGTGCCTCAGTTACTTTCCTACTCTCCTACTAAATAAATTCAAATAAAATGTTATAACAAATAAATAATTAATCGAATTTCAACAGAAATATTTAATGTGCCTTATTCGATAAATATAAAGTTAATTATGCTTGAAAATAAATTAAAGGAACAATAATTGACTACCCCAGAGTAACTGGCTCCACTAACCTACGTAGATCCAAGTTCTAAACGCTAAAAATCGTTGGCCTACTGTCCGCAGACAGCATTAAATTAACTATTACACTGTAGATGTTATTATTTTACAGCGTCGAATTGGTACTTTTCTGCACTGTGTGTTGCGGCGAGAAGTGTGTGTGTGTGTGTGTGTGTGTGTGTGTGTGTGTGTATGTGTGTGTGTGTGGAGGGGGGAGGCAACGTCGAAAAGTTGTTGGTAAGAGTTTGCGAGGGTTGAGCGTTCAATTGCTACCAAAGTTCCCGCGTCTTGACCCAGATCCGAGTTACCTGAGCTCTAGGGTAGACCAGACCGCCACGTTGCGATTCCCCGATGTCGATTCCGATGAAACGCGTCCTGATCTATTCTGGTGCACGCGCTGCTCCGCTTCGAACCGATGCGATGGTCCCTTTTGTTCCCTTTTCAACCTCGTTCTGACGGACCGCTGCTGCGCCGGCCGAACGAACTATAGCGATTACCCTTGACAATAATACTATATGTAAAAGACTACTAAATCATTTCTTTGTTTAATTTCTTCAAGTACTGCCGCGATAGTGCCTATCTCGTCGCTGATTTATCAAACATTATTTTTAACAAACGGATTTAAATACATCTTTCAAAGTTTTAATTCAACATTATATTTTCCAAGCAGATTGTAGATCGCAGTAAGATCTCCTTCACAGCTACATACATACACTTTCCTCCAAAAGCATTAGGATACTTATAGAAAATGAAATAAATTTGAGAAACCGATAGAAAATTGTTGACTGTATAAAAGAAAATTAAATTTTTATCGTCGGAATAGTCACCGCGTTTTATAATTAATATTTGGACTAACTTCGACATCTGTTTTATCAGTTTATGTATTATTTCTAATTCTATTTAGTTTAATTTACCTTGTAGCATGTCCACATAATTCGGAAACATATCGTACGAAATTAGCTCAGCATACGCTTTCACTGAAAAAAATACAGTGAATGGGTAAACTAATTGCATAAGTAACAAACACTTTTAACTTAATATGTACTTCCGACAATACCATGCAATACAAATTTAATACTAAACATAAAACATTACTTAAACTGAATGAGAAATTAGATAAATAAATATAGAATATCCGCTGTATATTCTTTCCTTTGCACATTATATCTACCTTTCCTCAAATCAAATTCACCCTTTAATGATCATATTCATGCTTTTCAAATCAAACACATTCTTTTGCATAATTCGAGATTAATATAATAGGAATGTGACATCACATAGTTTTTGCAAATCGTTTTGAAGATTGTTGTAGAAAATTAATGAAGGCGATCAGACAAATTATGCATAGTTTTGCAAAATGTAAGCCTCCATAAAATCCATCATTTAGAAAAAGGGTTTTGTTCGTAGATGTTATTAATCAATTTATAGCAACAACTATCCGCACAGACGAAGAATATGGTTACTGTTAAATGAGTATTTCAGGTTTATTGTTACATACATACAATGAAATTAGAATTTTCGAAACAACAAAATTACATTGGATTCGAGTTTGATTACAATAGCTCAACAAAACAAAATGGAAGTACCTAGTTGATTCGAATAAGGGCTAATTTGATATACGAGAGGGTGAATTTGATACACAAAAAGGTGAATATGATTCTAGATAGGATGAATGTAATTTACAAAAGGATGTATTTGATATTTGATTGCAATAATTTCCATCTATATACGTCTCATTCCAGAACTGTAAGTCAATTTGTTAACTTGTTTGATTATGGAGAGAAACTTGACGTCATTCGATTTCCCCGTTTCAGAAGCTCTTGTGCATGTATAGAAAATGAAACATTGTTTCGAGTTTAATAAAGTTTATACGGTTTAGAACTGTTCTTTGTTCATTTAATGTGCTCGTGGCATACGAAATATGAGCGTTAGGGTATTAAATATGTAAATAATAAGGATCACTTTTCTTACTATTTACTGGGATCACTATAATCCCAATCAGAGATAGGCGCTGTTCGAATAACTTTTTATCTAAATAATTATTCGAACAAATAACTTTATTCGCGAATAATAAATAATGAATAAAAGTTGTATTATTATTCCATATTTATTAATCTAATGAATTTTTCGTTTATTAATTGTACACAAGCATGCGACAGACTCGACAAATCGCTCACTTAACGCAAACGCGTACCACGCGCATTGCACACATTGATAATTCTCAGCATGATCGGTAAATATAATGTTAATATTTAGAATGTCCATGATTTTTAGAATGACAATAAGCCTTTACCAAAAATGATCTCGACGTTCTCGTCATTTTAGTATATGAATTAAAATTTGTTTTTTTTTAACGTTTCGGACTGTTCATTTTTCATCCTGATCAATGCTCGTACTTACGTCTACTGAATAATTATTTGAGGGATTGATTTATGTTCGACAAATTGATGACAAACGTCATCACGCGGCGTACTTGTCCAAAATAGGTTATGACCTCTGTCAATATTTCAAACGCAGTGAAATTTCGGGAACGTATCTCTGAGCCACAGTACAGTTTTTGATTCGTGAAAAAAGGATTCAATTTTATTAATCGGCTAGGTAAGTTTCCCTGCTTAAGAAAGAACAATGCGGTATTGTTCTTCGTGAACTATTCTTTAAGGCTATGCATCGAGATATGGGTCGTTAAAATTATTTGTTACTGTCGCAGTTTTCATACGATAAACGATGCATGTTTACACTTTTGCTCGTAACTGTGCAGACATATTTAACTACCAAGCGGTTTTAATGAACCTACAAACTACGGTTAATGCGTCATTTTGACCGAGTGTATTTATGCAAAATAAATATTTTGTGCATTGATTTCAAAAAGCAGGAAATGCAAAGTTATTTATTCTGGTTTTGAATGATTTTAATGACTTATAAATAATATAATCGACTGCTAAATTCTTCTAATAGCGTCACGGTTTTTTTATTTTATTTATTTCCGTCGTAAATACATTAAATTCACAGTCTATTAACAACCTAATTCCTCAATTTTTCACAGTCACGCTAAATATACGGAAAGAGCGATACATTCCATAAAAAGTATCATCAAAAATATGTTTCAAAAATTAATTAATAGAACTGAGAACAGTAATAAACATGATCAATTTCATAGATCAGTTATTCATTAACTATTTTCAACATATTTTTAACGATACTTTTCCAATATGTCATTAATTTTCTTATTGCATCCAATTAAACAACTTTTAATTGGAATTAATCAGCAGATGCTGAATAGCAAGGCGGTGCCATTGAAATACTAAATCAAAATCGACTCGAATGAAATAAGAAATGTTGAAACCTAATTTAAAATTCATATTAATATAATATTAAATTTATCAGAAATGTAGCAATCTTTGAAACAAAAAATTTTAATTTTAACGTATACTTTGTGATGAAGAAAGTGATAACCGTTAATTATTTTTAATTTTCGTATGCTTAATTGAAGACATTTTCATGTAAAATACGTAGCTGAATATAAATTACTTTGTTTTAAATTGAGGAAAGAAAGCATAGAACTGATTTGAAAAACATCGTTGCAAAGAGGACGCATTTTTTTTAAAATACGTATCTTCTCTACATAAATAACAAATGTGTTTGTTTATCAATCGATTAACTTTTGCTAACCGTACGTTTTCTTCGATGCTGTAATTACGAATTGCTGTAATATTTTTTGTTAATCGACTACAACCAGAGCTGAGCAATATTTATAGAGAAAATATTTTAAATGCTATTTTAAATAACACAATCTTCACAATTCAAATAAGATAGTACTTCAAGTAGGACATAAAATTTCAATAAATAAAATATTTTATTTCGATAATCCACAGCTGAAGTATGAAATAAATATATCATTTTGATAATGCAAAACGTAAAATAAATTAGTTTATTTTGGTATCTAAAGCTAATTCATGAAAATAAATATTTTATTTTCATAATCTAAAACATAAAATTAAATAATTTCTATTTTAAGAACGTAAAATATAAGATAGAATATTAAAAATTAATTATGGAGCTGATTAACGTAACGTGAAGCGAGATAACGTAAGAAATCAGGTTTGCGAATGAAATTTATTGTCTTTTTATTTATTTATTTTATGTACGTTATAATTCAGAGGACAAGTACCTCGTTCATTTTAGATTATCAAAATCACATTATGATTTACTAAAATAAAATTATTTTATTTGTTAATAATACATTAAACAAATGAAATATTCCGAACTATGACACAAATATTTTCAGTGTTTCTCAAATAAAATACTATTTGAAATATTATTTTAAAAATTTGTCACAACGAATAAAATATTTTATTTTTAAAAGTAAATTCTTTCAAACAAATAAAATATTTTATTTTCAAAAATACGTGACTACAGCTCTGACTACGAAATACAATATTTAAATAACATATAAATTGTTTTACAGCACAGCTATCGTACAATTTGATACTTATATTATTCGTTAATTTCATCTCATCATCGAGCCCTGATTCCATTCTCTTAGTTGGTCTAATCTCATTATACTTTGCACGACAGTTACAAGTTTGCGTTACCGTGATAAAAAATATTTTAACTTCTCAACCCAGTGCAACGAATCGTAAATAAATTACATCAGACCTTTCATGCACATATGTTGTGTACTTTAATGATTTAACTTTGAAAAGAAACTTGAGTTTTTAATTTTCAAAATCTTTTCTGCTTTAACCGTAAAAAACATATAATAAGAACCATGATTTTTATAATCAACGTGAGAAAAATTGTAGCATAACAACTATTATTTTGACCCAAATGTTTTTAGTTATTAATAATTTTTATTAATACAAACAAACTTCGCTCGTCTATAATGATTCTGACTTTTGCTTTTGTAGTTCAGAATCATCATAGACGAGCGAAGTTTGTTTAAACTAATCAGATTTCGTTGACAGAAACACTATTCTAGTTGGTTATACCAGTTATCGATGGGGAAAATTGATTTCAGTTGCTTATAACCGTTATCGCAGAGGGAAATTCTAATTTGATTAGATATTGTACAGGGTGTTTCGTAAATGCATATTACCACTTCAGGTGGAAAATCTATGCATCGAAACAAGTCAAAAATGTCATGTGAACATAATATATATAAATCCGTTACCGATTTAAGAAGATTTATATTACATTATGGAAGTTCAGTATTATTTGGAAAATATCATATTCGTCGTAAATTATTTCCATCCCATGACACTAATCAAGGTATTACGCAACAACGTGTACTTATGTATACAGTGACTTACACTCAAAATCGGCTACACAATTATTTAAAGTTTAAGGTTTCAGTTCAGTTTAATAAGAACAAAAAACATAACAAAATAATACACGATTTATAACAAATAAATTAAAACTACATTATGTTCCATAAGTAAGTCACAGTGAACGTCGGCAATGAAACTTTTTACAAAATAATTGATTAGGAAAATTTGAT
>CM052168.1:3511672-3528541 GCA_028455555.1 Augochlorella aurata | reverse complement strand
AAAAAAAATTCTAGTCATTTAGTCCAGTTTTAAAGAAGTTATGCCGTTTTTCGTGCTATATATATGTATGTATGTATATATGTCTGTATGTATGTATGTAGGTAGGTATGTATATGCTCGCCACTCTGTGTACCACAGCAGCTCTTTGCTATCTGGCCTGAATTAAATCGGTTGTTACCCGATACATGTCGGGTTACCGGAACCGAGCGAGCTTTCGGAAGTACTGGGAGAAACGATACACCCGTACAACCCCAAAAAGATTATTCTCGAACAACTGATCGATGGGAAATTTCTTTGGATTGTTGCAGGAGGAACGACGGACACTGGCAGATCGGAGTAAAAAGGGCGGACCTTCGACAGCGATCGAAGCTGCATCGAAAGTACCTACCGCGGGGGTCTAAGGAAAATCGAGTTAACGTCGAGGAATCGAGTCCAATCAACCGAGGTGGAGAAGCGAGACGGAATCTTGGCCGTAAAAAAAAAGGGAAAATAGAGTAGGACGATATTAGATTTGTAGACGAGATTGGTTATCTAATTCGACTATCCCGGCTGGCAGCGGATCGAGCGGGCTGTCGATTCGTCGGTACCAGGTTGCGGGTTCCGGATTCAGGTGCTCGGTCGCTAATGCCTTCTTGAATCGATCGGTTCGCGATCGCGGTCCTGTTCGCGTTCGCGTGTCTACGTTTCGAATCGTAGCTGAAGGAACAGAATAACAAAAGAGACAGCGGGAAACAAGCGAATTGTAGGCAACGACGATGGCCGATCTCGAGAGAATCAGGCTGGTGGTGCTGGGTGGTGCCGGCGTCGGCAAAAGCTCGATCATACGTCGCCTACTCGGCCAAGGATTCTGCGAAAGGTACAGACCCACTGTCGAGGACCTCTACTCGAGGGAATGCGCGCTGGGCACGCTCACGTTGAAGGTGGATCTCTTGGACACGGCGGGTAAGCTGAGCCGACCGAGGTCCCTAGCCCCGTCCTAGGCGAATCAATCATTGTCCCTCGCAATTCCAGGCGACCTCCAGTTTCCGGCCATGAGGAGACTCAGCATAGCCACCGCACATGCGTTCCTACTGGTCTACGCCACAACCTCGAAGTCCAGTTTCGAGTGCGTCAAGCAGTGTTTCGAAGAAGTCAGGGAACAACGATCCGATTATCAGGTATCACAACACTCTTGAATTACAGGTTCAGGCAGGGACACGTACCGGTATTTTTCGGTTGTGCCTTCGTAATCTTCATAGAAACCAAAATACCAATATAGACACCATACCACTATATATACATATATATATTATTTACATGTAAAAATATCAATATCATGCATATAAATATATCGGTTTCGTTATACCAATGTTAAATCCTTGATTAATAATATCTTGAAAATTGTAATTAAATAAGAAGACTATCAAAATGACCGATTAACGTAGGTAACTACAACTACTTATTTAATTACAATTTTCAAGATATTATTAATCAAGGATTTAAAATTAGTATAACGAAACCGTTATATGTATACGTATGATACTGATATTTTTGCGATATCAAAACTACAGTGATATATATAATACAGGGTGCCTCAAAAATTACTCAAAATCAGGAAATGAAGGGTTCCTGAAGTCAATTAAAGTAACTTTTCCCTTAACGAAAATGCAGACCGCGGCTTTGTTTACGAATTATTAACGAGAAACAGTGACCAATGAGAGACAAGATCAGCTGGTGCAAGGCAACGAAGCTAATGAGTGGAACTGAGCTACGTCCGCACATATGCCCGACATCGCCTTTCATTTGTCACTGTTTTCTGCTAATAACTCATAAACAAAACCGCGGATTGCATTTGCGCTAAGGAAAAAGTTACTTCCAATGACCTCAGTAACCCATTATTTTCCCAGAAGTAACATAGTTTTGGGACTCCCTGTATATTTACAAGTGAAAAAGATGTGATAATGCGATTTACAATTATCGGAATTCGCTGTGGAATGCTTGCGCCGCTTTTAACTTGGCGATTAAAACGTATTCTGTTTCAAAGTCGTACTACGACTTGCGACAAAAATGGAAGTGCAAGTTGAATTTAAACGGCTCTTGTCGTGCGGACGACATTGTAACAATGAGATACAAAAACATACACAGAAACCGAAAAATACCGGTATTTTATTTGGGTCAGCGGTATTAAGTCTCCGTGCTCAGGAGTCGAGAGTAACTCTTTTGGGCAGTTTATTCACAGCCCCTGGAAAAAGGTTCCTCGCTGACACATTGTGTCTCGTAACGTATAAAACTCAAATACCTGAAACGTTTCATTCACAAAATCCTGTATCGTAAAGCAGGACTCTGTTTAAGAGCACGCAACACGAGGGCTACACGCGGGTCTCGTTCACCTGTGGTCGCCTAAATGCGATATGGGTACATACAAAGCAACAGAAGATACACGTGTCTGATGTGCTCCGAGCAAAAATGGGCGACCACGGGGAAGCGAGACGCTGCGACGGGGGCCAGGTGAAATGCAGTCATGAAAAGTCACTCTACGTAAGAAGTGGGGGCAGACAACGCATGTGTGAGAGTCTCGCACGGCGGCGTGGGGGCGTTTACCTAGTGAATATTACAATTCTGAACTACGATCAGAGAGAGGCTCTGCATTGTGTCGTCATCGTAGTTCAGAATTAAAATGTTCACCTGGCAGGGGCCTCACGCAGCTGTGCGGGACTTTCTGTGCATGCGTCGCGTTGTGTATTAACTTTTCGTGACTACACTGGTATTAAAGCTAGTATTAAAAATATGTGTCAAATTTTGATACATTTTTCCAAACCGTTACCATTAAAGAAATGTTCACAGTTTAAATTCAGTTGTTACAGATTATATTTATCTTCAAAACTGGCAAATCGTTTTTTTTCAAAATATTTGCAATTTGCATTAAGTCGTTGAATTAACTGTGTATCAACTTAGACTAGACTTTACGAAATTGTAAAATTCGTAATTAGGGCGTGCACTTTTTATACAAACTTATATATTTGTTATGTGCTAATCAATGTATCTTTGTGCCTTTTCTAAGAAAGTATTAGCGTACTTAGATCGAAAATTAATTGGTTTAAAAGTTATGAATTTCGTCCTGAATGCCCATATACGTGCCATATTGTGTGGCAATGACATTTTTAAGTTTTACCCACAAGCTTTCAATTGGGTTAAGATAAGTACTGTTCGCTAACCATTTCGTTATGTCATAAGTAGTTTTTTACCAGTTTATTGCAATGACAGCTGACATTATCATCTTAGGAAATGAAGTTTGATGAATCTTCAAGCCACTTTTCAACGTTACTAATTAAAAGATATTCAAGACTATGAATGGCCTTGCAACATTTCGGTTTTTCATTTGCATCTCATTAATAATAAATGGAAGTTTGTGTTTTTTATCGTTACTTACTTGATACTAAGCTCTCCTTAAGGAGGTATTCTAATCTAGAACGCGTTTTTTCATGTATATTTTTCATGTATATTTGTAACCCTTTCAACAAAACATACAAATTTTTACAACGAGAAATAACCAAAATTGGTGGTGGTACACAGCCTCGTGATCAATCGTGTATCTAAAAGCTGCTCTTATGGTTGTCAAACAAAAAAAAAACAAGAAAAATTCTTAATCAGGATGAGTCTGGCTATTGCAGGAACCACGAGGGAAGAAAAAATTGATAATGAAAAACAATACAACATTTTGATACAAAAATATCAATTTTTGTTGTATCTTTTTAACTTTAGCAAATTAGAAATATAGAAAAAATAATGATTTTTATTTGATTATGGTTCAGACTATAACGACACGTGTACTGAAGGTACAAACCAAATGCGAATGAAATCGGTCAAGTAGATCTTGAAATGTTATGGTTACCAGTTAAAAAAGCACAGTTTTGAGAAAAACGCATATAAAGTTTGTTTGTATTATTTTGAGGAAAATCATATTTCCGGCTAATATTCCAGCCCACGGCCATAGAAGGTACCCTCCTTCCTGTTCTTCTGTCGATCTGCATGAATTCTGCATTTATTTTGATCTCTTTTTATGCCCTATGCATTATGTCGTATCGTATTGCTAATGGTCCGGTTGGACCGTTCGAACAGCTACGTACAACTTCACCAATTTCTCGAATCCAACAATATCTTTCGATAAAAATATTTTTGTAAGCGTATACATACTTTCAAAAAATGAAATAAAACGAAAATCGATTTTTTAAAGATTTTAGATTAGAATACCCCCTTAATTCCCTACTATTTTTAACTACAAATAATGGTACTTTACTACTAACATTTTTATATTTTCATAACATTGGCATTAAACGATATTTATTTTATTTTTATTTTATTTATTTTATTAATCGCGAAAGGTATCTAATATTTAAAAAATTATATAATAATATTGGAGGTTACAATAGTACAAACTGATACTTTTAATCTCAATAATAGATAACAAATTATTGATTGCCATGACAACCGATTCACAAGCCTATCAATCCGGGGAAAAAGCCGATTTATAAGCTACCGATCGGTAAAGTGTTAATTTATTCTGTTGCCAGTTTTGGATCAAAAAGTTTCCAATCGAACCACTAACAACAAAATAAATTAGGCTGATCACGTTACGTCGTCCACCCTGCATGTCTGTTCCTGACTTTTACCTGAAAAGAGTTTTTATTCTTGTTTTTATTTTTCTCGTGAGAGCATTTTCCATAAATGTTTTCATGGTTTATTAAGCCTCGCACTGAACATTTCATACATACAATAGACTCCCGCATAATACGAATTCCTACAACATGGATTCCTATAGCGCGCGAAAAAATTATGCAGACATTGTTTTCATGTAACACGATTTCTCGTATATCGTGCTACATAATAAAATTATGCAAATATGCAAAAATGAACAGCTGATTACACAACGAATATTTATGCCAAATAAAAATTGTGCAAGATAACGATAAGAGACGTAAGTTAAATGAAAATGTCTTTCCTGTTTTAATAATTTCAATAAATTGTATATAATGTAAGAATAATCTCAAATTCTACTATTGTTTTTATAATTTTGTTTTCGACCTAGTCATTTTCGTTGACATTTGGAAAGCATTGGAACAGAACTTTAGAATATTCGGAAAGTGATTAACGATAAATGCAGTGTTTTTCTGGTCGCGATTAACTAATTATAACTATATAACGAATATGTTAAATTATTTCTCCTGTTGAATTTATATGGAACAAAATGTTTGGTCCATACGCAACAGGAATATTGTTCGTGTTAGAAATGGGAAATTTCCTTGCAAAACGATTCTCTATAACACAAATTCGTAGAACGCGTACCGTAACCACATTATTGCGTTATACCAGAACCCACCACTGCAATCTATTAAATACAAATATTGTTAGTATCACCTAAATCCAAACGAAATTTGGTATGAAAGTTAAAGAATATATAAATTAGTAATTTATATATTCGCAGTTCGCTGTTGCGAAAGCAATTGTAATGCAACAGGTTAAAAAGGTCCCCATGAAATAAATAAAACACCAAATTATTATATGTTAGATTTATTTCACTTCCTCACACAATGAAAAAATGATAACATAGGAGGTGGGGTAGGATAGGTAGGAGTGGGGTAGATTGTTACTGAGAAAAAATCAGACCAACGCCTGAGCGTTTATTAGATAATAACGAAGGTCTGCAATTACCGAGCACAATGACGGAAGTATTGACAAAAACCGCAAGATACGACACAAAACGCAGAAGGCAGAACGAAAGAGAAATATATAAAAGTAAAGAAGAAAGAGCGAGGCCTCGCTTCCGATCGAGAGTCGCGAATTCAGAACAGACAATGAAAGCGACGGCTTCGAAACGTGAAAACTAGACAGGTGTTTAGGACACCGAACACTCAGCGCCGGAAGAACGCGCGAGCGGAGCGAGACGAGAATAATCAATGCTTTTTGGCAAAAGTCACCGGAAAACCCTGCGATGTTGCAGAAAAACTGAGTGTAATGTAATGTGATAAGTTTAACTTACGCGCTGGTGAAGAGAGCTTGTTGATAGACGATTCTTTCGAACTCGTCTGACTCCGCGATTGGGTTCCGTGATTGCTCGCATTTCGCGAATTGCCGAGTCGGGAACCTCCCCCGGCCCTTTGGGGCACATCCATGCCGCCGAATTGCCATGATCCAGGTGTCAAAGTCCGCGACGATCGCCGAGCATACATGTAACAAACTCATACGCCCGGACCGCTGTTTACTGGCGTAAAATTAGGGAGCGCTGTCCCTAACAAAACAGAATGAATAAACTTTTAATAATATAAAATGTAATTATGCACGGGTGTCCCAAAAGTCACTCGCAATCGAGAAATATAGAGTTCCTGAGGTCACTTGAAGTAATTTTTTCCTTAGTGCAAATGCAATCCGCAGCTTTGTTTATGAGTTATTAACGAAAAACCCTGACCAATGAGAGGCGAGCTCAGACGGTCAAGGTTGTGTCAAACCAATGAGCGGAATTGGATTTCGCCTGCTCGTTGACTCAGTCGCCTCGCGCCAGTTGATGATTAAACAATGAAATATAGAAAGAAATGATTGAAATATTCATATCCATGAAGAAAGTTTGGAGGAGTCACATTTAAATAGCTTTATTAGAAATATTAGATAAGATCAATTTAAGATCAACTTCATTTCACTATATTTTCTAACTTTTTTAAGGCTTTAATTATTTCCATAATCGTGGAGTTTAAATTTTAGTGTTGAAAAGGCACATTCAACGTTAAATTTCACAGCAAGGACACCATTGATAACTAGCGCGGCTTATATAAAATTCCAAATAATTGACTTGCAGAAAGAATCATTTTTGGTTTATAACCAAAATAATCATCTCATCGTATTCATTGCACTTGAACGTCCCCTATCAAGGGATATAACAAGACGTTGATAGCTATGGTACTTTCAAGAAAAAAAACTTTGTTTCACGAAATCTGTACCAATGCGAACTGTACATCATTATGGCAAACTTTATACAAATAAAATAATTATTGCTAATGCAGTACATAGCATTTTATATTTTATTTGAAACATTACTTATTGCTTTACGAATAAATGACATAAACGATTAATATTATTATAATATTATTTATTCAATAATAGTTGATACTCGTTATAATCTCTGATACATTTCTTTATATTAATTAACGAAGCATCTGTTTTTGTTGTTATAAAAACTTTTATTTTGAAAGTTTACTCGAAAATCTCAGTCTCAAGAATTCCTTTATATCCGTTCTCATTGCAACTTATAATATAAGAACTTTTTGAAAGAAGTACCACCACATGTAATAAATTCCAATGTAGCTTATGAAGAAGTTCCGAAACTTTTTCGAACCCTGCTTTTAGGGGAAGGTCGGGCAGTACCAACAGCTCCAAGAATTTTTTAGGTTAGAGCCGACGCAAGTCGTGACAAAACGAATTTGTCGTGCAAATGAAGCTTTATAAAGGGAAAGTTGTAAATTCTATCGTATTCAATAATAAATTTTTTTTGTGTTATCCTTTACTTATTCGCACCTTTACAGATCAAATTCACATACCTCGAATCAAATGCACTCTTTTGCAAATAAATATAACTTCAAATTGTTTAGTTTTGAACAATTTAAGCCTGCACAAGATACAGAAACTGCGTGAACTTGTTGATGAGACAATGCTTATTCTACCATTTATACTACCTTAAGTTAAAGTTACATTCATAATTTACATTTTAAATGTATAGTTACATACTTTATCTAAATTACATTCTGTTCATTCATTTACATTCTTTAAAATTTTCATTTTAGAACATGATTACACATGAACTATTGTATTTACAACGACTCTTACTATACGAACCTCTTACCTACTTGTCTGAGATTATTCATTTAAAGTAGTTCTGCTGTGCATTAAGAAATATCCAAGTTATTAATAAAATACGAGAAGCGAGCAAAAATTTACAATCGACCCGAACCCCGGGTCGGTTGTAACACAGCATGGTATTGTTTATGTGCGCAGTCACTGCAGCAACAGCATTGGATCCATTTTCATTAAAGGTTGCGCTATAGGGTTACTTTTATATCCATGGTTTCTTTATTAATTTTTCCAATTTTTGTGCGACGCATTCTTGAAGTTTAATTATGATATTAAATTATAGCAATTTTAAATTTATTATTCAACGTAATAGATATAAGTACTTACTTAAATTATAAAATGAAGAAAATTGGGCGTAGAAATCTCTTACAATCGACATCGACTGTCGGTCGCACCGTCCCCGGTCGCACTGTCCCCGGCCGCACTTTCAAATTTTACATTATAAATTATTATTTATAACATCGCTTTTCATTGGTCAGTGTTTTTGTTAATAACTCGTAAACAAAGCAGCGGATTGCATTTTCGCTAAGGAAAAAGTTACTTCAAATGACCTTAGGTACCCCCATTTCCGGATTATGAGACATTTTTGGGACACCCTGTATGTATATGTAGAATGGATCGAAAAAAACAGAACACTTGAATTTTTCTATTGGTATGAAGAACAAAGGAAAGTTTCAAAAATGAAATGAAACTCTTCAGATTTGCTAATTAACTTTTCCTAAGGTCATTTCAAGGTCATCGATGTCTATTAATTGACACCACGTATTTTTGATATCATTGTATAGTAGTACCAAGACGAATTTAACAGTGTCCTAGGAAATTATTCAAGTTGACTAATTCAAGTATTTCGTTTTTCGTGATTCGCACGTAATTTTTATTTATTTCTACTATAAATATACACAAATGAAATAGAATTGAATTTCGCCAATCTAAACAATTTTATTTGAAAAAGGAGAATTTTTATGTGAACATGGTGCGACAAAATGATAGCACATTTGACTAAAAATTACGTATAGCAATAAATCAACGTATAATATTTAATGCTTAATATTTTTTAGCTTCTCCTTCACATTTATTAACAGTCATCATTATCGGCATACATCGAGCAATGTACATTGTTTCATAGCTACAAGGGCCTATATACTCAAGCTCGTTTGTGGATTCGAAGACTAAGTATTAAAGAAAATACATTATTCTATATTTTTTCATGTTTTTTATATGGGGAATCATCGGATGTCTGTCTATACATACTTTTAGGACGCCCTATATTTTTCAACAGTATAATACCGCAACACACACTGCGAAAGTTGTTAAATAATAATACTTTTCTCGAGAAAAAAATCGCGTTTTGGATTGACCGGCAAGATCATACTGTTGAAAATGGTTGAGGAAATCTTAACCAAGTTGTATATGCAAATGACAGTCAATTTTAAAATTATACATAATTTTTAGTTAAATGTGCTACAATTTTGTCCCACTATATTTTCATAAAATTCTGTTTTTGTTTCATAAAATTGTTTAGACTGGCGAAATTCAATTCTATTTCATTTGTGTATGTTTGCAGTGGTATTTTGCAAATTTGTATAGGAACGAAACCTTAGTTCTAATGTTAAATAAATAAAAAGTACGTTAGTTTTAAAGTGTGCTATGTTTTTGTCCGACACTGTATGTATGCAGAGGAGAATAGAGTAAAACGGAATGGGTGGGTAAAACGGAACATCAATATTTTTCTTAGATAATAGCTGCAAATGAGTTGGTATCGTGTGACATCAGGACGAACGGTCCTCGCAACATTTCGTGATCAACCAAAGACTCGTGCACACGTTATTTTTTAAGTTACAAGGTTAGCAAAATTAGAAATGTCAAAATTTCTATATTCTACTAGCGTTTCGTTCCATTTTTTAAAATTTGTATTTTATAAATTAATCACGATAGGTAAAATATTAGGTTCCATGTCCCTTAAAATGTAATTTGAGGATTTACTCAGTTCTTTATTTTACACTGAAGTTTAAACATTAAAGGTTTACTAAATTACCTCATGTGGGGAAACCAGAACTCTTTAGCATAAAGTAGAACGAATCACCTATGTACACCCTCCTCCAAAAGTATCAGATTGTTCAGAAAGTTCGTTCCAAATCTTTTATACGACGAATTTACGTTGAGATGTACAGAAATTAATGCGCGAATTTGGGAACCCATCCGGGGTTGTAAGGTCCGACTTCGATCAATCATGGACGTGTTTTGTTTCCCGTGTCACTGAAATATTTCCCGCCAAACTAATTTTGAACAATCGAATCAATGATGGATTCAATTTTACTTTACGAGTCCAGAGATTTTTTCTCTGCGACTTCAAGTCCCAAGGTGCGCAAACATTGGTTCAAAAGTTATACGCGATGAAAGCCTTCTTATACGTATTCTAACTCTGACACAACCCTTAAACTAAAGATTAGTCAAAATGACTACTCATCCATACTTGTGCTACTATCCAGCAGTTCTTGTGAAGAATTTCTTTGATATTTGTGCTGTCATCTAGTAGTGCCACTCATGGAACTATGTCAAAAATATGTCAAAAAAATTGAAATTCGTCAACATTGAACGCGTATAAAATCTGAATCAATGGTTTGAGCACCTTGGGACTTGAATTTTTTGTGTTCCTCGAGAAAATATATTGGAATATACATGAAAGAGCTTACAATCTATGGACCCTTAAAATAAAGATTAGCCCAATGATGGATGCACATATGATAGACAAAAATTATTGCAATTATGTTGTCCCGAACGATGAACTATTTCTAAATGAATGTGTACGACTTCTTCTGAACGAGTGTTCGAAGGAAAGTATGAATGACTTTCTCTCGACTTGAGAATTCACGTTTTTTGGGAGTCCGTACGACGACTTCCACTGTCATGCACAGGAATCGTGCTCATTGGCCCTTGCCGAAACGATGTAATTTTCCAATTATCGCATCCTTGAAGTATCGTCCACGCCTCTCTGAATGTTCTAAGCGCACAACAATTTAAAAAGGCTAGGAGCGTTATCTGTATACAATTTTAGGTGAACCCTTTGGAAATGCTAGTTTATGACACACCACGGCCATTGAAAATGACGAAAACCGAAAGTTGGCCATCGGATGGTCGCCAAATATGAAAGTTCTAATCTCAAAAATAACCTCTTCGTCACGTTCGTGTTATAAACCATGTCGACGAAGACTCCACGTGTTTCGTTGCCGTGCGACAATGAAATGTGAAACGAACTTTTTGATCAACTAATCTACAGTTTGTTTGTAAACAATTTATTACTAGGACACTTATAGAAAATTATATTTTGAAATGCCAATAGGAAATTGTTACAGTCTCTTCAATTTATTTCAAAGTGAATTATATTAAACTATAACAAGTACATAAATATATTTTATGTTGTACCGAAGATAATATTATAAAAGAAAATTCAATTTTCTTTTCGTCAGTATATCCACTGCGTTTTTTAATTACTTCTTGGATTAATTTCGGCATCCGTTTTATCATTTTTCCTATTATTTTTGATACTCTTTAGTTCCATTTCGTAGTATGTTCTACATATTAAGAAAACATATCGGGAAACGATGTATGTCGTACCAAGCGAAGAGTATGTATGCAGTAAATGGGTAAACTAATTGCGTAAGTGATATACACAAATAACTAATAAATATAGGGTGTCCCAAAAGTCACTCGAAATTGGAAAGTGAGCCACACCTAAGCTGAATGAAAAATTACAATTTATAGTAATACTTTCGGCGGGGGTGTGTGTATATGGAAATGTCTATTAGTACATTCTTCTTTACAATTTGAAAATTGTACAATAAAATTTGGATTGCTAACCTAATTGAACCAGTGCTGAGGAGGATAACGCGATCATCTGCAATTTACTCAACTACATAATAAATACTAAACCATATTTCACTAGCCATTTATCATGTTTTGCGATCAATAAGTGCCGTTTGAAATGACAAGTAAATGATTGGCGTTATGAAAAAAGAGAGTCAAATGTATTTTTTATTTTTATTTTTACGCAGAATGCGTTAAGCAAGGTAAAATTTTTTTACTAAATTTTTCAAGATTATTTGAAGGTTCTATTAATTCTTTTAAATGAAATGCTGTATTTTTGTTTCGCCACAATGAAAGAGCATAAAAAACGAATTCAAATACTACTTACAAATAACTTTGAAGTTACTTTCCAAATCGTAAAAAGTAAAGTTTTAATGCAACGGATGAGGATGGGCTTTCCTGTTCTTTTATTTACATCGTCTATAGAATGTGCTCAAAATTTCTTTTTCGACTGCTAAAATCAGTTATTCTTATTATTATTATTATTATGTCAGAACATATTTCTAATCTTTTCTTTTAATGAACAAATACTTTATACTGTTTGTACATGTTACAGTACATATTTATGGCTTCTTTTTAAATAAGTGAATGTCAATCCATAAAAATGAAGATTTTCTAGTTTTACATGTTTTTAAATAGGTTTCTTGTACTGCACGAGCGAAAGAGATTTTTTAATACTCGTGGAAAATTTTATTTTCCTTTGTAACCACGTACTTTCCTTAACAGACTCTTCCACTTTCTTGTAATCAAAAGTTTACTTAACCCCGTGCAAATAACGAGTCAGACTTGGTATGAAGATTCTATACATAATTTATTAAATATGAATGTTATTCGCTTCTTCTAAATCCAAATATAATTTGATTCTTATGTTATCAAACTTTGGGAATGAGATAAAGTATTATGTATAATACTTTTGTGCATAAATATTAGGTAAATGCTTTACTTTTTTATGACTCAGTGCTGATAAATCAGTAACAATTGCACTTCATCACGTGGCTTTTTTATTACTTAAAAAATTGCATTTATCGCTTATATCTGCAAAACATGAACATTACGATTCTTCGTTTTTAAAATTTTTCATTTCATTAATTACCCTTGTAAGATAAAATCTGATTAAAAAATATTTTATAAAAAAGTTTATTCTATTATCCTGTAAAATAAAAATCTATTAATTAAAATATGGTTTTCCACTTGGAAACAAAAACAAAAATATCCTCGAAATAATCTCCAAACCGATCAACGAAAAAAGAGAATTGTATTTATCCCTTGTATTTATCCCTTGAAATCGAGATATTTTAGTATTTAACATTTTTCCCGCATATGTGTTATTTCCGATATATTTAGTCTTTTCAAATGAACATCCTGTATGTGTTATTTATATGGTTGCGTACAAACTTTAAATCAAAATCTCTCAAAGACGAAATTCTATTTTGAAAAATGCTACTGAGGTATTTCAATATTGGACATGTACTGTAATTTTAAGCTACTAACGTTTCAAAGGCGCTTTCCACGATCCCCTTGTTAGTAACGAAGCGAGTTACAAGCTACAACGAACAAAGATTTCAAACTTTAGAGATGTTCATCTCGAAACTACAGTTTTAAGAAATGGTGTACATCGTTACTCTCAAACGGATGAATATCTTCACTTCAAATTTTACACAGAGATGTAGAATGCCATTCTCCACAGCGTAGAATGTGAACATCAAGATCGAATCAGTATAAAATGGTTTATAAAGTATGAACGACTTATCGAGATAAGAATCCAAAACAAATTATTTTGCCTGTAAATTTCAAAATTTTTGTCCGAATTCGGAGCTGGAAGAGTTCCAATCTCTAATTATGAGTGTAAAAACGACTAATCTCTAAATATTTTGCTTCCAAATAGTCCATCCCTCTAAAATTATGTGATAACGCAGATAACAATTTTTTATATAACATAACCTTGACATAACGCAGATAACAATTTTTCAAGTTTCGACAATTAGTTTTGTTTAATCCCTTGCAACAACAACGAAACAAACTCGTGATCAAGATTTCATACATAATCTACTAAATATAACTTCTATTCTTTTCTTCTAAATCGAGACAAGATTTAATCCTTCTATTGTCAAAATCTAGGAATGGAAGTAAATGAAGACATATAAGAATCAAAACTGATCTCGTTTTATTAGGGAAATAATTAGAAAACAAATGTGCTAATCAATGTAGCTGTGGCTGAAATTCCATTGCAAGGGGACTGTTTATTTTGGTGATTTTTTGTTATAACACTCCAAAATTAACCAGTTAGGTATTTTTGACGAGTTTATAATCCTCACGCGATAAAAGCTATTAAGTGGGGTAAACACGAAGGTGTGTTTTTGACACGCGAGGACTATACTTGTCATAACACAAAATGTTGCCATTTATTTATGATGGATACTTTATTACTTTTATTAAATTATGTATTTTATGGAAGTGTATTTAAAGAAAATGTAGAAAATCAAACATATGGTGCTGATGCGCGATTTAAACAGGCGAAAACAGTCCGTGAAAAGATTTCACTATTTTATTTTTCGAGAAACATCTAAAGAACAGCAAATGATACTAAAAAAAAGTTGAAACAAAAACTCCATCTTTTTATTGTGTCTGCAAAAATGAGTAAAAGAAGTTTTCTCTTTAGTCTAACATTAAATCTAATATTAAACTTAATTGAGAGAAAGAATTTATACACGGTGAAACGATACAATTTTTGTTAGCATTATTCGCTTTCCTTGAGATATTCAAGGGTGGTTTTTACCCCTTTAAATTGCGTATCCGTTTACATGTGTGCAAAGTATCATCACTTTTATATTTCACGAGTTTACAAACATCCCTTGTCAGACAACGGTGGGATCATTGGATTCGGAAGATTTCGAGAGGCTTGAATTAGATAGAAACCAGAGAGCCAGATGTCTACGTCTCATTTGATATGTGGAATAAGGTTGCCGTACAACAACACGCGTCCCTAACGAGATGATCTAATTTGCAGCGACAGCCCTGGGACGAACTGGGAATACCGGGTCGAAAGTATGAGTTCGAGATTGGGCTACAATCGCGTGAAGACTGTTGCGTTTGCAATAAAAATTGTACCACTGAAATCTTACGTAGCTGTCCGACATTATTGTGTCACGGCGATTCCGCTTCATGACAGGTAACGTAGAGGTTATTAATAAAACATGGAGGCCGGAGAAAATGTTCCGTAACCTGGGAGCGGTTGTAACACGGCATGCAGTCGATAGTAACACAATATCATTTTTCAAAGAGAGACATGTAGTAAGCTAACTTGCAACAGCAAAACGAAAACAAGTGAAATAATTGTATATATGCAAAAGTAATAAAATTCTTGAAAAAGTTGCAGTACTTCATTACTATTTCACAAACATAGATCACGTTGTATAGTGCTGTTTTGGTGTAGCAAATCGTTACACTGAATGCACCGCACCCATTTCTCATATAGTTTGTTAGAATTATATGAATAGAAAGATACAGGACAATAATACATCTTGCCTTCTTCATCATTGTTAGATTGCCGAGTTTTATACATTCGTGTGAAATTTACAAATGTTTTTTTGCACTCCAAACAATTTTCTACGGAGCGTCCAATAACTTTTAAAGGCAAATTAAATAAGATCATGTGTAGTTGAATTGAAAATAACGTTTTTATTTGAATATTTTATATATTTTTGCGTACATGTAAATATATCATGTTAAGAATATAATTTTTAAAGTAAAAAAATATAATTCACGTATTATTCTAAAAACAAAATTTATTAAGTAATCTAGATTATACTGTTTCTACTGAGTACCAGATGTAATTCTGCTTACGACGTCAGTCAGTTTTATCTTCATATTGCAATCAGAGAATTTATTAATGAGAATTAGGTAAGAGAATAGTGAGTAAGAACCACGGTTAGAATTGATATAAATTGTTCATGCAGATTCAGATGGTGAGTGAAAATCACTATTAGAATCACCGTTAGCAAAGGATTATAATATTAGAATATGGTTCAAGTAATAAATAGACTAAGGATTTTATGCATTTCTAACAAAAGTATACAATATAAAATACAAAATTCTGAGGATGCTAGAAAGCCTTAATAATATTGTTACCTTATTTTCGACTTATTAAACTGATTAAAAAACAAAATACATATTTTTTTAATTTCTGTTTTTCGCAATGCACTCAGAACATTATTATTTCATATAAAGATGGTTTTTATAAAATACATGGTGAAACTAATCATTACATTCTTCATTCCTGTACTTGCTTTCATCGTTTTTATAATTTCCCCCTTCTTTTGATTGCATACATTCTTCCAGTCAAAATTTCGCAGTATTACAATTGAATTACTTAACGAAATACAATTACAAAGTAATTCAATTACATTAAAATTAAAGCAAATTAAAATTCGTAATTCAAACCTCCATTCGATTCAACTACAATGTAATTCGTAATTGCAACTGAAATGTAATTACAACGTATTAAGTAATTAAATTACATTAATTAGAAATTATTGTGTAATTAAATTAAAATTACGAATTGCGATGTAATTGAGCTAAAATTTGAATTAAAAAATCATTAATCAGTAGGTAATAAGAGAAGAAAATACGCACAAGAGACAGAGAATGATTAAACGAAAAAAGCACATAAAAATGAAGTCTATCTAGCGTCTTAAAAATTCTGAACTGTGATTTCTATTTGAATTCCATTTTATTTGAAATATACTCTCCATTAAAGTAATTAGCAATTGAATTAAATGAAAGGTTTGGATTATGTAATTAAATTAAAACGTAGTTGTATGACAATGCAATTAAATTGCGAAATTGAATTACAGTGTATTATAATTGAATTAGCACAACTCCGCTTCCAGTTCAGTTGCTTCCTGTAATTTTTTCATATTCCGTTCTGATTTTTTCTTTCTCACAAGTAATTTTCCTTTTCCCTTTTCGTGGTTGAGCTTTATGAAAAGGCTTCATCTTGTGTTGAAGTGTCTCGAGTTTCATTACCGGGTGTCCATAAGCCACGAGAATCACGTTATTTTCGACCACGAGGTTGTATTTGTTCGCGAAAAAGGTTTGAGCTTAGATTACAAATTGTTGCGAACGAAACGC